>CM035797.1:27300033-27347533 GCA_020466265.1 Siphamia tubifer
GAAGACTGTTCCTTTAGCTTTTGGCTTTTTTTTTTTTTTTTTTTTTTTTTACTCTGGATACTGGTAGTTTTTGTCTGTGTTGAAATAATCATGCTTTTTATCTGTGCTGAGCAGAATGCATCACTTACTCCCACTCTCCTGTAAATGCAAAATGTGTAGAATGTGAAAGCATTTAAGTGCGGTGAGGCCAGGTCCTACACAAACCAACATGATTGAACATTATACTGACAAGAAACATCTACCGTACATATACGTACATAGCCATCGTCTGCGTAGACAAAATGCTTCCACATAAACGTATATTGATAACTTTCTCCCATGAGCCAAACATAAATGAACATGAATTTAAGTATAAAAACACCACATAAACAGGAAGACATTTCATCTGTTTTTTTTTTTTTTAAAGCAAAAAAAATACAAGCTAGCATAGGCCTAGTTAATTTGACATATTACAAAAGTTCTATACAATACAGCATTATACTATTAAGAATGTATTGCAAAAAAAAAAAAAAAAAAAAAAAAAAAAAAAATATATATATATATATATATATATATATATATATATATATATATATATATATAATCGGTTGCTGTTGTAGCTCAAAATGTGTTAAGGAATTTAAAATGCCAATTTATATACCATTCCATACCAATCTTTCCATGTTTCGACGATAATCAAACTTACTGAATGTGCACATGATTAGTCTTTATTTATTAAATTATTAGGCCAGTGTTGTTTTCTTCAATTTCTCATTCATTTTAATACCTGGTACAACTAAAGGTATATTTGTTTGGATGATAATAAAAATTATTTCAGAGCTGATATCTAACAACTTTCCATGTTTTCTTGATAATAACAAAAGATCACGTCAGCTCTTTCATCACTATAGTACGTTACTGAACTGACAAAAACTGTGCTTTTAGACATTTCATCTTTTCTTTTCTGTCTGTTTTAGTCATATGATGCACACAGGAGTTAGTACTTTATTGTTCATTTTATGGGACAAAAAAACATTTCCTGTGACTGTATATAACATACTGCACCTGTAAACCTGAATACGTTAGCACAACTCCAAAAATTTAAAGGCAATCGATTGCCTCAATTATTTTAAGTTGATGAAACTTAAAAGATACAAGTTTCCAGAACTTAAAATGTAGATGCTTATTAAAGTATACTTAAATTAAAACATTATTAACTTAGTATTCTAAGGTTCTATCAGTCCTACTGTGAGACTAAGTCAGGGTTCAGTGTCTTTGTCTAAGGACACTTGGACATGTGGACAGACAGAGCTGGGACGTTAACCTCTGACCCTTCAGTCATTGGACGATCCCCACTCTACCAACTGAACCACAGCCCCTGAATAAAATTACTGTGTTTTGTGATTGTAACTTTTTGGTGGTTATTTGGAGTGATCTGAAATTGTATTTCATCATCTACTACATCAGATAAATTCTTTTTTTTTTTCAATCATCTTTCTTTGAAACAATAGAAATAACAGTACAATATCATTCTCAGCATTTAATGACTTAATTCACTTATATCCACAATAGTTCCCCTTAATAATAAAAAAAAATATTATTTGGAAGTAATTAAAAAGAAGAACATGTTACAACAACTTAATACATGTTAATTAGTAGTACTATTACACAACTGAATATATTTAATTATTCTTAAGGTTCAGGTTTATAGTGTGGCCTGTGAATCTTTGCATGTTTAGATAATAAACTAACTTGTGGAATGTCTATATGATTAGTCATATGTGTAAAATGCATAACATATTGACTGTTGCAGGAACTAAACACCCACACATTTGTCTGAAAATAGGTATGAAGATGGTGAAAAGAAATGCATGAATCTCAGCACAACGACGACCTGTATGTGCTTCAAATATAATTTATACTCAAGTACTAACTATTTCAAAATGATACAGATTTTGTCACTATTAAAGCGAATCAAGTGTGAGGTGGAAGGATTAAAGTGACTTTCTTCTTCTGGTGTTTTTGTGTGGCGTGTGTTATCAGCATCTGCATTCCAAAGTTAGTCTGTGTTTTAGCATCATGCAAATGTGAGCGGTCTGCAAGTGAGTGAAAGACTGAAGGTCACCTACTGTCTGAAAAATGATAACCACAAGTGGGACAGATCATGTTATAAAAAAAAAACAAAAAAAACAAAAAAAAACACTCAAAGTTAACTATGGATAAAGAAAAAAAAAATGATGATGTTAAGTGTTTTGTTTTTTTTTCCTCATTTGTTTGCATCAAGTAAAACAATCACTGTAAATTTGCTTTATTTTATTGGATCAGTTATTTTCCCCACAGAGACAAATGAAAAGCACTACTGTAAACTATCAAAAAGATATCATAGTGTGTCTTTACTGTGGTTTGAGAAAAGACAGTGATGAGGTAAGACATGCAACTGAGTCTTCTGATCTGCACTTAAAACATTTATTGTACTTTCCTTATAGATCTAACTGGCAACCTCATCCGAAACCAAATCACACACACACACACACACACACACACACACACACACACACACAAAAAAAACAAATAAACTAAGAAAAAAAAAAACTGAATTATTATATACGCATAAAAATATGTGAGGAAAACATTCTACACATTTTATTTTAAATTAACATACAGTAGTTTTCTAACTAACTTGTTGCTCCATCTCATGTGACAGTGAGGATCGTACACGTGGCAAGATTATAGTAGTTGGGTAACGTTCCTCAGTAACACAAGTGAGACAAACACACACAAAACATGGCTCTAAAAGGTCAAAGCAGATATTCAGGCTCCAAATATTTATGTCCAATAAAAGGTTAGAAAATTAACCAAAAAATTTATGTCAAGAATTACAGTAATATGTATTGCACAGTCAAAAATAGCACAAAGTCAATAAAAAGGTAAAGAAAAAAATGTATAAATAACAGACATTTTTGCATTTTAAAAAATAAAATAGAGCATGACACAACCTTTTTGTGTGATATGACATTTCCTCCCCAGTGGGAAATGATTTGTTGTAATTTCATCATTTTGTGTAAATGAAAAGCAGTAGTAAGTTCCCCCCCGTGATAAAACAAAATACACCCTAGTGATTTGGCAACTTCAATTCTTAAATGTTTTTTTTTTTTTTTTTTAAATAAACACATGTTCAAATCTTTGAAAAATACATGTTTTGGTTTGCACCCGTTTTCCTTTATGGGGACTTCCAGAAAAAAAAAAAAAATTTATGTATTTGTGAGGCCACATCAATTCTAGTTTACTAGTGGGGACCTTTATTTATATTTAACACCCGTGGGGACCTGAAATTTGGTCCCCATTGTGTCAGAGGTCTCCATGGTGCGACTGTGTAAACATATCAATGTCCCCATAAAGATAAGAATACAAGTACACACACAAACAACAACAAAAAACAACATACTTTAAAGACTAAAAGAGTGTAGATACATAGAAGAATAGATGATGCAAATGAATAAAATATTAAATTATAAAGGTTCCAATAAAATCACAGAATACCCATAAAAATACTAGAATAAAAGGTATGTGTAAAAATGTCCCCTCAGGTTTCTGTCCATACCTCAGGTTGTAGGACATCCCATCATCTGGGAGCCAGTGCTAACAAAGCTCTGTCCACTTTGGTTAAACTATAAAACAATATTATGCACATAGTCAAGTTCACAACCATGAAACAGGATTTATGTCAGAGCTATTGGAGGAAATAAAGAGGTGTCGTTTTAATTTCTGCTTAAATACTTTGTATGTTTTATTTGTTCGAATAAACAAATAAATGAAATCAAGTCTCAGGTAGATGTCCAAGCACCACCTGTTAAATATGAGCTAATGTGACATGATCACATGTGTCGTTCTTATCCAGCACTAATAACATCTTGGCAGCAGCAAACAGCAATTCAAATATTGCTGAGTCATGTTCTCCCATGGAAGCGACACAGGGTTTTCAGATACTGAAATGTGGACGTTTTTTGACAAAGATTGCAAATTGAGGTTAAATAAATTGATAAGGATTTTACACAATAATTCAGCCTTAAATCTCTAATTACAGTAGTTAAGCTTTTTAATTCACCTCAGTATAATAGTTACCAACCTGATTTTTGGTAGATTTTTCCAGTATACTGACTAATTCTGACACAGTTTTTACCACAACGACCATCTTGACATGATCCAGTGCCTTTCTGAAAGACTATTATTGAGCTTGTTGAGGGTTTTAGATTTTACCCAATCCATCCTTCACTGGAAATAAAACCATTAAACTATAGTGTCTCTGTGGTGGACTGTCAGAGCCAATTATCTGAGAGAACAGCGTTTGACATACAAGCCTAAATAAACAATACATTATAAAATACAGGACAGTGTATATTTTCTCTTAGCTTGTGTATCTATGTGTAAGTGTCGTGATGTAAAACCTATCAAGGAGCTTTTCTTTTTCCCCCCCAAACTGCACTGGATTATTCTAGTTAGAATTAAAATACTGTAAAAATAGTTTTGCTGGTGCAGTGTTTGATGAAGTGAACCACATGTACTCATGTAGTTTCAAATGTGTTGCTTGTTTTCAGCACAGAATATAAACCTGTGATATTAATTCTGGCAGTGCTTGTTAAAAGTTTCTACAGTCGTCGTTTTAATAATCTGTGTTTGCATAAGGTAACGTCATTGTTCAGTCTCGCGCTGACGACAGCAATACAGAGGGCGCCTTAGACTTTGAACTATTACCCACATGTGTTAATGTGTCCTTATCTCGAAGAAAGAGATGTTTCTTCTGCTGTATCTCCTTCCGCTGTTCCCAAGTAAAACAGCAGCAGCACAAAACATGTCCTTGATATCTTCATTTTGAAGTTTTAAGAGTCATTGCAGCAGAAAACCAGGCAGAGGTCAGAAAATGGGGGGGGGGGTGTTATTTTTCATTACAGAGTTCTGGGACCCCCCCCCCACCCCCATCCGCCTTTGAGACTCTCGAAAATCAAACAATTTATATCTAAAAATTACTAAAAATAATTCTGTTAAAGCTATGGATATATATTTTATTTATTTCTATATAGCATAGATTCCATAGTTTCATGCACCAAAAGTTGAACATTAGATATTAAAAGTAAAAGGGAACAATTTGTATCCCTCTAAATTGGTGTAATTTTTAAGGTGCATTATCTTCTATGGGCAGTGGCTTTGGTGAAAAGCATTAGTGTCACTGGAGAGAACAACATCTACTTATTCAAAAACAAGCGTTGTATAATTGGGCCATTATGGGAAATATTTATATTTTTATATTTCTTTGTAATTTTAGTCATTTTCAGATATAAATTATTTGATTTTTGAAGGACTCAGAGGGGGGGGTCCCAGAACTAGAACGTAATGAAAAATAACCAGAGGGTTTTAATCATAGTTACACATACATGACTCTTAATTGTATTCAATAGTTTGACCAGTTTTAGTCAGAAAAATACTGCAGGTAAAATATTATCTGTACTTCAATCGAACAGTTAAAAGTTTGTCTTTATGGAAACAAATTAAACATCAAACAAGAAGGATTTTTCTATTAAAAAAATAATAAAAATAAAGAAAATGCCATTAGCAAATAGAAAATCATTCCAGTCTTTAGTCATAACTGTATTCATCAAAATGTTATTTGTAGAATTTACAAAAGTATTTGTGCAATGAATCATCTCTAAACTGTCATTTATAAAAAATCACTGAACAAAAGCAGCTCATACTGTGGGTAAACTCAGCTATGGGTGCTGAAATAAAATGTTTGAACCACAAATTCAACCCACATATTTAGAATATTCAGGTGAAAGGTAGTTTTTCAGACAGGCAGTAAAGATGGAAACAGTCAACTTCTGCAACATTAATACACCAATAAAACCTACATACTTAAACAAATATATATATTTTTATGTTCAGTTAATGATATATTTTGTTAAAAAAGATGTGATATAGTAACAGTTTACCCTGATTTACTGTGACACTAAGCCTTTATAAAGATCTGCATGATCAATAAATTACAAGTTTTCACTAAAAAATACAGAGAATACAATAAATGGTGATTTTTTTTATTTTTTTTTTATGGTTAACAATATAAACTAAAGAATTCCTCGAGTCTGCTTGCCTTAGGTCTGAATGTTGTTCCATAATATCCTTAATCCTTAATTTAGAGCTGTAAGTATAAGGCAGCTTTTTTAACCCATAAAGACCCAAACATCCACCATCTACTAAAATCATCCTGTTGATCCACTTATCCATGGAGTTTGATCAATAATAGTGATAGTTTATTTATGGTTGGTTAATGATAGATTTTGCTAAAAAGAATAAAATAATTTTTTCTTCAGTTTTCAATATAATAACTATAATAACTTTACTCTGAGGTTTTGGGATGAGTTTAGTAAATTAAATGTTACCTGATTTTAATTGAAAAAGAACACAAAATACAGACAATAATATTACAATAAATAGTGATAAATAGCTTAAGGATGGTTATTTCATTTGGGTTAATATTAAACTTGAATAATTTTGGAGGCAACTTATGAATATGAGTCGATAAAATAAATACAGACTGTTATGACGTGGTTTTATTTCAGTGAAAAGCAGATCAGATAAGAGCAGATGATCGCTCTAACACATGATAAGTCAGATTAGTGAATCATTGCCACACACAGCGCAACATGATGTACACACAGGAAAAGAAAACACTGCCCTGTAACAGAATGTCAAATGTTCACACTAAGATGACAGTTGGATGTTTCAAATATATGATATAAAATATGTCATATTCAACTTCAGGGTGAAACAATGATTCTTTGTGTTAATATCTGAGAAACAAAACTGAGAAAAAGTTTGTGGGTTTCAGGCCAAAGGTTTACTATTCAGGGAGAAGCACTGGTGTTACTGACATTTAACATTTTCTCTGTGTGTGTGTGTGTGCATGTATTCCTATCTTTATGGGGACATTAACATGTTTACACAGTCACACCATGGGGACCTGTGACACTATGGGAAACAAAATTCAGGTCCCCACCAGGGTTAAATATAAATAAAGGTCCCCACTACTAAAATAGAAATGATGTGGCCCCATAAAAAAATTAATTAGTTTTTTTCTGGAAGTCCCCATAAAGCATGGAAGAAACAGGTACAAAGCGAAACATGTATTTTTCAAAGTTTATTTGAAAAATAAAAAAAGGATATATTTTTATGCATTTTTTAAAATATATTATTTATAATTTTTTTATTATTATTATTTTAAAATATTATTCATTTTAATATGTTTTCTTTATTTTAAAATAGTTTTGGTATTTATTTATTCATTTTTATTTATTTTTTGCATTTATATAATTGTAATTTTTTAGAATTATTTTGTTCATTTGTATTTATTTATCTATTTATTTTTGAAAATATTGCTATTGTATTCATTCATTCATTTCTACTTTTACATTTTTTTATTCAAAGAAATTTTTTTTAATTATAATTTTTTTTTTTTTTTTTTTTAAATGATAAAAGTTTACACTCACTACCCAATCGCTTCTTGATTACAAACTTGGTCCTCATGACACATGTAAATGAGAGTGTGTGTGTGTGTGTGTGTGTGTGTGTGTGAACTATGGAGTTAAATCAAGCCCACACACTCTCCTCATCTGAACCCTCTGCTCTTAATGTCTTATTCATTAGTTTTTTTTTTCCTCTGTTTTTGTTAATAATATATGTAAACATCTGATTATGCTTCTGGCTGCTTTTACCTTTATTGTTTATGATAACAGTAGATAACAGTGTCAGCAAGTGAGCCTTTATCTGTATATGTACATACTGTAGCCTCTCACACACACACACACACACACACACACACACAGCAGAAGATAACAATAAATATATGTTGTCATTTTTTTCTCTGTATCTCAGACAAGCTGCAGTTTTCAGGAAATAAAACTAAGAATTTTACCTAATGAGACCAACTGTCCACTTTTACTTAAATATAGTATATTATGACTAATTATATTACTATTTAACTATCTATTATTTGACTAGAGAATAAAATTTTTTTTTACTTCCACACTAAGATATTTGCTCCTATTTTCTGTCAGCTAAAAGTCATGCACTCCTGTACATTTTTAAGTTGCTTATTTTTTAAACCGTAACATCCAGCAACAACACTGTAAACCCACTAATACAGGTGTTTACAAGATTCAAATGAGTTTTTGTCCTAATGTCAACGTTCAAAGGTCATGCTCAGCTGCTCTAAATGCCATGCTAACAAAACGTGGAACATCAGGAAATGCCTCGAACTGCACAAAGTAAAGTGACATTTCTGACATAAGACTGAAGACACATGGCTAATATTTGACTAGGTTTAATGTAATGACTGTCACGAAAACTGATTTATCCATTGTGCAAAGAAAATCAGCCCCCAAAAAAATAAGCAATTAATTCCTCCATCAGCCACATCTTCACTAAGAATAGTATTCCTTTGTTGACATGAATACTTTTACTCAAGGTTAAAGGTCATGACACCATTATGAAGCCCCATGCCAGGTTTTCTATCAAACTGTGTCTAGTTTTTTAGGTATTAACCAAGTGACCCCTGACCTCTTGGGTCAACAATAGGTCAAAATATATACACATAAGACGCAGAATTTTGGTGCTCATTAGAGATGAATAGTTCAAAAGTTCGATCCAAAATAGAATTTTGACCTTTATTGTGACCTTGACCTTTGACCTTCAAAGTTCTGATGTCAACGAACATCAACAGTGAGAGCAAAAATAAGCTATATGCTAAACTGAGTATACAGGAATGAAAAGGACATATTCTAATGTGTCCTACAGTATTGCTGATCATTGTAAAAACACATTTTGGTAATCTTGACCTTTGACCTACATTCACCAAAATTTAATGGGAGCTATTCTGGACTACTTCACACCTTTCCTGAATATATTATGGAAATGTTTGTGTGTAAAGTTGCTGACCATCAGAAAATAAGACAGATAAATAGAAAGATAATATAATCGAATTGCTTCCCTTTAGGGCAGGGGTGTCAAACTCATTTTAGTTCAGGGGCCACATTCAGCCTAATATGATCTAAAGCGGGCCACACCAGTAAAATAATATTAATGATTAGATAAAAATGTATAAAACAATGTCAATGCCAAAAATTTTTGTGTTTGACTGGAAAAAAAAACAACTAAATCCTCCAATAAAAATTTGTATATCTACAAACTTGAACAAAACACAAACAAATATGAACAACCTGTAAATTCTTAAGAAAAATAAGCATAATGTTGTTAACATTATGCTTTAGTTTTTCATTTAAATATACAAATATACACAACATTTTCTAACAGGTTGAATATTGGTAAAATTCCACAAATATTTCAGGTTATTCACATTTTTTTGTAAAACGCTAGTCTTTTTGTACTTTATTTCACAGTAAAATAAAGGGAAATTATTTTAAGGTTTGTTTGCATTATTTCTAGGTAATTGTGATAGTATTTTACTAATCTCATCCACTTTAGATCGAATTGACCTAAAATGATTTTAACTTCCTTGATTATCAGTTATTTTGTCATTTTCACACATTTATCCCAGGGGCCAGATTGGAGCCTTTGGCGGGCCGCATTTGGCCCCCGGGCCTTATGTTTGACACCTGTGCTTTAGGGAGTGGAGTAACAATGTGTTCAGTTATTTAATTCTTCAACCCAGTTCATTCTAACATAAACATAAAGGTGAGATAGAACAGGTAACCATAAATACAGGCTTGGTCTATGATTGGATGACATTATGTATAAACTAAACTTCACTCTGGACTGTTAGCAGTAATAAAATAAATTAATTAACGTCAGGGCTACAGTTAATTCCTTAATGAGCTCACTGGGATCCTTTCCTGATCGGACCCTGGTTAGTTGGTAAATGAGGTTAGTGACGGTGGTCGACCACACAAGATGAAGATGTGCTCAAACTATGTTGGAAGCTGGTGACTAAACCAGAATTATGGCCAGAGAGTAACCAAAGTAAAGTGATCACACAAGCAGCCTGTGGTGGTGTTTACTGGCAGACAAACTGAATACACATGAGTCCAGTTGGAATTTGAAGCTTATTTTGCCACCGTGTTACAAATACAGACAAATACGTGACCAGACGTTTAATATTTCAGCCAAATCAGGAAACAAATACTGACACTGGGTTTAACAGGAGGCCCGGTGTTGTAATATTACAACATAACATTTGGTTAAATGCAACTCTTAGTTTAAAAAAAAAAAACAATCTGTTTAATACACAAAGTAAAAAGGCAGTAACTGCACAGACACCAAACTGAGAAAAATGACCTTAAAGTTCTGTTGTTGTTCAGCCCCAGTAGTTGTAGGTAGATTATCGGACATGAGGCAGTTATTGTTACTGTATATTAACTAGTTCTGCAAAAACCACAGTGCAATTTATATATGGATTAATTACAGTAGTGCTTAGTGACTAGGAATTTTTATGTTTTATCTCAGAATTTTGACTTTTTATCTCATAATTTTAACTTTTTATCTCATAATTTTAACTTTTTATCTCATAATTTTAACTTTTTATCTCATAATTTTGACTTTTTATCTCATAATTTTAACTTTTTATCTCATAATTTTAACATTTTATCTCATAATTTTAACTTTTTATCTCATAATTTTGACTTTTTATCTCATAATTTGAACTTTTTATCTCATAATTTGAACTTTTTATCTCATAATTTTAACTTAACTTAATGTGCATTATATATGAAAAACCTTCATAAAAACCATTCATTGACAGTGCACCTTATAGTCCAGTGCACCTTATAGTGTGGAAAATATAGTAATTCCATCATGTGTTTCAGTCTAATACAGTTATTCACTATAAACTACTGGTGCAGGGTCCTAAATGGACATTGGTCAGAACACAGTAATGGTCTTTACTGTCTTTTTGTTTGGTTTTACTAGTACTTTTTGCAGTTACTGTACAAACACTCATCAATTTTCTCCAAAACGACAGAAATTTGAGATGAGATATTTTATTACATGACAAAGAATGATTTGAATGTTGCAGAAAACACAATAACTAATTTCTGCCGAATGTAGTTGCTGCCTTTTTGCTTTTTAGGGCAGAATACATGAGCACAAATATAGTAGTGGAAAAAAAGTTTTCACACACCCTTAAAATTTCCAATGTTATCATGAAATATTTGCAGAAAAATATGTTTTGTGTTTCAAAAGATGTGGTTGCATTAGACAAACAGGTGGTAAATATTTGGGGGGTTTGTTTAATAAAAGAAAAAAAAGCTAGAATTTTGACAATTTCCACATGTTACATCTGGATGTTTTTCTGCTTAAACATCCTGTTTTGACCTCGACAGAACAGAGCATGTGCAGAAGGGAGCATGTCTATTGGAGCCAATACTTGGCAGATATCAGAGATGTCAGAATGATTTTTAATGGAATAAACCACAATTCTATGTAGTTTCCAAAAATGTTTTCCACCACTGTATCATTAAACCTCATGAGTACTCCTTCTGCACTTTATTAATTATTACTGACAGTTTTCTTCATAAAAGTTGCAGAGGTTTAGACCATTATAACATCATATAATACTGTAGTACTCACGGTTTTCATTTGTGTAGTACACTGTTGACCATAAAGTTGGAATAATTTTGCTTTCAGACCCTTCTCTTTATTCCTATTTATACACATCTGTAATGACCTTTGACCAATTTTTGACTTTTTATTACATAATTTTGAGTTTTTAAATCGCATCATTTCAACTGTCGCAAAATTGTGACTTTTTATCAAATGATTTTAACTTTTTATCTAATGATTTTGACATTTTGTTGCATAATTTTGGCTTTTTATCACAAAATATTGACTTTTTATTGCATAATTTTAGCCTTTTATTTCATAATTTGGCCTTTTAATCAGATGATTTTTATTTATGTTGCATAATTTTGACTTTTTGTCCTGGTACAATGATTCCAGCTACATTTTATCTATCAGGAATAATTCAATTCAATTTAGTTTATTTGACAGACACTTGTCCAAAATCTACATAAAAACAGATAGATAAAAAAAAAAACAAATAAAAAGAACATATACAAAAAAATGATTAAAACAGATACATATACACACAAAACAAAACAAACTATTAAAGTATATACAGGCATTTAATCCAATGTGCTTATTTGTGCTGCTCAGCCACCATGGTATTATTTATAGAGTCATCTAGTCATGTATATCAACTTTATTAAAAGTGCTTGTAGTGTGTTTACCCCAACTGAAATAAATCACATTGTCACAATCAGTTCATGAGAAAATGTAAAAAAAAAAAAAAAAAAAAAAAAAAAAAGAATGTAATTCCATCTTTATGGTCAGCAGCGTACAGTAGTAATTCTATCAGTAGCCGAGTTGCAAGAATGTGTTACTGGAAAATCAGTTTGTCTAGTTATCCATTATCCAAGCACAACTGAACAAAAAGAACATTACTGTTTCTAAATATAAAGTTTGATTTGCTAACCATTAAATGAAATGATCCATTTATAACAGACCAGAAACTGTATATTTACTAAACAAATAGGAATATGTTGTTTAAATATATCAAAACTATAACCAGCTTGGTCACATATTTATGTAGAAGTACAGAAGAAAAAAAAAAAATCCACACACAAAAAAGTTCCACAGAGAGCTCCTTTTTCTTCAATTTTCATCTTTAAATGTTTTATTTTATTCAAACCAAAGGGCAAAAATTATACATAGTATAAAATATAAAGCCCATCAATATAAATGTGTGATATGTTGTTTTACATCTAAACAAAAGTGCCTTAATTTGGCTGAAGGAGTAAAATATATTATGAAGGGACTGTCCACAAAAGCTCAAATTAAATATTTTATTTATCATTTATTCTGTGGAACTCAGTATGTGATCATTGCACCATGATTAGGACAGTAGGAATATACCACAGTATTTCATTTCACAATACTGCATCCATATTAAAAAGTTTTGTATCCATATTTATAGCTATTCAAATGCAGATATGGTTCAATTTTGTTTACATTATATTTACTATTATTCATGATTATTTAAAGCATGTGTCTGAGAGGCACATATATAACATAACATATAAAATAATGTTATGTTACTAATGAACTAATAGATTATGAATATTTAAACTGTAGTGTCTGTAAAACATCATTTAAGTTTGTGTTTAGTGATATAGAACTAGATCCTGTTGTGATCAAATACAAATGTGTCTAGTATTTCTGGTATAATGGTCTCTTTAAAACTATTGGGATATATAGTGATATCTTGTATCGTGATCCTAGTATCTGTATCGCAGGGCCAGCGTTAGGTATAGGCAGACTAGGCGGTCGCCTAGGCCACCAGATGTCTTGGGGGCGCCAAGTCCCACAGAATCTGAATATTAAGGTACTGTATTTTCCAGACTATAAGGTGTACATACAGTAGTGATTTTGACTGACTTTAAAATTCTCTAAAAACCAGAGTTCACTGGGAATTTAGACTTTTTCATTGCATAATGTTGACTTTTTGTCGCACAATTTTGACTTTTTGTTGTGTAATTTGGACTTTTTTTATCACATTATTTTGGTTTTTTATTGCATAATTTTGACTTTTTGTTGCATAATTTTAAATTTTGTTACATAATTTTGATTTCTTGTCAGATGATTTTGACTTTATATTGGAGGATTTTGACTTTTGCCGCATAATTTAGACTTTTTTGTCGCATTATATTGGCTTTTTGCCACATACTTTTGACTTTTCTTTGCATAATTTTGACTTTTTGATCACATAATTTTGACTCTTATTTTGATTTAGCAGAATGAGACTGTGTTTTGTTCCGTGTTAAAACTCAACCAGGTTGAGAGTTATTGTGACTGTTTAGCTTCACTTAATGCACCTTATAACCCAGTGCGCCTTATACTGTAGTGTGGAAAATACAGTAAACAAAACATTAAACTTCACATTGACAGTGATTACTCATGGACCCTCAGTACGTACTCGATCAGATGTAGGACAGTATGTTTTCAGATGCTCATTTCTAATTCCACAAAAAATGAACGAGGGGTGTTCGCCTAGTGTTCGCCTAGTGTTCGCCTAGTGTTCGCCTAGTGTTCACCTAGGGCACCACATTCAGCAGAACCGGCCCTGCTGTATCCATGTTGCCAGATTTTTGCAATGTGTATAAATAAGAGAAAAACCATTTGATGATTTTGTCCATCTTTATGGACAATGGTGTAGTAATGGTGGTCGTCATGACAACAGCAGCAGTGGGTGATGACTAATAAACTGTGATATTTTTACAGTAACATACTGTAAACACTGAAAAAGTCAAAGGTGGAAATGTAAAGAAAAAAAAAAAAGAAAGAATCATTGAGTGAGATTATAACGTCCATCAAAGTGGCTCATGGAGATCCCAAACACGGAGGTGGAAACACGCCCACAGCTTCAGAAAATACACAAGAGCACTTGGTAAACACAAAAAATTACTCATTGTCAGAAAGTGTGTGTAGATGGATATGGGGGCGGTTAGGTGTGCGTGTAAGAAACACACCGACAGTATGTGGGTGTTTGTCTGCGTGACACTCAATGAGGGTGTGTGTGTGTGTGTGTGTGTGTGTGTGTGTGTGTGTGTGTAGTGACAGGAGTCCAAATGACTTGATGATAATAATCTCTCATTTCCATAGCCTGTATGCTTCACAGCGGGATCCCTGCTTGATTTCCTTATTCAGGATCAAAACAGAAACTAGACACACACACACACACACACACACACACAGACACACACACACACACACGCGCACACACACGCAGACATCAGCCTCAGATCATCCACATGGAGCCTGGACCGTCACTACTGTCACATATCTAATGCATTTAGTCTCCTCTGGGTCAGAATATCAGGCCAATGAAACATAGCACATGTACAATAAAAGACAGACTACACTGAAAACATTGGAAAACATTGAATCACCTAAAAAATTGTACTTCAATTTTGGCTTTTTATCTCAGAATTTTGACTTTTTATCTCATGATTTTGACTTTTTATCTCATGATTTTGACTTTTTATCTCAGAATTTTTACTTTTTATCTCATGATTTTGACTTTTTATCACATAATTCTGACTTTTTATCTCATGATTTTGACTTTTTATCTCAGAATTTTGACTTTTTATCTCATGATTTTGACTTTTTATCTCATGATTTTGACTTTTTATCTCATGATTTTGACTTTTTATCACAGAATTTTGACTTTTTATGACATAATTTTGACTTTTTATCACATAATTTTGACTTTTTATCTCATGATTTTGACTTTTTATCACATAATTTTGACTTTTTATCACATAATTCTGACTTTTTATCACATAATTCTGACTTTTTATCTCATGATTTTGACTTTTTATCTCATGATTTTGACTTTTTATCACATAATTTTGACTTTTTATTTCATAATTTTGACTTTTTGAACCAAATTGAATTGCATAGGTTTAGGCTTATTTTAATTGAATTTAATTTGATTAACTTAACTAGATGCTTTTATGTGTGACCTATTGAAAAAGTTGATTCAATGTTTTACTGGTGTCTGTATGTTTACTATACGGAGCCTCTAAACATCCAAATACGTCATATGTGATGAACATTAAAATAAAGCAAACTGTATTTTACGTTAATTATTTACATGACATGACAGGATTAGTGGATTAACAGGTATTAAACATTTTAGATCAGTAGATTATTTTGTTCACCAGTGACTGTTTGGGTTTTTATAGATTAAATGATGTATACATATGTCAAAACCAGAGGTGGAAAGTAACTAAGTAAAAGTACTTCATTATTATATTGAAGTAGATTTTTTAGGAATCTTTACTTTACTTGAGTATTTATTTTTCTGGCAACTTTTTACTTTTACTACATTTTTATATAAATATCTGTACTTTATTCTCCTTACATTCTCAGAATAGACTTATTACTTTTTCAAACTAAACAGATGTGACACGATGAAAAATAAGTCACTTCAGAGAGAAACTGACTTTATATATTATAGTTACATGACTTTTTTATCTCCTAATTTTAACTTTCTATCATATAATTTGGACTTTTTGTCTTAAAATTAAGCATCTTTTATAACTTTCTTTATAATCTCATGACTAAATCACTTTTTAGATACTTCTGAGACTTTTCAGATTTTCTTTCCTGGTTAAAGTATTATTTTGTTCATGGCAAAAAAAAAAATTGTTTTACTTTTTTACTTTATTACAATTGAGAAGTTGTACTTTTTTACTTTTGAATCAGTACTTCTACATTTACCAGAGTATTTTTTCCACAGAAGTAGCTGTACTTCTACTTAAGTACAGAATGTGAGTACTTTTAACACCTCTGATAAATCTCCAACAGGTCTGAACCTTTGTACCAGATATGAACAATAGCTTAATGAGCTTCAATTACATCCTGCTCTAAACCGTCAGTGTCACTTACTGCACATTTGTTACTTTATATACCATTATTACTACAGTTGTCATTTTAGTCAGATTTTTATATTCTTTTCTTCTGTATCTGGTACCTATTGCTTTGTGTTGTTGTACATTTTAATGTAATGATCAATAAGGTATCTCTTATTTACAAACCCATATAAGTCATTTCTTGTTGTAGAAAATGTTCCATTGCTGCCAATATGATAACATATAGATGAGAGATAAAAAAATAAATAAATAAATACTGAATAATTCAACATCAAGTGCATTTGTGTGATTCATAACAATTAAAGCAACGACAGTATTGGTAACACTAAAAATCCACACCACTTACAATAAACAAGGCTTTAAAAATATGTGATAACCTACATAATACAGAAAATAAAAAAGTATCGCAGTGGTGTTTTTTGCACTTTATAAACTATTGCATTTAATTTCACACATCCCTACGTCTTAACACTTTCTGCACATTTTACTGTGAAAAGAAAATGTACCTTTTTTTTTTTTTTTTTTTTTACTATTATATCAAATACAGCATCATTTACAGTGACATAAAAATGTTTCTGATATTATGTGTTCAGTCAGTTGTTTTAAAGCCTCACATTTATTTTCCAGCACACACGTTAGAACTGTGGTAAAGTTTCCACCTACAGTAAAACTGCCAACCACTGACATAAAGGACACATTATTCAGACTATATTCAGTGTTAAACGTATTCCAGCTCTGCAGTGAGTTATAGTGAGAGATAATATTGGTGTGAATATTATCTTTTTCACAACCACAAGTATTCAACGTGACTAAGAAATGCACAAATGCACTCACATGAGATTAAAGATGTGAAACTTTACATATTTCAAGGTTCAAAGAAAATGAAATTCTAATTTTTCATTTGAGTGTTTTTGTTGTGTTGTGTTTTTCTTTATATATTCTATGACCAATATGAAAAACAGTAGCAATCTGGTTTTTAATCTGCTTCCATTTTGATGCTTTTTAGAACAGATGCAACAGTGTAAGATTTACACAAAAAAAGGTTTAATTAACAAAAATAATCTAAAATTTGATAAAGTCATACATATATAAGTGTGCTGTTGTTATAGGATGATCCAAATTAAAATAAGGACCTTTTCTTCAATACACACACACACACACACACACCATTTATTAAGCTATAAAACAAACCTAAAATGTTAAATGAATGCCTTCTCATCACACAGGAAACTTATCAGGCATTTTATTTATATGACATTTTATTTATCGTTTCTTGTTGTTTACAAAGTCAACAAAATGCAAAACAAAAAGTAATAATAAACACGGAAAAGGACGTGGATATGTCCTTAACATTTTACCGAAGTCAATGTAAATACCTTTATTTTTATTTTTAGAAGCGGCTGCCACGAAAAATAATCTTTGTTTTTCTCATTTAAATAAACGATAATAAAAATAAAAAATATCAACGTAAATGTTCGGTAAATAAAATAAACTACCAGAAAATGCATAAACACCGATATACACTGTATATGTGTATATTTTCAAAAAATTATCTGAAAATGTGACTTTTTTCCTCCTATTTTTTTCCCTTCACTCTCCGTTTATAATGTACATTTCCCAGGCCTGTAGTAAAACTTATATTATTGGAGCCTAGAAATGGATCTAAATCTGACAGATAGAAGAGCAAAAAGTGAAGATTATCCATCTTTAATCATAACTAATAATATCAATGTTGTTAATATTTGAATAAGCTTCAGCATCATCGAAAAATACTGATTCTTTTGCACGTGCGTAAGATTAAATATGACGTAAATGAGGCAGAATTACGAAAAATAATTTCTAGGAAAATCTACAGACTTTAAGCACTAATAATGATTTACGTTATGATGATATGTTCAATCTAATTATAGTTCTAAAGATTAAAAAAAAATACCTGAATGTGACGCAGTAACAGAGCAACACAAATACATAGAAACAGGAACAAACTTAACTAATGCAAATAAACACATACTGTAGCAATGGAAGTATTTACAGATATTTAATTCCAAGGTGTGCAGGTAAATGGAACCAACATAATAAAAAGTAACAGTAATAATGGAAGTATTATTGTTCCGATGTTATAGAAACATTTTTATGAAGGTTTTCAGTTTAATAGTATTTATAAAAAAAAAGTCATTCTGCATAAAATACGGACGGTGGTTATTTAATAATATATGATACGTTTAAGGAAATAATAAGAATAGAAGGACAAATGCAGACAAATGACAACTATAGCAAAAGAAGAATGAGAACAATGTGAGAATACTGTGATTTTTTTTTGTATAAGCGGTGATATATTTGGTTTATATTAATAATAAATGAATCTCAAATGAATTTATAGTTGTATTATTCCCGGTTCCTTTATTGTTAATGTCGTATTATTGTGATTTCTTTGGTGAAACATGTGTTTTTGCCATAAACAGACTTAGTTTATGCACATGATGCTGCAGATAATTGGTTTTATACAGTTTGTATACAGTGGTTGTTTTTTGTTGTTGTTTTCTCGGTTATTTAAAGGTTACATCGAAGATTTTTAGAGAAGTCTCGGCTTTGTGTCAAGTTAGGAGAATGTCAGAGCCATGTCGGAACAGGAATGAAGCAGAAAAACAAAAGGAGACATTTTTCTGTGGCACTGCGGCGCCATCTGGCGGATTCTCTGTGAACTACACCTTTTAAAATGTCATTTACTGAGAATAATGACCTCACATTACTGTCAGTTACACTCCTGTGTTTCAGTTTCTCAAACACCCACACCCTGAAATCTGCTCCCACCCAGGTAGAAAACACCTAACACATTATTCTGGTTAATTTGTGATATGTGTTTCCTGGAAAGCAGACGATCATTCAGAGACGACAGTAAACGCAGACACTTCAACGTCCTGTTTATGACCATGTACACATTTTTCTGCAGACATCCACCACCCATCTGCTGCTTCTATTTGGGTCACAGGGTGCAACTTATCCAAGCAAACATCAGTTTATTTTTATCACCTTGTTGAGCCGCATTTTGTAATAAACATCCAAAATGTAGTAACTTTTTCATTTCATTTTGTAATAAGCTGCCCCAACATATTTTGTAATAAATTTTGACGTAATGTAATAAGTTATTCCATTTTGCTTTGGTGGTTCAGCATTAAGACTCAAGGAGCTGTTTGGGAAACATTTCAAGTGGTTTATGGCTTGGCTAGTAATTAGACATATTAGACATGGACAATTTGAAATTATTATATTATTATTATTATTATTATTATTATTATTATTATTATTATTATTATTATTATTATTATTATTATTATTATTATTATTATTATTATTATTATTATTTCTATTATTATTATATTTTGGAAATAGAAATGTGGCAAAATTTATTACAAAATACGTTGGGGCAGTTTATAAGTTATTACATTTTGGACGTTTATTACAAAATGAGGCCCAACCCACCTTTACAGTCATGGAAACTATTATTAGCCCAACCTTGTTTTCTTCCATTTCTTGTTCATTTTAAAACCTGGTACAACTTAAAGGTACATTTATTTGGACAAATATAACAGTAACAACAAAAAATAATTCAATTGTAATTAATTTCAGAGCTAATTTTATTTTCTATGGTTTTCTTAATAATAAATCACTTCAGTTCTTATAATATATCTCGTTAATACGTCTCTAAAATAAGTCTTAATATCAGCAAGGACATTTTAACTATTGTTCACAAATAACTTATAAAATCCGTCATCATGTATAATATCACAATCTGGTTTAAATTTTCTCACCATCAAACACACAACCAAAGTTTCCTGAATAATAAACCAGGTCAGTAAACCCTAAACCTAAACAGCACAAGCCCCTCTGTCTGAACTGTACCATCACCCTACGGTACCAGACACCACTGGCCAAGAAAAACATTTACACAAAATCCTTCATAATAATAATAATAATAATAATAATAATAATAATAATAATAATAATAATAATAATAATAATAATAATAATAATAATAATAATAATAATAATAATAATAATAATAATAATACCTCAAACGTATATATAACACTATTTTGGACACTCATAGCTGTCCTTAATAACACCAAACTTTATTTTTTTATGTTTTTTAATATTTTTTAATGTTGTACATGCATGGATGAATGTTGAATGTTTCTGTTTTTATTTCAATTAAGCCGTGACAAAAGGAAAATGTATGTTTTTAACTCAAACATAAAGTTATCTATCTATCTATCTATGTCATTGTACCGACAGAAACTGATTCTATTCATTCCATGTTTTCTTTTCTCTGTTTTACTCACATGATACAGATGGATAAGTACTTGACTGTATAACCATTGTTTCTGATTATCTAATAATACTGTACAAGACGTGTGTGTGTGTGTGTGTGTGTGTGTGTGTGTGTGTGTGTGTGTGTGTGTGTGTGTGTGTGTGTGTGTGTGTGTGTGTGTGTGTGTGTGTGTGTGTGTGTGTGTGTGTGTGTGTGTTAAATGTATCTGAACCAGTCCTGTTAGTTTTTATTCTAATAAGTGTACATTGAGAAAACTTGGAATTTGTGTTTAGAAAAACTTGGCTGCATTATGTCCCTGAAAGTTAATTTCCTTGACTCTCATTTTGTTTGTTTTTTCTGATGTGTGGGACAAAAATGATAAAAATTCCACCAGGATATAAGTGAGACCTACACCAGGTCTAGTGCTGAGCGACTGCTGGATCCTAGTGTGTGATTCACAGACGTCCAACCATAGAAAATCCAGCAAAATGAAAGATTTATCAACTAATATTGGATCCCATTGTGTTTGCTTCAACTTATTTCTGGCTATTGTATGCTAGACTGTAAATGAGTATAGATATTTATTGTATCATTTGTGAAAACTGCATTGATTTTTACAAAAGAAAATCTGCATGTTGACTCTTAAAACAGATATTAAATTTGAATTGTACAAACTAACATCATATGAAAATTTCTACAAAAAATATTTCATAAAATTTTGTTGTAAAGTCTTATTTTACCATGACTGTTTATCGGTTAATAGTTAACCTTATTTAATTAGCCTGCGATCACAATTTTTATTTTCTAACTGTAAGAAAAGAAAAGAAAAATATGACATTTGTTATCATTTGGCAAAGAAATAAATATATATAAATCACCATCTGCTACAGATATCGGCGGCCTGCATCAGTAGTCGGCTAAGACTGATGTAAAAAATAATAAAAATAAAATATGTTATCATATCACCCCCCAAAAAAATCAATATCAGTTGATCACTACATTAAACAGTTTTTTTTTAATCTAATGTTTTATGTTCATCAGAAGAAAATAAGGTTCTATGACACTATATTTGAAGGTTATATGACACTAGTATAAAAGTAAAATGCAAATGCAATATTCTCCAAACCACAAGGGGGCAGTCTCTATAGACACTAAGCAATACAATGAAATAAGGAGATTAGTTTTAAAATTCTTACTGCTCTGAGATCTCATAAAGATAACCTGCTAAGACCTAGCTGTGTTTATTTTTCTTTGTACATTTGTGGACAAGAGCTTCAGAGCTTTATAAAAAATAAATATATAAAAACTGTCCATAAATGTTTTAAAAAAAAACACTTGAAATATATTATTGTATCATGATGTTTTCCATATAGACAATTCTTTAATAAATAAATAAGTCAAAACCTGTACTTTCTTAGGTGTCAGGAGGTTAAATACATATCGACATAACATGTTGAAACTGTCAATAACTGAATTTTAATTTTTTTTTAAACAGAATTAAACAATCATTTGAATCTCTTTGTCTGATACAGCCACATCATTTGAAGCAAAAATATTTTTTCTGCAAATTTTTCATGACAACATTAGAAACTGTGTAAGATTTTAAGGGTGTGTGAAAACCTTTTTACACTCCTGTAAACACATCAGACTTTTTTTTATAATTATACATTTTTTCATGATTAATTATTTGATTACTCCCATGTGAACAGGCTCAAACTACAGATCGTCTCTATATGTATTTCTGTCACAAAAACAACTTCGTCTTTTACTGTATCCTGTATTTAGCGCTGATTGACAGAGGTGTGATTCTTTAAAATACATTTAAATAAATAAATACAATGTCATCTTCATCTGTTATTCTCAGTTCTGCACAGAAAACACTTGTACAAGCTAACAGCGCTAATGTTATTTTATAGGATTATTAGAAGGTTCATGTTATTTCATGAAGCAGATTCCAAAACAACCTGGATTTTACTATCAGGTCGACATTAGTTATTTTCTTCTGGGACTTAAAGCGAGAAACATAAAAACAATTCAGGTGTTGACTGATAACTGAGGTGTGCAAACAGAATATGAAAGAGTTTTTATGTCATTTCTTACTTTTGTTACAACTGTTCATTACTGTGAGTAATGAATAGAGTGACGTTTGTGGTGTTTTTAGTCATTTACTGTATGTCAGAGTGTAAGTAATGATGAGTAAGGTTCAACAGAGCACACACACACACACACACACACACACACACACACACACACACTACTGACCTACTACTGTTTTCATTTTGACAGGATATTTGTCAATCTCAAACCTTACATCTGAGTCATGAAGACAAACACACACTGGTTTAGTATATTATGTAAGAATTATTGTAATTTGAGGACATCGAAAGCTACTTCAACAACATTTGGCTCCAAAGTTAGATATGAAATTCTACAAACTAAGACAAACATAGCAGGGGCTCAAAGGTCTTTACAATACAAACTTTGAACCACAATTTAATTGTAAAAAAACGCAGAAAATGTGAACTTCCCACAGCATTTTACTCCACATGAGGTCCTGTAATTGTGGTTTTTAATGTCTGCATTACTGACTAAATTATTTCTAAAATGAAAAGGCATTTTAACACAGATGTCAAATTTCATGAAGACAAAAAAAAAAAAACGTGGTTGATTGAAAGCAGCTGCACTATAAGTATTGTATATGACCAGTGTTATCTGTCTCATTGCATCTTAGTTTTGTCTATTCTTGTTTATACCCTTCATTATAAAGAACTTAACCCAATTAAATTATGTTTGAATTGGCTCAGTCCAAGTGAAGCTGAGCCAAACATGGTTCATGATTTTATATTGTTTCAAGCTTTGGTGCCATTGGATGTTTTAGTAGTGAATATACCAAACATTTATAAGCAAAAGACAACAAGTGATAAATGTTTGGAGGTTCCATTTTTTATGAAGTGGTTCTGTTGGATCATTATTACATATTAACAAGATACATAATAGGTCAAATAAAAAATGACCAGAAGGGAAAATACTGAAGAAAAAAAAGTCAATGCTTCAACAGTATTAACATTTTTACAAAAAATTAAATGACATTTTAAAGGAGAAACAAATAGGACTGATTCTTATGTTCGTTTCCATTAACAACATCTTTTAACAAAATATTAAAATATTAATTAACACAGTCTGGAAGAGCTTTAAAATACACTGTTGTTCATAAAGTTGAAATGAATGAGCGTTTTGTTTCTCTTCACATGAAATTATTATGATAATGTGATTTATTTTTGACACATAAAGTGCAACAGGGATTCAATACATAAACATGACAAACGGTCACTATTGATGTGTATAAATGGGAACAAAAAGAGGAATGTGTCTGAAAACAAATGTATTCCCATTTCGTGCACAATATACTTTAATATAATTGAAGTTACATAGAAATGTCTTTGGTCAGTTTATGTTTTTGTAAATGGATGAAGTTCTCCCCAAAGCCAAACTTTAAAACATAACTTTATTTGCCTTATTTATTAATAAAGGTAAAGTAAAATGATTGTCATCGTTGTCTCCCACTTATCCGGGTCTGTGTCACAGGGGCAGGATCCCCAGCAAAGAAGCCAAGACTTCCCCCACCCCAGCCAGTTCCTTCAGGGGAATCCCGAGGCGTTCCCAGGCCAGCCGAGAGATGTAGTCCCTCCAGCGTGTCCTGGGTCGACCTCGAGGTCTCCTCCTGGATGGACATGTCTGGAGCCCCTCCCCAGGGAGGCGTCCAGGAGGCATCCTCAGCCACCTCAGCTGGATCCTCTGGACATGGAGGAGCAGCGGCTCTACCCCAAGCCCCTCCCAGATGTCCCAGCCTCTCACCCTATCTCTAAGGCTGAGCCCGGCCCCCCTGTGAAGACCCTTATGTCGGCCGCTTGTACCCGTGACCTCAGTCTTCTGGTCGTGACCCAAAGCTGATGACCACAGGTGAGGGTCTGAACATAGATCGACCGGGAAATCGAGAGCTTTGCCTTCTGGGGTAGCTGGGGTAGGATCAGTTTAGCACCTCCCCAATCTGCCAGTCGACATCCCACCCCATCCTTCCGTCACTCGTGAATAAGATCCTGAGGTACTTTAACACCGACCCAGAGAGGACACTCTACCCTAAAACACAGGATGATTGTCTCTGTGTTTTAAGGTTCATTATAAAGTACATTTCTTACATTGGTCCTAGTCGACCAAGAACAAGGTAAGGTATTTTAACCCTTTATAGGGTACTCATTGAAATACTATGAAATTCCAAATTGTACATCCTAGTGTGTTTTTGGACATAGTCATCCAACTCTTCTAGACATAAAACATATGATCAGCACTTACTAAAAATTAACCACATGCAATAAATCATCTGTTATAAGATCATAAACTGACAAAAGTCACATATTCACCATTTACAGCTGTGGTCCCCAAACTGTGGCCCGAGGGCCAGATGCAGCCCGCCAAGGCAAGAACCTTTAGTTAATGACATTATTGTGTCATTATTGTGTGTAGTTTGTAATGTTCAAATGCAGTGATAGTAAAAGTGTCAGATTTATGTCAGTTTTTCTTAAGCACCCTCATCTGACGTCCAAAGTAAAGTTACAACTATAGATAAGTGTTTTCTAAATTAAAAGTAAATGAGATGTAGCCTTAATATAAATAAGCCCAAGAAGACTTTTATTTAATTTGTCTATACAAACCCATATTGTTCATCACCACCTCTCACATCAAACATTTCTCATAACTTGGGAATTATGGTGGAAATAAAATAAATTAAAATACCTAACTTATCTAATTTTTCAAACTAGACAAATGTGACAGTATGAAAAATAAGTCAGATATCATAAATTGTGACTTACTCGATCATAATTATGACTTTTTTCTCATAATTTAGATTTTTTTAATCTCATTATTATGCTTTTTAAATCTCCTATTTATGACTTGATTTTTTCCTAACTGTCCATATCCACTAAATTGAGTACAATGACCCAATAAATTACATCATCTACACAGTAACTCATTTTTAAAGCCTTTGTGACTGGATATTTTTGAAAATTTTCTGTTTTTTCCTGCTTAAATCTTGTCTGGTCATCTGAACCTGCTTTATCCTCTCTAGGGTCACAGGGGTCACTGGGGGCCTAATCCAGCTACAATGGGCGAAGGTGGGGTACACCATGTATGAGTGCTTAAATGATTATCATTTCATCCATAGCAAAAAAAAAAAAATGCAGTTTTACTTTATTATTGTTGAGAAGTTATACTTTTTTTTTTTTTACTTCAGTAAAGGAATTGAATCAGTACTTGTACTTTTACCAGAGTATTTTTAACACCAGTAGCTGTACTCCTACTTAAGTACAGAATGTGAGTACTTTAATGACCTCTGCTGAAGAGAAAAGCTGATGAATAATAATCAATATTAGCAACAAGTTGACATTCTGTTAGCATCACTTGTAATATACTGTATTGTGTTTTTTAAGGGTGAGAGCAGGAAACTGACCAGCTGGTTAGGTGGTCTGTGATGGGTATTCTACAATTTATTTTATTTATTTATTTATTAATTTTAGATAAAGTGGTCCTCAGTGTTTGAGTTTGAGAACCCCTGCTCTACTGCACCAATACTCCTACTGCTGTAGTCAGGATATGCAACTGAAACCAAAGCAACATTTAGTTAAAAAAAAAAAAAAAAAGTAATAAAAGCTTCAATCTCTTAAACCTTTAATTTTCTTTTAGTTCATTTTATATTAGGCCATTATTTTAAAACTGCCAAGTCTTCAGTCCCATGAGAGAACACAAGCTAATGATACATTTGTGATGCATTTGAGATAAGTGTTTGTTGAGGACTGTGGTATGAAGGGCAGTTTCATCAGATACTGTACTCTCCATTGTATGGGGGTGGGAGAGAGCTTTACGTTTTTCTACCCGGCAACATAGCGCTGAGTCATCTCAGGCATCTACCCTCCCACGCCTACCCACACTGCACTGCTCTCAGTATCTTTCAGTGGTGGAGATGTATGGCCATGGATGATACCAAAACTAACTGCATCACTTCATCCAGACCCACAGATGACAAAAACACAAAGTTACCGTAAATGAGGGGTGACTTGACGGAATAGTGCTGGCATAGGTGGGTGTGAGTGTGTGTTTGTCTAAAAGTATGTGACAATGTTTCTGACGATATGCAAACTGATACCTACAGAAGAACAGCCAAGGCAAGAGGAGAGGAGATGAAAATAGAAGCATTAGTTGTATTCAGGCTGCAGCTGTCTGAATGGAAGTCATGGTCAAGTGCAAGAAAATTACACAAAGGACTTCAATGTCAGTGGGTTTTGAAGGAAAAAAAAAACCTTCATAGAAAATACAAATAGACTTGAAAAAAAAAATCACTGAACATTACAGTTGGTTTTTCAAAAAGCAAAAACAGTTGTTGAGTTAAACTTGGAAATAGTAATTACCACTGAGAACATCTGGTTTCAGTCAGATTATTGTCATTTTTCAACATAAGGAAGAATTAATAGAAGGAATGACGGGTATGCAGTATTTTCTTGAAATACAAGAAGAAGCTGAACTGCAAACATTGTACTTCTGTGTAACCTGTTTAAATCCTAGACCTTTGTTTTAACACTGTAAAAAAATACAAATAAATAAAGATCTGGTGGAGCCAATCATTCTGGAAGACGGATGCAAATATAGTAGTTTGGTTTCTATAAGTTAAATTTAAGACTTTTAAGACTACTTTGAACCAAATTTAATGCCAGATTCACAGCCAAACGTATAAACAAAGGCCCTTTGTTCACTTCTGAAACAAACACTATCTTGATGTACAGTTCTAACCCAAACTTAACTATGTAAACCATTTTGTCAGCACTACATGTAAACACACGACATATACCTGAATCAGGGAACAGGCACTTACAGTAAAGAGTTTAGTGATAATCCAACTGAAATTGTAGGACATGTGTTTAACTAAAGTATTACAGTATAAAACTTCACAACACCTCTGTTTTTAGGATTGGGTTAGAACCAAACCTGGTTCAGAGGTGATTTTTATTTTTTTTTTACAGCTTGGACCTTTCCCAAACTCACATAATTAAATATTAATTTATATTAAATGTGTCTTATTTTGCATGAACAAAAATTCAAGAAATGTATGTCTATAGTGAATGTGTTTGTTGTAAGCTTGGTGACACATTAGCTGAAGTGCAGCAGAATCCCTGACCAACGTATGTTTTGTGTTAATGTGGCATTTTAAGATGGAGGTGCATCAGTGAAAAAAAACAACTCCATCAAACCATTTTGTCTGTCGACTCTTGGGTCTCAGGGGTTTTTCTGCACTCAAATTTCCCACAAAGTACACTAAGAAACACCAAAAGTGTGGTGAAGAAAATATACAAAACATGCTAAAATCCACAAAAATGAATGAAAAATCCAAAACATTTAAAAATGCTTCTAAAATACAGGGGGGAAATGTACAAAAATATGAATATATGCAATTAACATGCAAGAATTTGAACAGCTGTAAACAACTCTTCCATTTAATTGCATTAAGATTTTTGATCAGATTAATCATGGTGATGGATTAATCCACGTTAATTTAACATATATATCAATACAGTGAACATTATGACAGTAGAAGACCTACCATAACACATCTGATTCCTTTTAAGGTATTAAATGCATCAAAGTCAACATTTTTAAGAGCCTGTTAAATTAATCATCTTGGACTTCAACATAGAAACACTACCACGTTGCCTTTGCAAATTGTGTTGCAGGGGAAGTTGTTTTGGTGGAACATTTACACATGAGGAGGCGAGCCCTGGCCTTAAAATGACTAAAAACTGCCAAAAGAAAACACCACCACAAACCAAGCAGGCCTGCCTTATTGTATGACCCACATGTCAAAACCTACCATTTTCAGTACGTAACTGTTAGCACAGAGGCGGCTGTTTTAGATGGTGAGGAGGAAGGATTGTGGAAGGGGAAGAGAATAACAACTTAAAACAGCAAATTATAGGAGTTTTTTTTTTTTTCACCTGTATGTATTTTAGAAAGCCTAGAGTTAATTTATTTATTATAAGAATGTGACACCAGCAAAAATAAAAAGTAAAACTAATACAATTTGTTTCTGTTAGGTGTCTATATTTGTGGGAATATGGTGATTTTTAATGTCACTAAATGGTAAGCTAGCAAAAAGTATGAGCATCAAGTCAAACACATGATAGAAGAGAATGTTATGTTTTCACAGTTTTAGTTCTGTTCAACTTATCAGGTTTACAATGGGATATTTGGAACACATCATCATCTTTCATTTTAAGAGATGGACATAGTCCTAGTTTGCCATAAGTGAAGACTTTTTTTTTTTTTTTAAATGATCGCCCCCTTGTGGTTGCCTGCAGTACAGGTCATAAGCTCCACCCCCTCCATTACACCAAACTAATTATTCACGATGTATCTTGTGACTGTTGTCGTTTTTGGATGATGCTGAAGTACTCTTTGTTATTTAGTTAGTTTATAATAAGCTGTGATTTTTTAAAATAATGGAAATTCTGGCTGAAATAACATTAAGTTAATCTTTAATTGGTTAGGTTTAAACACTAATGCTAATGCTAATCGCTAGCTAACTCAACATTGTACAGGCAGAAGTTGCATGGTACATTAGCCTCCACAATAGTTCCGCTAACTTCTTGTTCATCCAGTGAATGATTGCGTAGGGGTCAGGGAAAGTTATCCCATCAGCTAGAGTCAACTTTTTAAAATAACATTTATGTTCTTGTAAAGTGAGTGTACTCCAGTTAAGCTCCACCCCCCTCCAAATACGTCACATGGTTTACAAACTGTGGTCTATATGATAAGTGTATGGTTAACTCATAAGAGCCAATATAGCTGCCAGCGGAGGTTCATACCTCATCTTACATCTGGTAAATTTATCTCAGTTACTCAAAATAAATGAATGAGTAACTTGGCATAATATACAAGTGTCAAGTTTCTGGGTAAGGTGATGATGACTGCACCCAAAACAACAATTTGCCACAGTTCACCATTAAGAACCTTCATGCAAACACTGATAAATCATTTGTATTCCAATTATAATTTAAACATTAGTTCATGTAATTTCCACTCACTTCACCCATCTGTAGTAGAGCATGTGTTTGAGTGTCCACCCACATATATGTACACACCACACTTTGATTGTATGCACATGTTTACAGTATTTGCATCAGTTCAAACTGTGAAACGTCCACCAACGTCACTCAGAGACTCATTCCAGTACAGAGATAAAGATAATCAAAGAGCTGCTAAATTGGACAGAGCAGCTGTTCATTCTTAGGGACACCAGTGTAATATCACCAAGAGACACAATACTGTAGAACTCCACTAGTTTCACTTTTCAGCCCGTACAAGGTGCGGTCAGTGCATCACATCATGATTACATGACTAAGATTGGAGTGACAAGTTCCGTACCTAGTGTCAAATATAGTCTATATTTACTTCACTCTGACCGACAGCCAACAGATACACAAACACACGTGTCCTCACAATTCTATTCATTATCTCTATGGTTATCTAGTGCCAGATGTTAAACCATTGCTGCTGAAGGCAAAGCACTTTTGTAAGTTTTCCTGCAGTTTATATTGATCTTTAAAATGTCTTCTCTGAGATCTCACTCTTGAGAGAAAGAAAAATAATTCAAAGAAAAACGAAAGTCACTACAAGCTTCATGTGCTCAAGTTATAAAACAGTTTCCATCTGTAGTAGTTCTGGAGTCCCTCAAAACTCCTCAGTCAGGTTTTCGTCTGATAATAAAGAGCATAATATGCATCTGAATGATCTGTACGAGTTTGACAGAAAGCTTGTATTAATAATTTATGATAATATATTCATTATCCTAGTTCCACTGAAACATTTAAGTCTAAAAGATGACGGTTTCCAACATCAGCGTTACATTTCCGCATGACAATTAAAAAAAAAAAACAAATAAAAAAGGCTGATGACCAGTTTGCATTCACTTACCAGTTTTGGGACTCCACTTCATCCTGTTCTCTTCATCTCCAAGCCTTCACTGGAAACTAAAGAGGGAAGAGAAAGAGCAAGGAGGGGGGGGGGGGGAGAAAAGGAATGTTTTAATCATGCTGAAGGAAGCCAGTTATCTTCCCACACACATTGCTGAGTGTCATCGTCAGACACAATCACACACACACACATGCACAATCTGAAAGACCTCGAAAGGTCAAGATGAATCAGGAGGACAGAGAAAAGTGTGAAAGAATAAAAGGCAAACTGAAAACCATGTGAAGAAATAGAAAATAGAAGAATGAATAGAATGTAGAAGAAATGTAGATGACAGAGCATAGGCAGAGCAAGGAGAGAGAGAGAGAGAGAGAGAGAGAGAGAGAGAGAGAGAGAGAGAGAGAGAGAGAAATTCATCAGCACTAAGGCTTGGCTGAGTCATCACTTCCTCCAATGCGTGTAAAGCTCTATGACTGGCCAAGTTCTGAGGCAAACACACACACACACAATCAAAAGGCTCTCCTGCTTTGTTTCATATCATTCCTCCTTCAACTTCAAACAGCAAAAACTCAAACTATGCCTGAGAACTTGACCCAGAACTAGCTGTGTCATGAGACACAACACAATCCACTGCTAAACTTAGCGTAAACAGCTTCCTTTGGGCTAGAATTCCCAGCAGCGCCATTTCTTAAAGTACCACTCACATTTTTTTTACTACAAGCAAAAGTGACTTGAAAATATAATGTAAGAAAACATGTAATTTTGCCTTATAGAGCTGCTTTGAATAATGTGCTAGTGTTAAACATAAACTGAGCTAATGAAGTTCTAACACTTAACTGGGTTTTAGTGTCTATATCAACATTTGAAAGAAACTTTTGGCCTTTTAGCTGATTAATATTCTACCACCACCAGCTAGTCACCAACTTTGCCAGTCTACAGTAAAACTAGAGATCATCCAATAGATAAGGTCAATATAATAATGAACCCAACTGTATCGATAGGAACTAAATGAACTCTGAATGTGAGGATCAAACTGGCTCTGGTGTTTTTTGAAACTATTTTTCCTCAAATTCAGTAATTGTATGGGAAAGTCTCATTGGCCTAACCTGACACAAGTCATCTGGCTGTGTTTCGTTAGGCTTACACAACCATCCAAGTACCGTAACATTCAGGTTTTCGTCCAAATGAAGGAGCCAATCAGTGTCGCCGGGTGAGACTACCCCATGACTGGGCAACGTTGTGGCTGATATGACGTAAAGTGTCACGGCTTGAGTTCAACACAAGTGGCTGAAGCGGCGCATCAGTCAAGATGATGGACATATTCTTCATCTAATCACATGCAGGGATTTTAGATAAGGCCCCTCCTTTGAAAAGAGATCGTTTGCGGACGGGTCACAAATGGTATCACACATGAACTCCAAATGTGGTAAGTGTGGTTGTATTATTTAATACAACCAGTGCAGGTTTATCATTTGTACAATGTAAAAGAAGTAAGTAACTGATTAGTGTCATTGCTTAATGACTGGAAAAGGTTTAAAAGGCAATACAACAGGTGAGCCCCTCCTTTTTGGAAGCCTTTTGCCAGTTCTTAAATACCTGATCTGTGAAGAAAAAGTCAATATTTTGATTCCTATTCATTTCTTATTGTCCTTAGTAAGGCCACGTAATGCATGTGTTTAAGCGATGGAGCCATTGTGCAGTGTGGTGAAAGCAATGCGGTGAATCTGCAGTGAAGCGCAGGCAGCAGAGCTCTAAGACTGAAACTGGAATTGAAGCTGATGGGGAAAGTGCAGGCTTTCACAACACAGACTTTATATTCAGTGACCCGATATGACCCGTGACTCCTTAGATGTGGATTTATCTGTGATAAAGGTGATCATAGTCAGCCTGAGATGGGTCATAGTTGTTAGGACTTGACTTCATTGTTTTTGGGCTCAAGTGGAGTTTTCTCTCACTCACTCACTCACTCACTCACTCACTCAAAAACAATCATTTGAATCAGGAGTATTTACTTTGGCCTCCTCTTTATCCTGTATTATGACACCAATGGCTTTGATAAACAGATGCAGCTGCAAATATATAACCACAAACCACATTAAATCATCCATAAATAAGATACTCAATATAAAATTACAAATCAAAGAGCTCAGACTTGACCGCTGATCTGCTGTCGACACAGTATATTTAAAGGATAGGTCCTGCTTTGTCCTGCCCAGTCTTCTATCCAGAGGAAACCATGGGAACCCAAAGCTGTGTTTCTAAATACATCCTGCATTTCAGTTCCCACACTTCTGGCAAAACAGCATTTCCTGTATCTTTGTACATACCCCCCCCCTTGAAAAACTATGTGCTCACATTGGGACAAGATGTCTCTCACGTTGCCAGCAGTGACAGAAATAAGGAACAGACACGGCTCATTTAACCGGATGCTACTTTGCTTCAGCCTGGTTAAGAACATATATGTAAACAGTAGTTTTACAGGTTTATTCCACCTCTGCAGACTTTCATAGAAGCCCATCAGGATAAAACCTTTTGGTCTTTCTCTAACTCTTTTTTTTCCCATCTTTAAATTCTACTGTAAATTTATAACACAGTTCCATCTGTTGAGGTTGAAGCATAATGATGAAGTGGGGGCACTATGCACAGGCATGAAAAAAAAAACAGCACAGCGGTAGTTGCTTCATCTGCATCTAAGTCAATACTGTTACATTCAAAACTAGAACTATCAGCACGACCGATCAGCTTCACATTACTGGTGGGTTCCTGATATGAAAATTAAGCATATATAAAATATTTTAATTTGCATACATGATAACCATTACTGAGAATTACTTAAACTAAAAGAAACATCAGCTATTTTTATAACAACATGGTCACAAAGTCTGGAAAAATGAAAACTTAAAAATGATTTGACGTCTGAATACATATCCACTTACAGGAAATCAAATAGAAAAGCACAGAAAGTGGTGTAACCTAAGTAGTGATAACACTATGAACACAACACTCACCACAAAATCTATCAGCTGTATCAGGACGACATGAAACTTGTTGGTGCAGCAGAGCACTAGTTTACACTTAGTAGGGCCTGAAGATTCACCAATTGTCATCATTTGTAGTCTGCTACTGTTGCCTTCAAACATCAAGAATCCAACCACTACTTCTGTAAGTCTTCATCTGGTGTAGTGTGATTGAAAATTAACAGATTTACATAAGAGTAATAAAAAAAAATAAACATTCTGGCAACAAAGAAAAGCCTGTTTCTAGAACAGTGACTGTCTTTGTCTAGTTGGTAAGTTTTAAATCTTAGTTTATAGTTTGTGTCTTACCACAATCATGTTTGGGTTTTGTTTGTTTTTTCAGAGTGTTTTTACTTTACTGACACTATAAAATATACATTTGTTTTTTTTTCTGATTTCAGTAAATGAAACAGAGGGAAAAAACTATGAAATGCTGACTCTGTATAGCTCTCATTGTGGGAGGACTGTGGGGGATTGCGTCTACAGATGAGTCAGGTAGAACCATTACACAAGATATAGAAATGAGTGGTACAGAAGTTTACCTTTAGTGTCCTATGTGGGAATCAAACCTACACTCATTAAGACCTAGATATGGTCACAAACATAAATATTGCTTTTACTCACTATGTCAGTTATTAAAAGCTGAATCACTGGTTTATATTATTTATATACTGCTATTTTTCACCCCCCATGAACTAGTTAATAAGACCAGTAACTGACCAGACTAGTTCCTAACAGTGAACAGACCTGGTTTGTTACTGAAACAGCTGCTTAAACCATTGCCTATTTTGCCGACAATCCTACTTTGATATTATTATCCCTTAATGGTGTAAATTTAACTCCAAATATTTTAACAGAAGCAGAATACAAGTGACCCGTTCATAAAAACAGCATAGGCCACTGAGCAGGATTTTCCTCCTAAAATACCATATAATTACTTTTCCAACAAAGTCATCCCTTTTAGCTGATTACTAGTCTGGAAGAGTCTGTGTCTAACACTGAGCCTTCAGCATGTCTTACATTTTAGGTCTTTTTATGTTTTTGCATTGCTTGAAACTAGTACTGCAGATGATAGAAACTGTTTTGTCTCATGTGTTTTTTCATCTGGCTTTGAATGAGTAAAACAATTCAAACAAGGCAGAGCCAGCAGACCTCCACCAAGGCTTGATATGGTGTCAAAACATGACATGATGGAGCCATAGGTGTTGACCCATCTGATGTCTGAAGGTGAGATGATGTGAATGAAAAAAAAAACCAATTCTATCTTGTCTGAGACCTTTAATGCGACCTTGACCTTTGACCTTCATTGCTCAAAATCTAATTGGGTCCATTATCTATCATTCCTGAAAGTTTAATCAAAATCTGTTCAGAAGTTTTTGCGTAACCCTGCTGACAGACAGAAAAACAGACAGACAGACAAATGGACCCAAATTTAATACCTCCTTGGTGGATGTAATTACATCATAATTAAGGCCCAAATTGCAAAAACAAAACTGCATTGTCCTTTAAGACGTTACTCTACCCTATATAAAAGAAGCCTATTGGTTAAAAAAAAACAAAAAAAACTTTTATTCAATAAACATAAGCTGCTGCAGTTGAGCCTATCAGGTGAATGAACTTACAAACACAACTGTCAAAAAGTCAATAGAGAGTTGAAGTCTGACTCTTCAGTCGTACCCCATTGGACCTGGTTTAGGAGGGAAAAATTAATTACAGCCAAAAGTGAGAATCAAATAATTTATTTAAATTCTGTTTCAGTTATGTCATTATTTCCACATATGATTGTCAATTAAAAAAAAATATCACAGCTAAAGCTGTTGTAATTTTTGGCAGAACTTGTGAACTACTGTATAAAATGTATGGATAAAATTAATGGAGGCAGGACATTGATCATGTATATTATCCTCTGGCACTGATGGTGGAAGTTTATATTGCAACATTCTCAGACATTAGGTCACATTTCAGTGATGAATAGCACTAAGATCTTTTTTTCCAACTAAAGGTGATGTGGTTAGAAGGGGTCAGTACACCACAGGTGGCAGTGAATTCCCTGTTTGGTAATGTCTGCTGTTAAAAAGCTCAGCAGTGCAGGTTTGTGCTTCACTTTAATGCAGATTGTCAACTTCACTGGCCATACCATTACCAAAAATACATTATTCTTCCTCAATAAATAATCATTTTAAGCATTTTAGATTTTTTTTGTATTTCTCTGCCCTGGTCATGTCCATCACATCTGATTAAATGCAAAAATTCATCCCCAAAATCCTAAATAGATTTGTTGAGAATGAGCCAATTCTTTTCAGGCTTCAGTGAACCTGTGTTTTTTATCAAACAGGATTAAAGTGTACAGTTCTTCATCAGTCATCCCCATTTTCTAAAAATACCCCTTCCCTCTCCATCCTCCTGAGGATGAATCATCATAGATTTGTCATTGCGTCATCTAGTTTCTCTTTTGTTCTTCCAGCAGTTGTTTTTATTGCCTGTCTGTTTGTAAACTGTGAGGTGACTTATAAAACAATGTGTGTATAAATTATTGTAGATAATTTGCATAAAGGATAAATAGACATATAAAAAAAAAAGTGTGTTAAATCATGGAATGCAGAAGCTGCTGGATTATTAGTTTGTAAAAAGGGGGTGGGAGTTTATAAGTTTTACTTCTTCCCACACCTTTTCGAGTGCAACAAAGATGTTTTTTTGGTTTTTTTGACCATCATGATTGATCTTTTGAAGATTTTGTGTACTCAAAATAAACTGAACTATTACTATCACTAAAACTACTGGACCAATGTAATAGGATTTTATTAAATCACTGCTCACTTGTGTTAGAATCACTTAATCTGAATGTGAGGAGATGACTTAGTAAGTGTATTAGAATTACATCTCCACCTGCTTCCACTCTATTCTATTCCCATGTCATCATTGTAATAACTGTTCTAATATTCTACAAGCCCAAACTTTCCAGGATTCAGTCCCTCTAAAACAGCATAGGATAAACCATTTTATAAAGTGTAAAACTACATTTATCATCTATAGGTTGGAGTGTTCCAGTTACAAAGTGTTCTATGTAGGAAGAACTAAACGACGCCTACAAGACAGACTGGCCGAACATAAATATGTAATCCGCACTAGTAAAATAAAATATCCTATGGCAAGACATTAGTTGGAACACCATAATAGTGATCCATCTTCTTTACAGGCTGTTGGTATTGACCACATCCCATTATCTCTAAGGTGGAGTGATAGACAGAGAGCACTGAATCAGAGAGAGCCTTTTTGGATATGGTTTTCCTCTGATTTTTATTGTAGATTATTTTTTATTTATTTACTATGTGGTTGTCCTTCTCTTCTTGTTTTTAACTTGTTTGTTTGTTGTAGTTTTTTTAGACCCTGTATTATGTAAAATTTTATTTTATGTCTTCTTGACTTTTTTAAGGATGACACCTGGTGGAGGTTTTATATATTACACTGTTTTATATACTACACTTTTTCCCTCATTAGCGCTGCAATGTGTAGGCTTGTGATTGGTTAACACTTTTTTAAATACTTCTTCCTGCTTTGTGGCATGTCTGACTCCCTAATGAAGGCTATGATGCTGAAATACGATTTTATAGGTTTTTGTAACCGAGCCAATTTAATAAAGGCTTTTTAATTTTCACTTATAAGAGAGTGCCATGGATTTTTTTTTTTTGTCATACCAATCACATGTTTGGTTTTCCCAAATACCCCATTGCTTGTTGACTGTCCCATCCCTTTACACTACCTCTCCCCAACTATGATAAGTGTCTTGGAAGATAACAAAGGTGCCTGTATGTTACCACCTGGGGCTCATCACTAATAAATGTCCCTCTGAGAAAACCTCGAGGTACCACTTGAAAATGTGTTGCACCCTTGTGAGCCTGTGAGCACCCCTGGGTCTTTTCTCATAATCACCGCTCATGTGCAGAACTGAGTTTTCCTGACAAAGAAATAAAATATTGTCGGCCGGCAGGAGTCTCTATTTTATCATTTACCAGCAGCAGAACAAAAATTCCCACAAGACCGATTTCCATGATATTTTCAGGAAAGATGCAAGATAGTCCAGGATATAGATCCCATAAAATTTTTGGTGAATGTAGGTCAAAGGTCAAGGTCACAGTCATCAAAAATGTGTTTTTGCAAAGATAAGATAGAGCAAATTGGGTCAAATGTGTTCAAAGGTGGCAGGGTTTGTTGTGTTGTGTGTGGCACCACTTGTTTCTTTTTTTTTTGGGGGGGGGGTACCATTGGAGGCTAGACCTATCTAGAAATGTAATTTAATTATTTGAAAACATTCTGCAACTTTTCACAGCAGCTAAATACAAGGATGGTCATAACTAGTACCTGAATGAATGTTAAGTTTGGTCCTTTCTGCTGAAGTAAAGGATATGACAGCGTTGTTTCCCCCACAGTTAAAGGCACATTTTTACAGTGTTACATGTTATATGCATCTATAATATATGGTTTGTATTAAAACCTACAGAAAACAACTTAAACAGACATAAACTGAATTTAAAATAAACTATCATCATGAAGCCAAAATGTCTGTTGTACTCAACAAAAACAAACCTTCAAGGACAAAGGGATACCCCCCCCCCCCCTTAGCCTTTTCACTGTTCTTCCCACATTCCATCAGCCTCCCTCCATCAGAGTCTCAGACTGTGAGACTCTCATCAGTCAGATTTGTGAGTCAGAGGAACTGACTCACGTCCTCATCAGCCTAAACAGTATTAGTTCCCAGGTGGTAGACTGAGCCACTATTGTGTTTCTCATTAGAAACCAACTGACACATGGACAGGAAAGGATAAGATGAGATGCTTTTTCCCCCTCAAAAAAAGTCATATATCACTGTGTGAGGTATTGTACATGTGTTTTCCAAGATGTGTGTGGTTGTAGGTCTGAGTAAAACTGAGACCACCAGGGTAGGTGGGAAGTGTTTGTTCATGAGGGAAGTCCACTATGGATGCTTTGTTAATGTGATGAATAGAATTACACTCACTGTTAATGAGTCACTTACAGTGAAAGGTATTTGTGATTGTGTCAAGATTTTCAAATAAATTTACACTAGTCAATACTTTGGACATACATTCTTAATTAAATGACATGAGATGGACCTTCGATGGCGAACAAATGCTTAATGTCACTGTCTGTTGGAAACCAGTGACTACATCATGAAGCTCATCCAGACTATGCCAAGAATGTGCAAAGCAGTAATAAAAGCAAAAAGGAGCTATTTTGATGAATATAAAAATCTGTTTTGAGTTAGGTTATACTTTATTCTACGGCCTTCTAGAATGTTGCGACAGCTCCCATTCACTTTAATGGACGTTCCCAGTGTTCTGCGGATTTTTTTTTTTTTTTGCGATAACCACCCACTGCGCCATTAACGTCCGCTCCCAATGGCAACGAGCTTTGTCACTTCAGATTCACGGTACCATACCAGTTCGGCCACTTTGAAAGTAAATATTCGCTATGTTGTAACGGCTATTTTATCCAATCTGTTAGAGTAGTAGCAGTAATAAACTGTAATAACATGTAGAATAAGCGGGATAATGTATTGCCCACATGTGACTATCGAAAAAATTGTTCTGTACATGCATTAAATATCAGATTTATCAACATAGATATCTCTGGTTTATAAGCCGGGGCGACTTGTATATTATTTTTTATTATATTTTTAACGAAGTGGATATTGGTACGACAGCTGTACACTAGGTGTTGTTCGCTATAGGGTTAGGGTTAGGGGTTAGGGTATGCACAGTTCACTGCCGTACCTCTATCACCCGGTTTTGGAGTACGGCTGCCCTATCAATATCCTGTGTCTGTTTTTAAAAATACAGCAGATGTGGCTTATATACAGGTGCGGCTTATAGTCCAGAAAATACGGTAACCAGTAGATGTACCAGTGGACTGATGATAGTTATGAGCACTGACACAGATGTTTCATCAGACTTCTGAAGCGAGTAGAGAGCTGAGCCTAAATGTGACGTTATTATAACTGTCACTTTATATTGTAAACCTCACCATGACACTGAGCTTTTGGAAATAAGCTAAAAAAAAAAACAGACAAATGTTTAAAACCACTTTGTGGGGAGGAAGTCTGGACATCCCAAAAGTTTTCAGAGCAGAAGAACTCCTCCTTGAAAGGATTGAAACAGGGAGGAGACCACAGGGAAAACCCAGATACTAGGGGGGAATTACATATCCCGTTTGTCCTGGAAACCCTTAAGGATGCTTTAGTAAGCATTGGAGGAGGACATCTGGACTACTTTATTTAGTCTGGCACCACTGGGACCCTCCTGGGTATGTTACAGAAAATGAATGAACATGATTATTTCAACTTGTTCCCACTGCTACATCCAACTATGAGCGTCTTTATTGGAATGAAATTCGAGGTACATATTTTGAAAGATTATATAAATGTAGTGTACCTATGTTTCTGATGCTAAAGCATTTAAAGTTAGATCAATAATCAATACAAGTATGCACATGTACACAATCATCCCAATAAAAGTATAGATTCTGTTGCACATAAAGTGTGTAACTAAACAAACCTGCAGCATTAACATATCTGTGTCTGCCCTCACTTTGTTGATCTACTGTGTGAACTAAATCCAGACTGATTCTCACTGCTCTCCTCCATTGTGTTGTAGACTTGCCAATCAATACCACCAGCTGACACCCAGGAACCACTCAATACCTCACGTCCCCAGGGAGCGTGGTCTCAGACTCCGGCTCTGCTGAGAATGACAAAGGTTGAAAGAACCCACTGATGATGGGCTGGAGGGCAAAAACCCACTGAGTCTTGATCCCATCACAGGACAGATGAGCAGAGGGTGATGATGTGGGAAACACTGCCCTCTGCTGGTGACAGATACTGTTTACAATCAACACTGTTCTCTTCATGTTCAACTACTGCAGCTTCTTGGTTTCTGATGATTGTACATTACCTTAAATGTTACCACTGATCAGTTCCTACAATTAAAGTCTCAAAATAGAGCAAATATTTTTAAAATATTACATTTTACAGGGGTTTTTTTAGTACTGTATGTTCAAATATTTTTTTAACACTTTCCAGAGTCACATAAGTCCAGGTTTTGCCTCGTAAATCATTCGTAAGAAACCACTTTTTAGTTACTAGTGCATTGTGAAAGACATTTGTCTTCATTTTTAAATGGCTTCTTTCCACACAGAGGTCAGAGGTGAGTAGCTCAACCACAGCCTTGCATGTTATCATCTCTTTATATTACAAATGTATGTGCAAGTGTAGCTCTTATGCAACCATGTCTTTATTCTCTGCATTATTTCTACTTTTAGGTAGTGGCTTTACAACTACCTCCCTGAAAAAAAATAAATAAATAAATAAAAAAAAAAAATATATATATATATATACACACACACACACACACTTATTTATTTATTCATGTGTTCTACCTTCATTGCATACCTGTTAAGAGGCAAATGTGGCTACGATAGCTTCTCCTCAGCAGGTAAATACAAAATATTAAAATTAAATTGGTTTAAATTCAGGATTTAATGTGCAAGAATTAATCCTCTAATAGCCAATGCCACAGTAAAGTATGGTGAAGCATGTGATTACTAAAAAGGGTGACTTGTCAGAATAATTCCACCAGGTGGCACCAAAACCTTTCAAATAACCAAGGTATAATGTAACACACTTTCCATTCACAAATTGACAAGCTGTACAAATGTACTATACTGTGTTACTGACAGACTGAGAGATTAGTGTACAGGGGCTCATTTTCAAATGTTAAGCTAATGTCACTGTTAAACTAAATACATTTGGTTTAATCCTGAATGATGTTTTAAATATAAACATGTACTCCCCTGTCTGCAGAATTCACCTTCGACATTTTCATTACAACGAGGAACAAAAGCGGCTACTGTACCACCTCAATGAAATACAAATATGTAAATGCAGGTGAAGGAAAAGCTATTTTGCATCAAAAGATAAGAAACTGATGCATGAAACCTTTTTTGTTCTCCTGAGCTGAGTTTCAGACTGCACCACTACCACTTCCTCTGCTATGAAGCCACTGGGTGCAGGTCTTTACTGGAAACCAGTGGCTCTGACTAAAAACCCCACAGTGGTAGATTATGGTGACGTCACAGCAGCCGTTAATTACTTAACCTGAATATTGCACAGCGTTAGACAGTTAACCCCTCATTGCTGCTTACCCAAGATCAGTCATACATCCTCAACTGAAGCCAATGGCAACATCTTACTGAAAACCCAAAGCTTTAACTGTAAACCCATGTGGTCAACAAATATAATGGATGTATATGGGTGTGAAAGAAATGCTGCTCTTATAACTTTGACTGCAATTTACTGTCAGTGTAATCAAATAAGGAAGAGGATCTGGTTCAAAGTTCAGCCACTGATAACAGTCCTGGTAGCTTTACCTATTAAGGTATGGAAATAGGTTCTGACAGACAGTATGAATATCAGGAACAGTAAAAGAATATTCTGGTTACTGTGAAACAGCAGGCACTTACTGAGACAAGATCCTTTTTGATAAACAGCTTTCTGTGGACGTTGCAACAAGGGACAGTTCTGAAAATGTAAAATAAATATAAATAATAATAACTAGAAAAGCACTGAGAGCACAGACCTCCGCCAAGATATAGACCCCCCCCCACCTCGGATCACCACCAGAATCCAATCATTTCCAGATCTCCCCATTACCAACCTACCCTGAAAATGTCATCAAAATCTGTCCATAAGTTTTCGAGTTACCTTGAACACAGACAGACAGACAGATAAATGCCACCAAAAACATAACTGTAAAAAAATACTGTAAAATAAAATCTTATTACCCAGGTTTTGTTGGCCAGCTAAAATATTTAAGGGGCCATATGCAAAACATGATTCCTACCACTATTTAACACAAGATGATAATTGTAATAGTCATATTTGATGGCATCTAGTGGTGGAGTTTTATAGTGCAGCCATTTCAATACTACACACTGACTTCACCCTCACACAGGATACACCAGGGGTGCTCAATCCTGGTCCTCGACAGCTACTATCCTGCATGTTTTAGATGTTTCACCCTTCCAACACACCTGAGTCAAATGATAAACCTCTCATCACGCTCTGCAGAAAACTGATAATGACCCTCAGGTGTGTTGGAAGAGGGAAACATCTAAAACATGCAGGATAGTAACTCTACAGGACCTCTGGGATAGACAATAAAAATGTGAAAGTGCTAGTGTTTGGTTTTTAAGCATTTTAGTTTAGTTAAATGGTCTATATTTAACATACACAACTCACAATAAAATGCAACATGAGAAGAAATCCACTTTTAACTACTGTGGAAACCTAACAGACTCTGTGGAGACAACCTGATCCATCTAAAAGACCTCATATTTGGAGGTAATTATACACAAACTAAAGCATCATTATGCATATTATTTTTTATTCCTGCAGTCCTCCTAAATCCTCTATAAAGCTCAGACTTTCCCAAACCAGAATCATGACAGTCTGTCCTCAGCCTGTTCTGCATCAAGACTAAACATTTGGAATATGTGTCCACGTCAACAATAAACAAATGAAATGAGCCAAAATATGTGAACACACAAGATGAATGTTGTTAAGCTTTTGGGTGGTTCTTTTTTTTTTTTTTTTTTTAGCACAGGAAGAATAAATCTGATAAACTGGTTTATTTACAGACAAATCTGAGATAATAGGAATGAAAATATACACACCCCTTGGCAGATGTACTGTAGCACATAACTGATAACCACCAGAGAACTAAATGTACTGTAAGTAATTACTGTTAAGAATGCTGTAGACACACACACACGCACACACACACACACGCACACACACGCACACACACACACACACACACAACAGATCCTTGGATAAGACAGGAATGTCTTATCTTTCTAAATGTCTGAACTCCAAAAAAAAAAACACAATTCACTTACAAAAAGGTATGATGACCAAAATAACATCTAATCACTGAATTTCATAATTCACATGTTCTTGCATAAATTCTGTTGAAATTCTTGTTTCTAAAGAAACTCACCAACGCCCTTATAGATGTCTTTCACAACCAACTGCTTAACGTTCATGCGTAACTACTAGAGTTCCTGAAAAGTTGAGATTTTGACGATAAAATTTGTACATCATGAAAAGTGAAAGTGTATTGCAGAGTTGGGACCTAAGCCAGTTATTTCTGTGCATAAAGTACAACATGTCCAACAAGTCAGTACAGTATTTTAGTGCTAAACATTAAGTCCTATTGAGGCTAAAAAGTTTCAATACCATTTATAAAACTAATAGATAAACTTAACTGTCCCTTATTTTAAAAAGTCTTTTCTGACACCATTTTCATCTTAATTACTGTAAAATCAAAAACAGACTATATGCTGTATGACATCAAAAGACCTATATATATATATATATATATTTACATATATCATCCAACTCCATAATTTTGTGTAATTTCTCCTTACTTGCTTGTGGTTTGGCTCTTTTGTGTTCATGCTGTTTAGAAACTTTCAGGTCAAAAAGACAAAGATGATGAATAGGTGTCCCAGAGAGTCCACATACCACTTTCAGCATATGTGATGTGAATGCAGCCTACTCATTTGTTTTCATGTCTGCAAAAATAGACACAAGGTTTACTTTCATTTGAATGAGCTATCTATCTGTGGTTTGCCTGTCTCTTCGTAACATGAAGAGTAAGAGTAGTCTCTAAAGATATCTTAGGGACTGTATGCTCAGCGGAGTGAAGTGAAGAGTCTTAGCAATGACAGCAAGATTAACCTTTTTACAGCCACATCTGGGTTTTAGATTAGACTTCAGAATGAAAAGGGATTTTAGTTCAGTTATATAATAGTGTGTCTGATCACATTACAGGGGAAAATTTTTTTTTTTATCTCATTGAAATTCTCATGAAATTACATTATATGTTGTTGTTGGGAGCCAATTTATTGATATTAACTGACTTAACCATCTCTGTGTATACGTTCATAATTGTCATAAAGCACTGTATTATATAAAAGAGTCAAAATACTTACAATGGCCTCCAAGGTCATCATCATAATCTGTCATTTAATGTTGCAATAATGGACAATACTTTCAACAGCCATCTTAACAATGCACTTTTTTGCAATTGTGGTAAAAAAAAAAACCAAAACTCTAAGGACAACATGTACTTCAAGCCTCATAAACACATGAGCAGTGGTTACATTACATTCAGTCTGGACCTCAGGCCAATCTTTATTTATCTATGTGACTGTATTATGTGGTTAACAATGTAAAGTTGTTAACAGCATTGTTGTTTTATTCAAATGGATGTGTAAAACTAGTATAATTACAAAATATATTGTAGAATAGTATCTGAATAAGTGAATATTTAGTTATAAGGTAGAAGAACAGGTGAAAAAGTCTTATATTGCAATAAGACTATCATGGTTAGGATTGATCTATGGATTATATCTAGTAATTATTGTTTATTATTGTTTACTACTAGTACTTTCATTGATCATATCAGATTGTATGAGGTTAATTATAAATAATGTGTATATAAATAGTTGTGGATGTTTTATGGTAATGATATAAAGGACATAAAAAAGTATATTGTGTGTTAATGCAGTATCTATTTGGATATTAGTTTGTAAAAGGGGATGGGAGTTTATAAGTCTTACTTCTTCCCACTCTTTTTTCAAGTACAAGGGGAAAAAATGTGTTGTCCATTTTCAGTGATGTTTTAATAATTGTGTGCTTGAAATAAAACTGAACTGAACTGTGGTGTCAATGTTTCTTTTTTTGTGACTAATGAAGATGCTGCCTTGGATTTGTTTGTCATGGTTGATATCTTTATCTAATCAGGTTAATTGTTCCTTTTCTCCATTTGTCTATTGATATATGACATTAAAATGTAATGGTAACACTTTATAATACCTACACACAATTGACTATGTATTAACCATTTATTACCCATTTATAAATGGTTGTTCATTATGTATTAACTATTTGTTACCTATTTGTTAATGTCTTGGAAAGGTGTTTTCCAAAGATAAATGTAAAATTTGATTATTTTTAACCAACAGTTGCAGTGTTTGTATATCTGCTTTACAGGTAAACAAAGAAACTGTTATAAACACTGCACCTGTTGGTTAAAAATAATAAAATTGTACATTTACACGAGTATGAAACTTTATAAGACATTAACAAATAGGTAACAAATAGTTAATACATAATGAACAACCCATTTATAAATGGGTAATACAAAGTCAATTGTGTGTAGGTATTATAAAGTATTACCAATGTAACCTTAATGTCACCTCTTCACTGCAAATGTTGAACTTGAAATTAACCTCATTCATCTCTACTTCCACCTATTATCACCAGGACAACACCTCTTGTGTACATTCCTCGTCATCTGTCTATACAAAAGACTGTAATCAGCCAGTTCCTGATTTGACTTTATAGTCATGTTCACCTTCTTATAACAATGCAGTTCAAAGTCACAGCACTGCTGGAGGGTGCATTCCTACATCTGAAAAACTTTACAACAAACTTGTTCCTACATGATTACCACAGGGTCTTAAAAAGTCTTGAATGGACAAATCTATATGTAATACTTAAAAAAAAAGAAAGTTGTTTGATATGGTAGTTCTTACATTAACTTGTTGGTTGTTTAAATGTGTCTGTTCAATGTCCACTGCAAAACAAGTCATGTCACTCTACTCACTTCCATCTGTTCCAACCTGATCATTTCTACTGAAACTACAAACAAATTACAGTTGAATTTGCAGAAATTACCACAGAATATTTAGTCCAGGATAGATGGTAACATAAACCATATGTGTGTGCTGTTCATGAAAGCTGACTTTGACAACTTTAAAGGGATGGCTAACGAGCAAACAGAAGCATGGGGACGTACAAATTAAATGATATCTGGGTGAAGAAAAGATCAACTGGGTCACAAGTGGGAGGAATATTTTTAAGCTTTCTGCACCTTGTGAAAGAAGTCAAATCATCTTAGAAAGACAGGAGTAAAGAGATAGAAATTTATCTTTACCCTCTGTGGCTACTTTTTTTTTTTTTTTATTGTATGGAAACATTTTTGACCATATTCAAATGTTATAATTTCGTGACATACCTTACAGAGCTGACAATAAAGGCTTTTTATTATATATATACTTATGATGTATGTCTGTTGACCAATGTCATTTTCTATTTTAGACCATGTTATATAATATAGGTCTGAGCAAACTAGTCTTTCTCAGTACTGTGATGCTTTAAGGTTCGGTAATACTGTGTACCTATTTTTAAGTGTGAGTTAGCATCCTACAAGCTCTGTTAAATTTGGCCAGGAAGATAGCTAGCTTGCTTCATTATTTATTTTATGTGTTCTGTTTTTTGTTTAATTTATATGTGTGTTTTGTTTTGTATAAAAACAACAATTCCTGTTGTTTGGTTATTTTTTTTTTCCTGTTCTATTGTTGTAAAAAATAAAAAATAAGTCTAGAAAAAAAAATAAAAAATAAAAAAAAGATCAATTTTCCTTAATTCTACTGTAGGAGTCTCCAGTTTTTGCCAGTATAGCCATGATTCTGTCCTAAATAGTCTTAAATGTATCTTGTAGGATCCTGTACAGTAGGAATAGATACGGTGTACAGCTTTAAAA
>CM035797.1:27352533-27442533 GCA_020466265.1 Siphamia tubifer
ATAAAGTCTAATAATGTTAAAATTACACATTTATTTTAGTTTCTTCATGCTGTTCCCATTATTTGAAAGGATGGTTTGTAGATGTAAGCATTTTCATAATGTAAAATGACTTTTTTTTTTTTCTTCTAAAACATGAACAGTTTGGGGTTGATTATTTATTAACCTTTTTTATGTTTTTTTTATTTTACCACTTCTGATCAAATTTAGCTGAATGTGGCCCGTGAATTTAAATAAGTTTGACACCCCTGTGTGTTTAAGAGACGCCCACTTCATTCTGATGAAAACTTTTTCCAGGAGGTGACGCTCAGGTGCCAAACTTTTCACCCTAAGAAGGATGACACTGTAAAATACGCCTCATATTCATTCCATACAGATTATTGAACAGATTTCTTTCTGAATTAAGCTTTGAGGCATGAACAGGATGCACAGAACAGAACAATTTGAGGTCATTTAATAACTTTATTATTAAAACTACAAAAGAAAAGGACTGGTTTAGTAGCTGTGACTAACACCATACTTCCTTTATCTCTGCAGATCCACCCTTTTACGCATGACTGTACTTTGCACGGCCTCCTCCTCCTCCTCCTCCAGACCAGTAACACCTTTAGGCTGTGCTGTCAGCTAAAGCTCTTCAGGGTTGTAAAAGCATTGCAATATCACTGTAATGTGACACAAACTAAGCCAGTGAAAAAGCATAACTCCAACAAAGTCTGCAGTCACTCACAAGTGCGCTTCCTCATTTTTACGCACAACTTTAAGACGTTTAATTCATAAAAGACAATGAACTGTAAGACTTACCCAGATGGTGCAGAGGTGCAAACTTTTGCACGTTTCTTTTTTTTTTTTTTTTTTTTTCCCCTCCTCTTAACTTTAGGATTGATTTTCTTTTTCTGAAGTCAGACAAGAAAAAAATGTGCGAAACATCTTCAGCAGTCTGAACTGACACATTTCCTTTCTCTTTGCACTTCGGATTTGAAGTCATCTTGGAGCCCACGTCACATCATCACTGAGGTCTCTTCTTCTGCACCCCCCCCCCCCCCTTTCACCCTCCTCTCCTTCAAACTTTCCTAATTGCTGCTGAAGACCTGTCCTCTGCAGCTCCACCATTCATACTGAAGGGACTGTGTGGGAGACTTGTAGAGTAATACATGTTCGTACTTTTGGTCACACCCACTCATATCAGTCCTTCCCTCACTGTTGCGTTTGGTTTCGACGTGAATGGATGAATTCCTGTGTTTGTGAAAATATAGTTTGATCTTCCACATATACGGATGTGAAAATGTATGAAAGTATTTGTTTGTTAAACAATAGGGGATGTTTCAGACACTCCTATCAGTGACCTTTATGAACAATAGCAGCAGAGGAACACACACACACACACACACACACACACAGAACATGATAGAGTGTAAAATAACTATAATTAACTTCTATATTAATCATATAGCTTGTTTTCCTCATGTTCATTTGTAGTGTGAACAATAAACACAGCATGGCATGAAAAGTATTGAATGTAGACCCCTTTTTATTAGACCACACTTTTAATTGAATAGCTGTTCGTGCATACGACATAAGGAAAGTGCACATTTTCATGAACACACATACAGAGGAAGTAAAAGCAGAAGTTGAAGCTAAAGTTGTGGTGACTTCCCTGCAGCTTCTTTCATTTTCTGCTTGATGTCTTGCCCAAAGGCATGTAAACCTGAGCTAATCATAGAGCACAAATGATGTCCATTTCACTTCTGCACTGAGTTCTTGGTGCTTCAGAGCAGCAGCCTCCGTCACAGTCATTGTTCACACTCATGTCTCACAGGACAAACTGAGGACTTCCTTGTGTGGACACTGCTCTATTTGAAGATGTGGATTTCCTGAATTTAACTCTGTCCTGTTTCTGGATAAATGTTAAGTGACTAATTTCCTGTGCCAGTTTACAGAGGTCTCCTAAGAAGAAGACCAACAATAAGATGAAGAACAGTGAGGGTTGAACTAGAAGTGACACCATGAATGGATGGTGGAGTTGGAAAAGGTTTGGTCCAAAACCAACTCCACTGTCTCCCATTTAGATAGATAGATACTTTATTAATCCCCTCAGGGAAATTAGGTTGTCACATAACTCACCTTCACATCACATACATACAATAAATGTGTATGAATAAGTAAATAAATACATAAATAAGTAAATAAATATATAAATACAGTTACAGTGCTAAAAACAGCCTAAAATAGCCAGTTAAAAACCAATTTAGAATTAAAACAAGTTAAAAAAAAAAAAAAAAAAAAAAAAAACAGGTGCAGAGTGGCCTACAGTAGTGGGGTAGGGTCAGTGGTTAGGCTGTTTCCAGAAACTGGTCAGCGGCCCCTCCCCACTACTGAGCTGTTAAAAAGCCTGATGGCCGTGGGGATGAAATTTAGAGAATAGAATAGAGAAAATTTTATTTATCCCCAAATGGCAATTTTATTTCTACATGGTATACACCGTCAAGAAAAAAGAAAAAAATATACATGTCATTCGTACAACATACACATGCATGGGTGTCATATTAATAAATAAATACATAAAACTTAAACAATATTCAAATTCTCCACTCAGAACTATGATATGATATGATATGATGTATGGTGAGGTGAGGTATGGTATGGTGTATGGTGTATGGTATATGGTATGGTATGGTATGGTATGGTATGGTATGGTATGGTATGGTATGGTATGGTATGGTATGGTGTATGGTATATGGTATGGTATGGTATGGTATGGTATGGTATGGTGTATGGTATGGTATGGTGTATGGTATATGGTATGGTATGGTATGGTATGGTATGGTATATGGTATGGTATGGTATGGTATGGTATGGTATGGTATGGTATGGTATGGTATGGTGTATGGTATATGGTATGGTATGGTATGGTGTATGGTATGGTATGGTGTATGGTATATGGTATGGTATGGTATATGGTATGGTATGGTATGGTGTATGGTATGGTATGGTATGGTATGGTATGGTATGGTATGGTGTATGGTATATGGTATGGTATGGTATATGGTATGGTATGGTGTATGGTGTATGGTATATGGTATGGTATGGTATGGTATGGTGTATGGTATGGTATGGTATGGTATGGTATGGTATGGTATGGTATGGTATGGTATGGTGTATGGTATATGGTATGGTATGGTATGGTATGGTGTATGGTATGGTATGGTGTATGGTATATGGTATGGTATGGTATGGTATGGTATGGTATGGTATGGTATGGTATGGTATGGTATATGGTATGGTATGGTGTATGGTGTATGGTGTATGGTATATGGTATGGTATGGTATGGTATGGTATGGTATATGGTATGGTATATGGTATGGTATGGTATGGTATATGGTATGGTATGGTGTATGGTATATGGTATGGTATGGTATGGTATGGTATGGTATGGTATGGTATGGTATGGTATGGTATGGTATGGTGTATGGTGTATGGTGTATGGTATGGTATATATAAATGACAACTGTCAAACTTTTCTCTTTTAGTGCAAAACAAGTTCAATTAGAGTAAATATAAAAAAAACTATCCTTTCAGAAGAAATGAAATAATCTGAATATCTATGAATGACAGAAAATTCAACAAGTAACATTTTAACAGTAATTACCTCATCTTATCAATTACACATGCACAGTCTAACTCAGTGGAGCAACTGTACTGCTGTACTTTGATGCTTTACATTTGGTTGGACATGAGAATGTCCTGGTGGGTGTGTTCACTGACACACTTAAATGTCTTATTGTGGAAACAAGCACAAGAGGATTTCTTTCTTTCTTTTTTACTGGAGGCTCAGTTTTCCCACAGGCAGACAGTCATTACAAACACAGGTCTCAGTCAAGGCTGTCTGTTTCCCAACACATGTCTGGAAAAACAATGCACAACACTTGCACTGTTACACAACGTTACATTCTTTAAGCCAGTTAAATGATACCCAGTATAATAAAGGCAGCAGTGAGAAAAGTTCACATGTTGAATACACAATATTGTCGATTCATTATTGTAATAATGTCTAAACAGAAAACCTGTGGCTGTAAAAAAAAAAAAACAAAGAAAAAAAGCTTCTTCCTCTAGAGACCATATAGGAGGACAATGTGAGGGCACGATGTGACACAATTTAGAGGCAAACACCTACTACTGCTGTTCATATAAATTAAATATACAGTGGGAACACTGGCTTAAACTACAACTGATGTAGAAAAACAGGATCAATTACTGAGCAGGTTTTAAAATGCATAGGTAGCATGCTGGATAAAGGTTCTTATTTATAATAAAGTCTTGAAACAACTTCTGCATTTCATCTGTTGATAAGAACATAACATGGTTCCTGAATTTCAACACAGGGCCAAAGTCTATAATTCTGATAGTTTAGGCTTTGTTTTAGTTTTCCTTTAATCTATAACCATCTACTTAATACCTATTAATACACTAATCATATTAAGCATGGAAATAACTGCTGTAAAATGTAGTTATTCATATTTTTATGGTCATCAGATATGACTCATTTGCAGATGTGGAAAGTAATTCAGTAAAAGTATTTCATTACTGTAATTAAGTAGATGTTTTAGATATTTGTACTTTACTTGAGTATTTATTTTTCTGGCAACATTCTATTTTTACTCCCTACCTTTTTGTACAAATATCTGTACTTTATACACTTTACATTCTCAGAATAGATTCGTTACTTTTCAAACTAAACAGATGTGATAAAAATGTGAAATAAGTTACTTCAGAGGGAAAATCAGTGGAGCAGAGAAACTGTGATTATATATATATATATATATATATATATATATATATATATATATATATATATATATATATATACACATACATATATGACTATTATCTCACAATTTTGACTTTTTTATTTCACAATTTTAATATTTTATCTCACAATTCAGACTTTTTGTCTTAAAATTATGCATTTTTAATCTCATATTTCTAATTTTTCAAAACATTTCATGATTTTTTTTATTTAAATAGGGACTTTTCCCAGACATTTCTTCTCCATAAAATGTTTTAATCTCCCCTCGTCTCATCGTCTGAACCCACTTCATCCTCATTAGGGTCACGGGGGTCTGAATCCAGCTACAGTGGGCGAAGACGGGGAACACCCTGTATGAGTCACCAGTTCATCATAGGGCTGAAGTGTTTTAATAATTTTTGAATTTATTCTGAGCTTTAATGAGCATCAACATAATGAAGAGAATAAATATAGAAAATACCTCATTTACATTGAGGAAAAAGTTAAATGTTATATTTAAATAAATAAATTAAACAATTTATTGTAACATAAATATGTTATGTTATTTAACATAACATAAATATGTTAACTTTGACCCACTCCTTTGGAACATGCTTGAATTTTATAAAAAAAAAAAAATTACAATATGCTTTCTTTTTCTTTTCCATTTTTTAATGTTCAAATAAATAAAACCAAGTCATATATAAATTCACATTATTTACAGTACAATTATTAGGACCACAGCAATTGTCAGTAAGAATAATCATCCCTTAAACTGAAGTCATTGGCCTCAACTCATTGCTTGATCCATGGAAATATTGTTTACAGCAAACAAGTAGAGATGATGGGTGAGTTGTTCTTCCATAAACATGTTGTTGAACAAAAATGTCACTGACAAGACAAGAAAACAGAGGAGGATAAAAGATGCATCAGGAAAAAACTCACCAGGCTGCAGGGTAATTGACATATTTAGTTAAATCCAACAATATCTTGTGCTTCATATTTAACATTAGATCTAACATGTCAAATTTGTTCATTGTGCAACATCGTATAACGTCAGAGTGACGTCATACGTGGTTGAATATTGAAATGGTCATATCTTAAAAATGGGACCGAGGATTTATTTGAATTTCTTTTACCCTTATATTGTGTTTGGGTCCGTTTTCAAGTTTAAGTGTGTAAAAAGTACCAGTTGCTTTTCTGGAATGAGGCTTCATCTAATCCTCAGAAATGACTGATTAAAGGCAGCAACATTTATGTCTTTTGTAAAGGTCTAAAAAAAACCAAAAAAAAAACAACTTACATTTGTGGTGTTATGGATCCAAAATGACCCGGGAGGGAATACTGGCTGTTGTATGCATCACTTAATAGCTATGGGTTCCTCTGAGGATCTATGGCCCTTAACACACACACACCAGCCCCTGTTATCCCCCCCCCCCCCCCCCCCCCATGTGAACTCAAACTTTCTCGCAGCATATTGATACATTGTTTATAAACATACAGAAGGTTTGGCTGGGATATAATTAGTTGAAATCTGTAGGAGCATCAGTCAACATGGGCATGAAGTCCTGATAGTGACCCTGAGGATAGAGGGGAAAGTGAATCTGAGCATGACGTTCAGTTAGACCCTGAACAACAACAAATATCTGAAGAGGACGCAGATGATAAAAGAGAAGAGTTCAAGTCCAGAAGCCGATAGCTGATGGACATGGACAGAACCCAGCTTAGATGTCTACATGGGGCTGTGGCTGCGGTGATAGGGAGTCAGGACGCCCTATTTTTCAAGCATTTCCATGTTTTATTAAGCATGTTAAGATTTGACAACAGGGACATGAGAGTTGTTCATCATGAGAATGACAAGTTCACTCCCATCAGGGATGTTTGGGACCAATGGGTGGACAATTTACCCATCGTGTACAGTCCTGGGCCAGAGGTGACACTGCTGCAGTGTTTTAATCATTGATCATTTCATCATCATGTTTGGTTAATTGATATGGTCAAATTAAAGTTGGTTTTATGAAAATAATGGACTGGTCTTTATCTTATCATTTATCTTTCTGGGTCCATTTTGACCCGTAACACCACATATATTTAAATGTATTTTTTTTAGGAAGTGTACTCTAATATTAGTTTATGGGACATTTATAGTTAATAATTACTTATTGGTATGAATACATACTAACCCAACAATAAGTTGGAAAACAATATTTGAAGAAAACTAGTGATTTTAGCATGTGATGAAATAAATCATTAGCAAAGACGGAACACTTTACAAATAAATTACGAACATCTAGATCCAAACGTTGGCAGACCTGCACTTCTTCATGGAGGTCTAATTTATATAACACCAAAGCATAACAGACGTTATCTCATGACACTTTACAAAACAGAACCAGTTGAAACCAGACTTTAATTTACAGAAACCAAGCAGAATCCTCCAGGAGCTGACAGTGATGAGGAAAAACATCCAACAAACTTTATTATACTGCAGTGACTGACATTCAGGAAACAGGACAGACTGCGTAGGACTCCGTGTCTCCTGGTTACCACAAGATATTAGTTTGCTTCTAAACCCTTAGGCCCTTCCTCTGCCATGTCTAGTGCTCCTGTAAATACCTACAGAGAAACTAAAGCCTGGTAGTTCATCTGAGCAGCAGGGAGACAACTTGTAAAGAAGTACCTTCAGAGCAGAAATCAGGAAACTGTTTTTAAAGACACACCAAAACGCCCACGACCTGTTAAACTCTGCTGTGTTGATCCTAGACTATGAACTGTCGCTCATCATGTGATATGTCATTGGAATGTTTTAGAAGATATGTTGCCAGAAACATCAAGTGTTTCCCTGAAACTACATTATCAACTCACATTTCAATGGGATGTTTGTTAAGATGGGCTGACAGAAACACCACGGGTCTCCAGGAAACGACATTATTAAGCAGCTAAGCATGTAGGAAGATGATGGAGGCGTGTAGTTATGCGATAAGCTTGTGTTAAAGTTCAACCTAAGATATGCATTCAGATAGGAAAGTCCAATAAACAGCCCCTAAACTGTCGGGTTAACACTGAATTATTACTTTTAGAACTGATGGATCACTAGCATTGATACAAACATAAATAAATGAACTTAAAAACACTGAATGAAATTACCAATGACATCTTTACACTGCAAAAATCTAAATCTAACAAAGTGTATTTTTCTCATTTCTAAACAAAATATTTCCTCACACTTAAAATAAGACATAATTACATAAAGAGTAACTTTTCAGTGAGATATAAAGAACATTGTTTGACAATAGATCTTAATTATATTTCAAGAAATATAATTTGCATTTGTTCCATTGGCAGATTATATATATATATATACACACACACACACACACAGGTTCACACTAACCACAACTCGCTTCTATAAATTGTAATGTTACATGTTATATGTCAGATGCTGATCTTTGAATCCAAATATTTTCTTAAAAGGTGTCATTCCACTTAAAACCACTTTTCCACGCTCCTTTTGGAATCTGATGGGTCACCCTAAGTTACCAACACATGCTGCCTTTGAAAGTGGTTTGTCACCTCCACTGGCTGCATACTGCATTCACACAAAACAGGAGGAACCAGGGACCCAGAAAAAGCTAGTCCATCTGATGTCAGATTGACTTTAGCCCCACCCACATGGGGTTAAACCCGTCCCCCATTGCAGTGAATCTGAAGTAGCATTAGCATTAGCATCTACAAGAGAAGACGGCGCCACAGAAGCTGCTGCACAAACTTGAAAACAATGGCGGATCAAACTGGTTCATGTGGAAATAAAGCCTGTTTTTTTTTCCCTACACATTTTCACAACAAGCAACAGCATGAAACCTAGCTGGAGTATACTCTGGTAAAGGTAAACACACACAGAGAGCAAGAGGGGAGTGGTCCTTCACGCATTCTGAGCCAATCAGAGATGCTTCGTCACCGCGTCATGCACATAAACTGTTGTTCGACCTCAAGTCATTTTTCTACTGTAAAAAAACAGCTTGAAACAAAACAATCCAGACATTTTTTTTTTTAAATAGAACCAACACACAATGTATTCAATAACAATGGAGAACACAGTAATATTAATGAAATAACCATGGAATGACAGCTTTAAAATTGTATTTGGTATATTTTGGCTATTTCTACACAAAATCCTGAATGTGAAGTGAAACCTTTTAAAACTAATTAGAAACAGATCATTATGTACAGTTACAGACACACTGAAGGCCTCCACAGCAGTGACAGGGTGGATGTCAAATTCTACTGCAGCTGTTTAGGCCTGACAGAAACCAAGAAGTTTGTTAGAAAGACAACAGAAATAACCACAAATGTTTTATTGTGGCAAAATAAAAAATCAAACTGAGACACTTGTGGCTTGCATTTAAAAGCTTTTTTTTCCCCCTTCAATCATAAAAGTATTTGAGTCACGTCTGGTAGCTATTTTTGCACCTTTTTGTCTGTTTTTCTAGTTATAATTTAAAGAAAAAAAGCCCACAGAGGAGGTTGGAGGAATATTGTGTGAAACAGGAAGCACATTTAGGTCAACCAGAACCTTAAGCACTTAAAAGATGAGAAAATCCTGAGTTGTTCCCACTCAAACCAGAGTAATTAGACACAGATCTGAGAAAAACACAGATGTAGAAACAGAGGACGCTTGTTGGTCCATCCCTGTCAGAGGTTTGAACTTGTGTACGTAGCAAACAATGATCAGATATGATATTTTTATCCACTTTTATCCATCAAAATGACTAATATTTCCATTGTCTAAATGCAACAGTCAGAGGCTGCTCTGTGTGGAGGGTGTGGACCATTTGTTTGTAGGGATGTTTTTCATTTGCTGTGGAATGTCCTCAGAGCTGTTGGTTAGAAATGATCTAAGACATGTCTGAAGACTAGAAGCAACGTACACACACACACATGTTTACATGTCTCATAAGGACCAACTTTGCAATCAAGTAGCCATTGGGTAGTGAGTGTAATTAATTTTTTTTTTTTTTAAATAAAAGTTACAAAATAATATTGTAATATTAAAAATAGTCATAAATTAGAAAACTGAATAAAATTTAATAAATAAATAAAAAATGTATGATTAAATAAAACATAATAATTTAAATAATAAAATAAATATAATAAATCATATTTTTTTAAAAATTAAAAATGAAAAAAAAAAAAAAAACATAAAAAAAAGGAAACGTATTTTCAAATCTTTGAAAAATTTGCCACTTACGTAGGAAGAAATTGTTTTCCCCCGTGAATTTGCAGTAATCACAATAAATAGCAGGAAAAGGTTGAAAATTGTTGTTCATTGTATATTAACTATGTGTTTATGGCTGCTACCTTGGCCAGGTCCTCCTTGCAAAAGACATTTCTAATCTCAATGGGACTTCCTGGTTAAATAAAGGTGAGATAAAAAAAACTTTTTTTTTTTTTTTTTTAAATCTTGTGACAAATTGGCAGTAAATTTTATTTTCCACCAGTTAGTTTTAGTCGTCATAGTTAAACTGAGGTTCTTACAGATAAGTCCAGGCATTTCCCACCAACTCTGAGCTTGCGAATATTGCTGGTAAACGTATTTCTTTGATATTTTGATTCATTTCAGTCTTACATACAGTATTGATTTGATCTCACTCAGATGTTCTTGTGGTTGGAATCCACAAATAAAACAATCTGCATTTACTGACGTTTGTGTCTTTTAGGTAAAGAGTTCACCACAACTGCTGTCTAATCTTTTGTCACTGTCTTTCATAATTACTTAGCTCCTTAGTACCAAACCTGATCAGCAGCAAGTAAAGCAACTAATTCTTCCACAAAGTAAAGAAATCAATGAAATGCATCTGAGGACATAAATACCAAGTGGAAGATTGAAGAGCTTTTCTTCATGTGGAGAACCACTCGAAACAAATCCATAGTACATTTAGATTTACCAAAGACTTCAAAAGACCTTCTTCCACTTGGCCGTAGGAATGCCACACTGGCACCACAGCAGTTACATCTGAGTTAAATAAACGAAACATGAAGGAGAAGTCTGTGTTCAGAATGACCCAGTTCAGTTAAAGGCAGGATAGAGTCAAACATTTAACAGACTTAACCAGGAACGACATGTCAGCTGGTGTGTGACTGAAATATAAATGAAAAAAAAAAAAGGATATGAATGGATATTTACCATCGGTTTCTTGTTTGAAATAACTGTCGCTAAGAGTAACACAACAAAGATGATGAGACTGATGACAACTTCCACGTCCTTACACGAGAATCTTAATCTGAGTTTTTCACTGCAACATAAATCACAAGATTCATGTGATAATCTGGCACAGTTCTCTTTTATTTGTTTTCCTTCTTTGTTCTCAAATACAGTCGCCTTAACCCTTCAAGTCAGCATGGGTATTCTTATGACTATAATCTGTACATTACATAGACTTATTTGTACATTACTTGAATCTGACTTAACATGGCAGTATAACGAGTCCTTTCAGTCTGTTCTGTTGATGATGAAAAGGTTTAGGCCAAGTGGCACTCACTGAAAACATCTATTTGTTTAAAATCTTTATTGTCCCACAAACATAACACGTGAACTGCATTTTCAAATGTCCTTCAAATAGTAGAAAACAACTACATACAAATATATTACAAATCCTAAGAGTTGAAAATACTTTTGAACAACGTCCTCCAGGTTGGGGGCTGAAATGTCCGACTTTTACCACAAAGAGTCCAAGCTCTGCAAGATGTTTACAATGTTCTGTCCTACTTACGATGTGCATGAGCGGGCAGCATCTTGATGCAATCTGTTGTGCGTGGAACATCCGTACTGCATGTGTACAAAGAGACTACAGATTCCACATGAGGTGGTGACTATCTGGGTCAGAAGGCCTGCTGAGGGAATCCCAGGAGTGTCTGTGATCCAGATGTGGAGCCCAGGAGGACAGGTACCAGCCTCAGCAGGTCTCTAAGAGGGATCCCCAACCGACTGCTACGTAACAGCAAATCGCCCAATGAACTGCAGCCTTGAAGAAAAGAGCAGAAGCAAATAGCAGGGAGAAAAAAAAACAAGACAGGGAGTGATTTCAGAGTTAAAAGTAGAGTTAAAATTGATATTCTTTACAACTTATAATGTGAAACTTATCCCAATAAGTTTGATTTCTTTGGTGTAAACCCCAACTAGGGATGTGGGAAGCAAATTAGCTAATACACTTTATATGGTATGTTTGACTGCATTCTCCCTGATGAATAAATGCATAAATAAATAATAATAATAATCACAGAGCCAATAAAATCAGATGTGTGCTCTTGTTCTTCTTACCTTCGAGCTGTATGTGTGCATTTCGGAGGCAGGGAATAGAGCGGTACACTAGAAAACAGGCCAACATAATGGAGTGTGTGTCCTTGGAGAGGACCTCACCCCTCATGTAGGATCTCATCACAGAACTGTGATCTAAAGAAACAAAACACACAAAAGCATCAACTTATCTTGTACACATTGGCACTCTGGTACATAAGACAAGTTTAATGCAGGAATCAAATGAGCACAGATATGTCCAAGCCAGATTAAAAATGATGATTTGATGATTTAGTTGTTATATAAGTGGTTGTTGTACTTTCCTAATTATGATTTTGTCAAACAGCAGTGAAATGATTAATATTATTTATCACAAGAGCCTCTCTAAGAGTAGCTTCTTAACTCTTAAACAACATCAGTTTTCAATAGAGCATAATGATTTGAAAGTGCTTCAGTGGAAAAAGGTGATTTGGTCTGATGAGTCCAGATCAACCCTATTCCAGGAGTGATGGATGCATCAGGGTGAGAGGAGAGGCAGATGAAGTGATTATCCATCATGCCTCCTGGCTGCAGCACAAGCGTGGGCTTGCTTCAGGTGGTCAGGTTTAGGTTCAAGAACATCATGTGTTTAAAAAAAACCAAAACACACACACACACTGACAGAAATACATGTGACATGTATAAATGTATCAAAATGATACTGAAACAAATGTGTGTTGAAATTAAAGCTACAGGTGCTGCTGCGGAATATTTGAGGGTGTGAATTTTTGAACGGGCTGCATACATGTTCAATATTTCTTAAAATTATACTTACGATCATATTAATCATGACTTATTTATTTATTTCAAACTACAGAAAACAATGGTGCTCACAGATACACAGACAGAAGTTGAAGCATGAAGGAGTACAAACATTAAGCCATACATGATCATCAAAACAGCAAAGAATTCTCTCACTTATGCGGTACTAATATACAGTAAAAACAAACAAAAAAATAAGGAAAAACTGTGATAGTGATACTGATACACAAATCAGAGACAACATTAAATGTAAATCAAGTTAAAACAAGAGCAATGTAATAAATAAAATTAGCAATTAAACCTTGAACATGTCTTGGCAGTATTAATAATAATAATAATAATATCTTAAAGGACTGTTGAGACATATTCTGAGAATACTGATCTTCCTTACCTTAACGTATATTGAAATGATTAATCAAAATAAAATTATTAATAGGTGTGCTTCCCAAAAAAGAATGGGTAGCACACCTATCTGGAAATTCTCCAGTAAATCTACAAGATTTACTGTTAACTGTCTTTAATGATCAGTTTCTTTCTTGCTTAAGAACCTACACAAGAAACAAAAGGAAGTCTGTTAGACTCATGAAAATGAAAAAGAAATGATGGCACCATTCATTACACCAGATCAAGGGAACATTTCTGAGGTGTGACATCAAGTTAGTTTGGTTTTCCATTGAATTATGGATTAAAGCCAACAACCCTGTATGAACTGTTTATATGATCTGGTCTACATACCTCACCTGCTTTCCCACGCCTCCAAGGGTGTGTGTATTACTGCAAAGTATGTGCGGGTGTGTGTGGACACAGCAAATGATGCAAAGAGTGTTCGGTTTACACATGTTACTCAGACATACTGTCAGATTCTTCTCTATGTTTCTATCACAATGATTAGTGGTGAAAATAAATTATAATATATATATAATAATATGAGCAAGTCATACATTTTGATAAACATTCCTGTATCATTCCATGTTACAAAAATACTTAAAAAAAGTTTGGAAACACTTTGTCCCAAGTTGGTCAAAATGAGAAAAGTACAGAGCCCATCTGGTAAAGTTTGTGCACAAATTGTTTAAAACGTGCTGTCATTTTCCTTAATTGAGTACTGGCTTTGTTTAATGGTAAACAAATGCGCTTCCATTCCACCTAGAAACGATCCAGTCACAAAGACTCATTAAACCAGAAGTTTCCTTTCAAGTCAGTTGATGTTGTGCTTATAGTGGGGGGCTTTAGAAACACAGTCACCGCCTAATCAAATCCTTTAAGCATGGACTAGATAAACTCTTGTGTTCGCTCCAAGTACAGCACCAACTGACTGGAAAGTAAACTTCTGTTTGTTTGGTTTTTTGTTTTTTTATCTTTGTGACTGGATTGTTTCTAGTTGGAATGGAACAGGTTTGTTTACCATTAAACAAAGCCAGCAACAAAAGAAAATGAGTTTGTTTTAAACAATTTGTGCTTATGAGTTGATATCTCATGTTCATGAAATATTATCTCATGTGTACGATATATCAAAGCATGACACACACCTGGTTTTTTTTTCACATCACCAGAAAAGCTCCATAGAAAAGTGCCAAAAAACAGCCAAAAAACCCCAAACAAACCTGCATGTGAGTGTGTGATACATTTTATCTGGGATGCATTTTTAAAGGAAGTTATGCATCAACGCCTCTGAAGTGAAATCCTGTCCTCACCTTTGAGCCAGGCATCTAGTGCAACATCCACCATGTTCTTCATGACTGGCAGGAACACAGAGGTGAGCAGGGCGCCATGCCGGCTGTGAGAGCCTTGAAGCACTCTACTGTCCCACAGTTCCACCACTAAACGCATTTGCCACAGAGGAAATGTCTGGAGGAGGTCACCACGACGCAGAGCTCCCACCGCCTGAAAGACAGCGGAGGATAATGAGGTTTCCACCATCACTGCCATTGGATATATAAAATAATAAATGGATGTGCACTGTGCTGTATAAATAAAGCAAGCTAGCAAAGTGTATTTTTATATCATCATTCACAAACAAGAGAAGTCACAAACAAGTATAAAGCTGTGCACGCACACGCACACACAGAGCTAGGGCTGCACACTATTGGCAAAATTTGCGATATAAGTCTGAAGTATTGTGATAATGATAATATGGCATTATTTTCTGTTCACCTAAACCAATTTCATCTATCAAGAAAAATGTTCCTCAATGTTGAAATGAGCCAATTGTTTGCATGAGTCTAATATTTATAATTTAAGACAAAATACTGTACTACTATAATAAATGACAATTCTGTCCAAGAACATGGTGATGTTACAGCTGTAGACCTTCAGACACAAACATAGTCAGTTCATTCACATATATCTGTGTGTAAATGACATGGATGTATTTCATAGTACCAGAGTTCCACCATCTACCTCAGAGCTTTAATAAAATAATAAAACAATATTCAAATGTTTGCCTGGTTAAGTAAATACTGTATATAAAAATTAAATCTTTAAATATAAGTGGTCAACCCTTGGCCAAAGTTGTGCTCTGAAAATATTCCCATCTTTTCAACATTATCAAATAAACTGTCATTCAGCAGCAACAGTAACATTACTTCAGTATTTTTTGCCAGAAATAAATTGGATGTTAGAGTGGTAGACAAATCGCCATGGTGTGTGAAACACAAAGATAATGGAAAAAAATATGATAGGAATATTGCACTGTGTCATCATAACGATATTTTTTTTCCAATATATTATGCAGCCCTATACACAAGGATGTTCACCAGAACTAAAATTGTAGTTTTGCACGTTTATTTTTATTGTTCACAAACTGCAGCTCTACTATTTTGCCAATGGTTCTCCAAAACATAATATTATTTTGTTAACTGTCAAGGCTACGAATATCAAACGGAAACAAAAAACTGTTTGAGGCCAATAAGACTGACAAATGTATTTATACAACCATTTTGATTTTTTCTAATTGTGTGTTTCTGTTTCTTACCTGTTCAATAGCAATGTATGTGGGCAGCATCTCTGGACATTCCTGTGTCACACATTCATAGAGCATCGCTGAGAACAACACCAGAGTGTCTTCTCTCTGAACACAACACAAGCAGAGGGTTGAAATGGACATAGAAAGGTGAAGTCCTATACCATTAAATAAACCTTACACAGGTTGGTTTAGCAAATATTTATTTTTTTAAAGGTAAATAATAAACTCGCTGCAGACTGGAGCTATGACACATAAGACCTGATGATATCTATATACAGATCCATGAACAGATGAACCTGCCGATGCATCACACCACATTTCATGCCACATTATATCCCAGACATCAACAAAATCTTGCAATTATCTGCCAGGGAATGCACATCCGCAATCTGAACACAGATAAGGTGAGGAAAATTATTAAACAAAGCAAAGTGATAGTGACAAAGCTGGTGAGAAGAGATAATGTGGACACTGAAAAAATATTAACAGCAGGGACTTTTTTTTTTTTTTTTTCTTGTCGACTCTAAATTTAATTGCAAATTGCTATGCCGCAGAGGGAAAACCTTCCATTTTTCTGACAGGGTGAAGCTAGTGTGCTGTCTAACCAATTAACCTGTACCTGCAATGAAGCAACATCTCTGCTAAGAAAATAGGAATCAAGTGTTTAACAAGCAGATTAGTCATGAACAGCGACATAATTGTAACTGTAGAAGATGTGGTGTCTGAATACTAGTGTTCTGCTCCACTCATTACTGAAAATAACCAAAACTCAAGGACTTTTAAGTTTAATAAGACCCATGTAGGAATAATATGTTTTATTCATTTAAAGATCCTTTTAATCCAAAAAGATTAGATAGTTTTTCTTCCCTTTTAAAAGTTTAACTGCTGCACTGACATCACTCGGTAAAAGGAAAGGAAAGTACTTTATTTGTCATTATACAACTGTACAACGAAATGTGTCCTCTGCATTCAATCCATCCTTTCTTTGATGCTGTTGGAGCAACCTATAAGGAGCAGTGGGCGGCCATGGATGGTGCCATAAATATAGAAAAGTACGGACAAAAGGTCTGGTTAAAACCTAGTATTGATTAATGTCTCTATAGACCTTATTTCTCAAGAGTTTTAATGAATTTTCCTGCATAGAATCGATTAGGGGTTATTAAGAAAACCTAAGAATGTCATATATGAAAAAGGGACAGATAATGTCAATACTTTCTTGTTGGTTTTGAGTTTTCTTTACAATTAATGTTCAGGATATTGCTCTCTACCCTTACGGTTTGAAATGATATAAATTACTAACATATGATGATGCACGAAGAGAATGGATCCATTAGAAAGAATACATGGTTCATGTAAATATGTACTTTTTTGATGCATTTCAGGTGTTTTCTCTCTTACTATGATCGACAGCTGCAGGAAATAATTTGAAGCTAAGGTTCAACAGAGCAGAGTCTTTGCTATAATGGTCACATAAACCACATTCACACAGTTATTTGTTTATTTCCAACACATAATGACAGTTCAGGAAATGAAAACTTTACTCCTTCCTGGTATGTTAATGATTCTCTAAAAGCAATTTTTGTTTAATTTTGCTATGAATCTGAAGCCAAACACATAACAGGGAAGTAAATAATAGTCTACACATTATGGTCAGGCTTTATGAACAGTGTTAAGAAGGATATTTGAAAATAGTAAAAGTATAAATAGGTTAGAGTCACTGAGTTACACTACTCATAATGTGAAAAAATAATTTAACTGCTGTAATTTCAAAGTTATTTAACTTAAAACATGCCATATGTTTGTTTTTAAAACAAAGATTCTAAAAGTAAACTAGACAATAAACTGAAAAATACCTAAATTTACAATTACAATTATTTTGTAATTTCACCACATAACACAGTTAGATGAAAATATATAATATTGACGTATTTCTGAAAAGAAATCATCTCAAAAAGGGAGCTTCATGATGACCTGCCCATTGACAAAGTATTTTTAGATCTGGCCTTTATGTTGTCTTGACTATAGAAATATTTATTGTGAGTAATTTTTGTTCATTGCTGGGTTTAGATTAAAGTTTAGATGAAAATGTTAAGTACCATTAACAGAACTGCCATGTTAGTAGGCCCGGGTAAAGAGCCGGCACTTGACTTCACTGAAATACTCAGTGTAACTTCAACTGCATTCATTCATATTGATTTACGTGGTCTGTCCACTGTCCTGCTAATTCATGTTAACATTTATTAAGTACTTAATATTTGATGGTGTTTATTATTCTTTCAGTTCATGTGGTTGATGTTTTCAGTAAGCTCTGGTTTCACCACTCGTACTCCAACTCCATTCTGCTTGTTTCCATAAAAATTATATGGTATTGGCCATGTTGCACATTTTAAGGCTTTCAAAATGGATTTTACAAACTACTGAGTGACATCACACAGCGTTTGTCCACTATTTATATACAGGGTATAATTCAGGGCAACTTTAGTTAAATGACACTCTGATAAATATTTTTGTGTCATGAAACTGTGTGTGCAAATGTCAATGAGCTGAAAATAAAAGTCACTGTACTGTACTGAAATTTGCATTATTTTCTAGCAGATAAAATAATTAGTATCAAAACTAGTATTCATCATTGTTATATATTAGTCATCATCAAACCATCGACATGTTCTCAAACAGCTTCGTGGTGCTGCCAAAATAATACAATGTTTATAGTGAATTAAATGATGGACTTAAATCTGGTGCAGTTGTTGTCATGTGCACTTTATCTTGTTTAACTCACGTGTTTCATTCCATCTGAGTCTTTACAAAAGAACTCAGCAAAGGACACCAAAGCAGGCTCGGAAGTTAATGTAGAGATGGCTTCAGGCTGCAGAAACAAACACGCACATTAAAAAAAGGAGTGTCAGGCATTAGCTCTGACAGCTGAGGAAGACATATGAATCATGAGGTGACGTAAAAGACCAACAAGGAGAATAAGGGATGGAGGGAGGGTGAGAGGAATAAATAATGTGCCCCCCCCCCCTTCTAACATGAAGGTGTATTGACAGGTTACACTACAGCCACAGGACACCAGTAATAGTCTTGTCAAACACACAACTGCCTGCTGAACATGCAGTGACAACCTGCCAAGACTGGACACATGCAGCCACCAGAGACGACCTTCATTCAGTTGCATTCACCTCTATTTATAGCTTGTTGCTGCTGAAAACTCATTTCTTTAAAGGTGGTCTGTGTTAAAAATTCAGAAATATCCACCCGCCCTCACATTTAGTAGCAGGTAATAAAACCGTAAGTCCGTTTTAGGGATGATTTGGTTGTGTATAAAGGACAAATGATCTCAATTTTTCCATTTGAGAAATTACTTTTTCAAACCTAATAAGCTTGTTATTTTTTATAATTTCATTTTATTCCGCAATTAATTAGAAACAAAAGGGAATCTGTCATTAAAACTAGACCTGTAGGCCTAACTAAAACATGCTCTCAGATGTCTAAGCCCTATTATACCGTACATAAAAAACATCATTGTACTGTTAAGGCTCCTCATTAATAATAAACGACAGAATGATTTATCATATATGTAGAAAGCACACCACATCTCAAGTGTTATTGAGGTTACTTCATTACAGCAAGAGAAAAAATGCTACATATACATAGTTCTTTTCTTTTCACATTTTCTCCATGTATTACAATTCTGCAGGTTGGATGTGGCCCATGGAAACACTGCTCTATTTTGTAAACTTTTCAGATTTCCTGTGGCTGCAACTGACTTAAAAGTTATCTGATCCAAACCCTAATATATCAAGTACTGAAATGGGTCTGTAGGCTCAAGGTTTAATTTCATTTGTTAGAAATTTATACAGGTTTTGTTTTGGGATTGAACTGGTACAAAAAAAAGGAATTTTCCAGTACTTAATCTAAATCCCTAGTGAATATTACACTGTAAAACAACAACAATCAACCCAAAATCTAAAATATCTAACTGCAACAAAATAATCCAGAGTACAAAACAGCATCCAGACAAGTGTTTGACTGTCCAGATGAAATGTTCCAGATATTGTGACTTTACCTTAAAGGCCCCAACTCCAGACTTCCGATGGTTGACTGTAGAAGCCAACAAACTCTTCCAGCCCTGAGGATCATCTTTATAGGGCAGCTGACCAGCCCGTAGTTTGACATACAACACTCCATCTCTAGACAGTATAGACCTAAGGGGAAACAGACATGCTTCATTATATCAACCAAATCATTGGGTAAGGTCAGAGTTTCCCTTTGGACGAAACTAATTCATCTCTGTCACTGTTCAGTGGCTTCATTTGATTGACTGTCCTACAATCTTTTTGATTTAGAAATGCAAAACTCTTGTCTCCATACGTACTTCAGGTGTTGTGTTTCTTTACTGAGGTCTACAGACAGTTCCCAGTAGCGAGGCCCCTTCACCTTTACCTAAAATTCAAAACAGATTTCGCATTAAGTACATAACACTACACTATCCACTACAGTGTCCATAAAGTGTCTAACAGTGTTTCTTACCCTCTTTAGGAGGTGAAGCTCAGGAAGCATAGTGGGAGCCATCAGTTCTACTGTTGTCTCCTCATACCACTTTGTCTCCTAAAGCAAAAAAAAAAGTGATATTACTACACAAACAAAAGCTCAACAATTCACATCCAAAGGCTGAACTGATATCTCATAGTTTGTTCCATCCTTAAATGCTTACATTACCAATAAAATTGTCATCATTATAGGAACTAGGGTTTAAGGGACTTAAAAGGTATTAGTCTGTCTGGAAAAAAGGGAAGTCTAAGGTCCCCATTAAATGTTGACTGGAATATTTAGAATAATGATTAAAAATGGAATTTGTTTTCAACCGAATGGATAGATCTGTGCAGAAAAAAGGTAAAATTATGCAAAGGTGAGAGAAAGTTACATCAAGTCTTGTGTCTTAATCCTCAAATCCGAAATTTCTGTACTGAAAATCAGGCAAGCAAACCGAGTCCCTGCTAAAAAACCATCCAAGATAAGCCATTGTTCAAGTTAGGCAAGAGATGAGTGAAGCCATATTAATGTTTTGTGATATATCTTTTATAAACAGTCGACGCATCATAAATGAAGTCTGTAGATGCCTACTGTATTCTTAACTCTTCCCATATCTTATTTCAGGTAGAAGATGTTTAACAGTTACAGACATACACTACATTAGAAATCACTCATGTTCAATCATCTCCAAATATCAAATGTGATTTCTTAATTTCTTCCTGAACAGGAAGATTTGTCAAGTCAATAAGTCAAGTTGAGTCCATCGGTGTTATTCCAGTAATCCTCAAGTCCTGAACATTATGATGTAAGCCGCCTCCTACCTATGCTCATATGATCTTGGTTCCTAGAATCACTGAAACATCAGAATGACACAGATGGTTGCATGTTGTTTGTACAGCAATGATACATAACTGACAACACTAACCAGACAAGCATCCTTTAGGGATGAACCCAATATTAATCTTGATAAAATTCAGAAAATTACCATGAAATATTACAGTTCTGTTGATTTTTTGTATTAATTTCCTAGAATAATTACTTCATTTTCACAGAGTCCAACTGAGCTTTCTCCTGTGAACTAAATTGAAATGAGCAGTGCTGACTGCTGGTGTTGTCAATACAGACAACAGGGAGCCTCTGTGTTTAACCTTCAATCATCCTTCGCTTACAGAAATACTGAAAACATCTGCATAATTAAGAAAGTGGGTTTAAATCTCAGCCACTTTAGTAACACTTGACCCTGGGCATTCACAACATTAGCATTTATTTTTTGCCTGCTGCACAATAAACCAGAAACTGTTCAGAACATTCCTACATTCCACTAATGAAGCCAAGGTTACAACACGTTGCCTTTCACATTCATGTATGATATCATCAAGATCATCTATAATTTGATTTGCAAACATGCTGTTGTGAGCTGACTTCCTTCCCTAACCTCTATGACCATCCATACCAACATGCTTTTCTAACTGCTTCCCACTGTGTCTGCATGACACACCAATGTCAATTAATGTCAGTAACAATTTTCTTTTTTTTTTTCATATAATTAATTGTAATTTATTTAAAACAAGTGGTGTGACGTACAGCAATCCGTGCCCCTCTCAAACATTTTAGCTTTGAATGGACATCTCCCGCTCAAAATGTGAGACTATGGGTTTGACCTTTCAAGGTTACTCAAGGTCAAAGGTCATGATGCCATTTTGGAGCTTAAGGCCCCGTCCCATTTCTCCCCCTTAAAACTTCCACTTGGTTTTAAGTGCCCTAAAAAGTAAATTCCACTCAACAAGGGGAAATAATTCCCCCTGAAAATGGGACACCACTCGCGAAGTGAACGTAACAAACGTGCTCACGTCACAAGCTGACAAGTCTACCCCGCCAAATATGAAACCACCCCTCTGCGAGACTGACAGCAGCTGACTACTATTTACACGGAGGACAAATGCCGGTCCCAGCTGTGTTGCCTGTTGTGTTGGCTCTGTTTATTTACCTTCGGGATGCGCAGAGAAGAAATGCGGCAAACAGAAGACGCATTCACCGTCTACTTTGCCTTTCAGTCTTGTCTCAGGTATGTTGATTTATTTAAATATTTGGATGTATTTTTTCTTCAATAGTTGGCGATTTATAACATTAACGTTAGCATTACCGCTAGCTTGACAAGGTAACATTACCGGTCCAGTTCCTCCAGCTGCGGCCGCCATTTTTGTTGTCAGAAATCAGTCGGCTCGCTGAGCTCGCAGTGCATCATGGGTAATTTCATCTTCCACTCAAAACGAAGTCCGCAACCAACCTCACTACATTTTGAGGGTTGATTTTAAGGGCAAAATCGCACTCCCACTTGCTCTTCTAGGTAATGGGACACCCTACCCCTACACATGAACGCGCAAAATCTAGGGTTAGGGGGAGAAATGGGACAGGGCCTAAATGTACTTTCCTATCTGTCAATTATAGTAACCAAGTACTTATCACCACTCTTGTTTTGATTTAAAATCATGCGACATTGATTCAGAACTTTTAATGTCACTCAAGGTCAAAGGTCAAGACACCATTTTGAAGCCCATGCCAGGTTTTCTATCTGTCAACGATAGTAGCTAACAATAGTAACTATCGCCACTCATTTTTCCGTTAATCTCCATTTTAGTTATTTAGGAGTGACCCCTGACCTCTTGGGTCAATTATAGGTCAAAATCTATACTCACAGGGTACATTATTGAAAGACAAGCATTGTGGTACTCTCTAGAAGATGGACGGCTTAAAAGATATATTAAAAATTCAATTTGAACTTTTATTGTGATCATGACCTTTGACCTAGAGTTTTCACATTTGTCCTTCAAGGTTCTGATGTCAATGCACATTAACAGTGAGAGCAAAAAGAAGCTATATGCAAATTTGAGTATACAGGAATGAAAAATAAAATCCTGATTTGTCCAATCTCTTATCATTGCGAAAAGAGATTTTTGGCGCCTGTGACCTTTGATCTACATTCTACCAACATCTATTCTGCACCACCTCGCACCTTGCCAGAAAATTTAATGGAAATTGGTGAAGTTGTTTTTGTGTGAAGTTGCTGATGGGCAGACAACGTACAAACAAACAAAAAAAATCAAACCAAAAACAATACCCCGTGTCTCCACTCTGGGGAGCAGGGTAAAAAAATTATAATAATAAAAAAGGTAAGGAATCACAATCATTGCAGAAGAACTAAAAATAATGTTTATGAAATAACCACACCAAAACTATGCAGCAACAAAACCACAGAGTAGGAGATTAAGAAATGATTGGTCCTATAATTCATGAGCCATTTACTGCAGCTCTAAAGATACAATTACAGTATTGCAAGAACAATGGTAGTGTTTTAATGTAGCAAGAACCCACCACAGAAATAGGCTTTACTGTATATGCCTGAAATAGCAGGAGAACTGTAAACAAACCATGTAAACATGATGAGACACTGCTCTGAATGTTTGCTCATATAAAACCTGCTGTGTTTCTAATACTGTCAATGGGGCATTAGGACCAACTGGTTCATGATTCACATGGAAATATGAATGTGTGTGAGTGCGTATGATCTTAATGGCATAAATGGGACCAAATAAATCGGCACTCTGTAGTGCTGTGGCTGCTCATGTAACAGTGGAAGGCTGAACCAATGTGGTCTGTACAAGTCTATTTGACCAGGACTGGTTGACATAACACTGTCTTAGGACTGCGCTTGAGAATTGTGGGATTTTAGTCATGTTTCTGATCACAGTTTTAGTCCATCTGCTTAAACAGCAAACCATAATGACTGACTGTCGCTATATATTTATATATCAGAGATATGCAACTTAAGTATTTTTGTTGATTCTTAAAATTATTTTTAGTGAAGGGTCAACAGTATATTGTATGTTTGTTAAATATACTTTTTGGGTGAATTGATAGATTCTTAAATTTATATTGTAAGTGGGAACTACATTTCAACACTAATGCACAGTGTATCTAAAGTGTGGAAAATAAGACAAGTGATAGGAGTGTTGGTGTTAAGACAACACGTGATTATTTTGTGAACGAAAGCATTTTTCTTGCTTTAACTGAAGTGAAATCTGCACATAACGTACATCAGTTTGCACACATGCTTTATGTAAGAGTTCATCAAGAGGAAGTGCAGCTATAAATGTGTTCCCATTAGATAAAACATGGGACACAAGCGGAAGAGAAAGTATTCAGCAGGGCATACTGTCCAAGTTCTACTGACGGGTTTAGGAAGTGAAGATAAAGGTTCATCTGGGTGATATTTATTCAAGTGAAAAGGAAAAATGTGGTTAAAACTGACTATGGATGTTGGATGATAGTTCAGAAAATGTGACTTAATCCTAACTTTAATAAAGTAGTCAAATAAACACTGAAACACAAAATTATATAAATGATACCAATATCAAAATATTGCATGACTGGATATGTGTAGGCTGAAGCTAAAGGGGATAAATATATATAGATATTAAAACTGAATATTTCTAATTAATTTTCCCAACATTAGACTGGTGATGTTCACCAACATATGTCTAATTCCTTGAGGAAAATGGCAACTGAGGAACATAGGGAGAATGTTCATTTTCATGTAAGGTTTGGCTGCTATATGTTTCTGCCTGACCACTGTGATACACTTGCCTTGTAGGTGACCTCTAAGAGGGCATAGCAGGGCTTCAGCGAGTCCACATCCACTGGGACCAGCAGGCGAGGCTCTGCCGCCAACACTGCCAGATGTCGAAGAGCCTGGAGGTGATACCTGCAGCAACAAGTCAAAGAGCAACACAAAAAATAGTGTGGAAACATGCAATTGCAACGTGTAACTGTACAGTACAGCTTCAAATTCTACAAATGTTTTACTTTTGGACACAGTGATGCACTGATGATGGTATATAGATATTTATGGGTTGGGATGGTGAGCAGTTAGAAAAACAAGTAACTAATTTCCTGTGGAAACATGTGGGTGTGATTTATCAAATCCACATGTCAGATCAGATGAGATATGTTGTTGAACAACTAAAAATAGTTCATACAGATCCTGTCCATTTATGGCTCAACCTTATCATTGCAGGTGTCCGAAATTCCTCGAAAAAGTGTCAAACAACTACACAAACAATACTTCCATATTATTTAACAAATGTCTGATTTTTAACATTTGTTCTATTATCACAATAATGACCAAGAGTGTTTTAGTCTTACCGATTATCAGTACTGTGGGCAGGGAAATGGGGGTACAAGGCACACAGTAGAGCAGCGATGGCAGAATTGGAGGTGCTGAGGGTGTACCTAACAGAAAAACGTAAAAAAAAAAAAAAAAGAAGACAAAACTCAAAAATGTCCCTTCTCTCTCACACTCACACACACCCTTATCACCACCACAAGCAACACCTAAATGTGTGCTAAAATTGCTCACTTGTCACACTCAAATTACAAAAAAAAAAGCAAAAAAAGAAGACACCCACACAGAGGCCGAAATATACTGTGTACTTCGGTAAGGAGAATAAAAAATAACAAAAATGGCACTGTTCATGCACACAATGATTGCTTTCCACTCAAGTCAGCAACGTTTTCACACACTGAGGAAAAAAAGGCAGGAAATTATGAAAAGTACTCTTTCTTGTCCGATAACAATCCACATGACTGTGACAACATGTCAGAAGAAAGCCTCTTAAATGCAATAGCTGGTAGTTAAATGAGCACTTCCACAAATGGAGTAGTTATTATAACTTAAGTCAGATGACGAAGGCTAGTAGGTAATTTGTAAGAGCATTCAATAATGGAGATTAAGGATGTTGCTCCTCACTTGAAATCCTGCTTGTGGAATAGTTAATGAGTTTAGAAATCTCTGTCTTAATAATGTGGAGTTTGATATTGACTGACTGATACTTAAGAGATGTGAGAAGCACTTACTTTTTTTGGCATCATTGTGGAAAATGTTGTAAAACCTTTTTTGCATGTTTTATTCAGTGATGAGCGTATACTTTTTAAGACTTGGATACAAAACAGAGGGACGTCTAAAGAGTAAAGCATTCTGTTGCAATTTTATGCAGGGTAACAAAAAAAAAAGACTTACTCACAGAAACCAAACAATACAAAACAACTGAAATAAAACCTTGAAGGCCAAATTTGAAGACTGTAGGTTAAATGTCAAGGTCACAATAAAGGTGACCATTTGAACCATTCATCTTAGAGACATATAATTAGCACCAAAATGCTTATCTTTCAATTGTGCCTGTTATGATATGTCACATGTCTATGTGCATATGTATAGATTATGAACCATTGTTGTTCAAATAGGTTGGGGGTCACTCAGTCAATACATAAAAAACTGAAATAGACTAAATTAGGAATAATGAGTGGAGCTAAGAGTCTCAGTTACTACTATTGACAGATAGAAAACCTGGCGTGGGCTTCAAAATGGCATTATGACCTTTCATCTAGAGTGACCCTGAAAGGTCAAACCCATAGTCTCGTGTTTTAGGGGGAGATGTCCATTAAGAGCAAAAACATTTGTGAGGGGCAGGGTTTATTGTGCCCATCACCACGTATTCCTCTAGCATTTCTACAAAAGTCAACAAATAATTATGACAGCATTGGTACATTTCGTAACATGAGTATCAACCTCCTCTTTTGTATGCATGTTTTTGGGCCACTTCTAGTAATACTTTATTAGTCCCCACAAGGATATTTGTTTCTAACAGTTTAAGCAAAAACAACTATTTTAGGAGTTTAAACTGGCAACTGCACAACACTCACTCACACTCAGTCCAGTTCTGAAGTCAGGCAGGAGCGTTAATCATACAAGCTCATGTTTCCTTTGAGTGGGAAGAAAGCAGAACAGCCAGAGGAAACCCATACAAATGTAAATAGAACATTCAAACCTTACGACAACAGAGTGCTATAAATATTAGAAATCTGAACACCTTGTGTGACTTGTGGAGACTTTCACTTCAATTTCCTGTAAAACATCATAATAACTGGGAAGAGAAACTAACAGATCATTGAAAGAAAAAAAAAACAGGAATAGAAGCAGCACAAAGGTTAGCAGCAAATAGGTAAAAGAGGCGAGAAAATGTGCGAGACAGAAAATGAATGGCCCCAATGGAGTGATAAGGACACGATGTGTGAATGGAGGGTGCAAATGTGGAGAGAGGATTTGAATGCAGCTGAGAGGCTGAATGGGTGCCAAGCCCAGAGAGTGAGAAAAGGAAATAAAACAATGATATAACGTGACTGTGCTCCACAGCCTGATCTCTAACCTCAGCAAACCTGCACAAGTACATTCATACGCTCCCTCTGAATTAAACACACCAGTGACTGACATTCAAACTGAAGACTTACAGATGTGCGGGCTTTTAGCTGACAGGAATGAAATAAAACATGAGCAAAAAAAAATCAAAAGGTTCATCTGATTACGGCTTTAGGTGGAAAGGCATTTGCAACATATAATGAGAGAGTGGGAGCCAATGTTTCTCTTGAAAATACACAAGTCAAGGTCAGCAGCTGAACAAACCCCAGTTTGTTTGTGTGTATGCACATGTGTGTATGCATGCAAGTATAAATGCCATTCATTATGCCCAACACTAACCCCAAAACTAAATAGCATGTATTTGTGTGACTAATCTACACTGGAGCCACAGCAGTGTGTGGATATGATACTTGGCCTTTCCCAGATAAAGCAATCCTAAATTCAGTGTGGTTCCTCAAATGTTATATGCAATATGATTTACCTCTGCACATTTCTTGAATAATTGTAAAGTTTTTATTCATCCAAGCAAAATATTCAGAATGAACATGATTTATTCTATAAAGTTAACTTCATGCGTTTGAGCAGTGTATGTCATCAAATTAGGAGCTTTAATGTCCATTAACAGAAACAGCTGAGTCTATTGAATAGTTCTTGTCTCATGTGGTGTTTCTATTCTTAACTTACATTTCAGTGGCAACTATGAACCATGTTTTTAAATCTGTATGTGTCCACTTGGGTATTTTTTAACATTTTTTAATCTAATTAGTGATTTAATAATTAATTCAAAAAAAAAATAGGCTATTAGTACAGTTTTGATAAGCTATAAACAATAGTATATCAAGGACAATGGGAGACATATGTATGGACTTGTTTAAAAAAGAAAAAAAACAACAAAAAAAATCCTGTAAATCTCATGATAAATTAAATGAATGTATTTAGTACGCATGAGCCTTGTTTGCAGTGCCATAAATAGCTGGCCTGTGGACATTATTAATCTCACCCAACATTGGTTGGGAGAGATTATTGTAATCAGTGTGTCCGCAAAGACATATCATGCCTCGATGAATACTTGAGATACCATAAAATTACATGGGCATATACTGTACATATGCTAATGCACATCAGATGCAATGATCCATTGGACTAAAGGTCAAAGTTCAAGGTCACAATTAACGAAAAGGTCAAACTCACATTATCTGTTATAACTCAAAAACGTAGGGTTGCAGAACTTTCAGATTTGTATCAAACGATGCGGAATGAAGATTTATACAATTCTCATAAATGGTGTTATCAACTATGACCAATAGTTTTTGAGATCTCTGGAGGTCAAAGGTGACATATTGCAAACTTAACTTCTGTAACACTGTGTGTGTCAAGCATACACATATCACGCTACAACTTAATCAATACTGGATATATTATCATAAAATTACACACACTGACACATATATACATATAATGAAATTATCAATACTGCAAAAGGGCAAAGGTCAAGGTCAAATTTAGCAGAAATGTCAAAATCACATTATTGGCTCTAATTCAAGAACGAGTTGTCAGAAACTTGAGATGGGGGTGAGATTAGGCATTCTCTAAATACTTGTTTTTTTTATTTTTCCACTCGAGCTTCATAGCAGGACATTACATACTTGTTAGGAACACTCACTCACACTCATACTCACTCCTCAAATAGACCATGACATGAACAGACTACCTCTAAAAAGTTATTATCAAGCAATGAGAGAAAAAAAATCCCCAGTCTATAATGAAAAGACTCTTGTGCTGAGACTCACCTGCCACCCCCAAGGAACAGTAGCCCCAGGGCCATGTGGTGAGCCATGTGGAAGCCATAATTCATCTCACCACCTGTACGTTTGTGGAAGAAGCGACAGAGCTGCAACACTTTGAGGTTCCCGGTGCCGGCCATCACCATGGACATAGCCAGCAGAATCATCGACAACCCAGTCTGCAGGTTGTAAAAACCTGTTTGCTATGGTAGTCAATGCACAAGTGGAACACATACAGATAAGAAAGGCAGAAAAGAGAACACACAGGAAGTCACTACCCAGGGTTGAGAAAGCAGTAATGCTAAGGTTGTTTTGTCATCTTTCAACACTATTACAGTGCAAAGCTAATATAAATATGGAGGCTGAGTTTTAGTTTTATTGTTTACTATATACTGTGACTTGAATCTTATACTATTTTTTGAGTAGGTATATTTGTACAACTGTTTCGAATGACAATTGTGTAGAACTGTTCTTATAAGTACCGGTAGATAAATATATGCAAGGACTCACCACTGTAGCTGTACCAGAAAATGACATGATCTTCATGAATGTCCGAGCGAATTCATAGAGGCAATCAAAGGCATCGGAGTTGGCAGAGCCAGCAAAGCGTAGCCCTAGAGCCATGCATGCACCAGCCGTGATGTAGTCCTGGGCTTGGCTGAAGTAGACAAATATACATTAACGGTAGAGTTATGGATTAGTTCATCTCTACTAAAGAGCTACAAAATTCCGATGTAAATAGAAAGATTTAAATACTCACGCCATTGTCTCCATGTTTATATCCTCTGAAGGGTCAAAGCTGCCCCTCATTATCTGATTACAAAACAGAAATGGAAAAAAATTGTTTTTTTTTTGTTTTTTTATTTAGGTTTAGGTCAAGGTTTTTTTTTTTTTATTTAGAATATAGCTCCTAGGTTGACAACTGACACTAACTTAATAAAACAACCAGCCTAACCAGAAGAAGACAAATCTAAACACAACCAATGTGGTTTGTACATTTGTTAATGAATTTTTTTCTTCTGATGACATTGAGCATTATATGAAATTCTTTACTTCTGGGTCTACGTGACAAACATTTTGTATAAAACACATAAAATACACACACAGAACACACAAATACACACAGACACTAAAGAAATAAACTACTTACAATACGCTAGGGATATTGTTATTTACATGACTGCTTTTAATGAAATAAGCAATAGTTCCCTTTGGTAGTACTATTAAAGAATGAGAGGAAACACCATTTTCATTAGTTCAATATTTATTACCCCAACAATTTAGACAATAACGAAGACAGTCCCAAATAACCAAAACTGACAAAGCCAGTAGTGGCTTTTTCCACCATTTGCCATAATGACAGCTTGACAGCATAATGTCATGCTCCTCACTAGCCCCATGATGTTGTTCTGAGGCAATGTGTTCCACTCCTTCACAAGTGATACACACAGTTCTACCAGGTCATGTGGGGGTGGGCTACGAGCATCCAGTCACTGCTTCAGCTGGTCCCAGATGTGCTCTATGGGGTTCAAGTTAGGGGACATTGCTGGCCATACCATGTGAGGCACTCTGACTTTCTGAAGTGGAGCTGTGACACTTCTGACATGATGTGGTGGAGCATTATTGTCCATGAACACAAAGTTGGGGGTGTGCTGTTGGAATTGGTGCTGATGTCTCTGAGGTAACAATGTGCAGTGACTGGGCAAATCACAAAATCAGTTTTGCACTGACTGATGATACTTGCCCAGAGTTTATAAAACAAAACCTGGGGACAATGTTGAGCCCAGAACATTGATCCACTGTCCTTCTCCAGCAACCCTGACCATAATTTCTGTGCAAGGTGACCCGACACTCAGCAGCGGACAGGACAGTAGACCACTGCTGCACTGTACAGGTCACATGGTCTTGTGCCCACTGCAAATGGTCACATCAGCATCTTGGCATCAGTGGAGTCACCTGCAATGGTTGTCCGCCATTCAACACAGTGAAGTTTGTTGCAAATGTTTTATGTGTAAACCCTAGTAGCCCTCACTTCTTATAAATGACCCTGTGTCTGAGTGCATAGGACCTTAGGGCTCTACTCCTGTGTCTGTTACCAACACTGCCAGTAGGTCTGTGTCTTACTGCAAGTCTACTGATGACACTTTGAGACACATCAAGTTCATGAGTAACATGTGACTGCCTGCTACTAACGTGAAGGCTCGCTATGGCCATGTGGTGTTGCTCGTCTGCTAAGTGACATTGTGTGTTCATGGCTGCTTAAAGAACGGGGAATGACTTACGGCCAATACCAGGTTTTTACAGCCCCAGAATGTTGGAAGTGATGCCACATTGAAAAGGGTTGTCATTTTGTATTGTTTGGTATTGGCCCCAATATGAAAGACACACTGTACACATTGACAGTATTATGTGAAAAACACAAAATGAGGGGTGTATCATCCTACTACAATTGTCTCTCTGTCCCAAAAACCACTCAAATAAAACAAACACCTTATGCATGACATCCATTGAAGACCTCACAATGTCCCTAACTTATTGTAAGTAGTGTAGATATTATACAGTGAACATCTAAAAGCAAAAATGACTTTCAAGACACAGAAATAGCTAGAATTAACTAATTAGTGTGTATTTTCTCACCTGAGGTATGTTACTCTTCACCCACTCAGTATTGGGGAGGATCTCATCCCACATGATTATACACCTAGCTAGAGTCTAAGATGAAGGCACCGAAGAAGATAAATGAGACAAATTAGAGAAAGGTGAGAAAAAGTGATGTCACACACAAAGATAACTAAAGCCACACTAACCCTTAGCAGGAGAAACTCTGGTTTGATGAAATCCAGCAGAAACCAAGTGTCTGGAGGCTTCAGCCAATCAGCGATGGACCTGAAGAAGATAGGGGAAGCAACCAGGAAGATATGAGGAGGTGCTAATATCCTGCTCTAGTACCTTCTCCACCAACAGACAATCAGCATCAGATAAGCTCTGAAGAAGACAGGAACGTCTTGACCAATAGCTGAATGCTAGAAGACGGACAAGTTCATCTGAGAGTAATGTGATGTGACTCTGTGAGCAGTGACATTGTCATTAGGCAGGTTAGGATGCTCTGCTAGATGTTTAACTGGACAGAGGGTGACTTTCTGTGAGTTGGAATGGATCTCATTAGACTACTGTCAACATGTACATGTATTTATGCGTTTAAGAGAAAAGAGCATATAAAAATATTAAAACAAGCAACAGTGAGGTGAAATATGACAGGCAGAGACATAACAGTTGAATACATTTAAGGCAAGCATGTATAAGAGACAGATAAATTGTACTTCATGTGTAATTAATATCATGATTATGCCATCTCATTTATCCTCATAATTAAATTAGTAAAGGAAGGGATCATGCTGAGTAAGCTGGTCATTTATTAAGGCCAAAAGAAATTGTTCATTTACCAACAAAAATATCTTAAACGCTGTCCATTTTATTACATAATTACTAATAACAAAAAACTTAGTAATATTTGGCTTTACATTAAAAATGATTTTATTGCTTCTACAAAATATCCATTCAGTTCTATTGTTGACACAGACAAGGACAACAAGTCTACCACTTAATATATGTATTCATTTTGACAAAAACATAATTTGTAAGGTCATTTGGCCTCAAAAATCTATCGAGTATGGCCTCAAGTCCAAATGAACATCTCTGTGAAACAGTATGACATGCTCTCATAACATTCTTCAAATATTGCATAAACAATAGTCATGGATATATAGACATGGACGCATGTAAAAACACACTATGGAATACCTCACTGACCAAGGCAATTTAAAATTTTACACAAATATAATAATCACAATTAATATCATTTACTTACAGATGAACAGTTTTGCTTTTCTCACCTGTTGTTAGTTTTGAGGTAGATCATGGCAAGAGCCAGTGTGGCCCCTGGACACGTCACATCCACGTTGATAGTGTCACCCTCCTGTAATAAGCAAGTAGTGTCAACTCCCAGTCTCTCCTTTTTAATATTTGTGAATTGTGGATATTTTAGTGCTGTGTAAAGGTATTGTATGCATATTAACAGGAGGTTACCACTGTCACACCACTGTAGCAAAATATTAAAAGGAAACCATCATTAGAATGATGTAAAAACGAAGATGAGCCAAGGTGAGTGAGCTGGGGCAGACTATAAATAACATGAATTTAGGTGTACGATGCTTTTATTGTAATGGTGTGAACTTAAATTTTTAAAACTTAAAAAAAAAAAAAAAAAAACAACAACACATACACAAAAACTCGAAAACAGCTAATCAGGCAAATTTCACCTTTATTATGACACTGTGGATATGGAACCCCATGAAGAAAATTCTCAGTGACAGCTTGTCCACCTACCTTGATTTGGTAACTAGGTGATTTGTGTCTTTCTCGGTTGGCCCCAGCCTGTGCTCTGCGATGACCCCCCACCATGTACTGATATAACTGCTCAGGAACATTCAGGTCCGTCATGCCAATCAGATTACTGCCATGCTGATAGAAAAAAAAAAAGGTGATGAGAAAGCCAAGATAGGTTTATGAAGATATTACTAGTGCAGCTGTACTGAACAAGATTAAAAGGTAAAAACAGTAGTGTTTTTACATTTTATCCACAGCACACATTAGATTTCACTGTACAGAAGTGGCTTAAGTCAACAAATATATGCAAAAACATAAAAGAAATTAACTACAGAGAAGACTTAGACTTAGACTTAGACTTAGACTTAGACTTAGACTTAGACTTCCTTTATTGTCATTGTTACAATAAACATGTTTACAGAACAACGAAATTGTATTTCCGGTTCTTCCTTAAGGTGCACTTCAAATTTAAATATTAAAAAATAAAGAGTAAGCTTTGTAGAATACAAATGTACAGAGTGTAAACGTTGAGGTAGACAACTGGTGGAGCTGACAGCTTTCCCAAAAGGACTACAATGAGTGTGTTCTTACCCCCAGGCAGACCATACCCAGGGCTAGACCAGCAGCTAATGAATAGGACTCTCTATCCGTACAGTACTCCATCTCTGGACCAGGTGGTCGACCTGGAAGACATACATGTCCAGACACATGTCACAACAACACCTATTGTATAGCTGTAATACCTTTGATATACCTGTAAAAACATCCCTCCCATGTCACACATGCGCACACACCTATCTCAGACAGCAGGACTTCAGCATTATGTCTGTGTCCTGTTCCTTGGTACACCAGCCCAATGCCAATGACAGCAGCAACCTGCAGAACAAAACAAAATGTACTGATGGAGAAATGACATTTTTATATTATAATCCATCACATGGGCATGCACTGCAAATATGTGAAGATTGTTTTTAAAACTAAATCTATATACAATAAGGGGGAATGATGACAGATGACACAACATTGCAATTAATTGTCAACTTTCTTTAGATATTTAAGCCAAGTCTGCAAACATTTAGTCTTGCCTGTACATTGTGAGGTACATCTAGTTCAGTAGATGTTGGTGGGAGTAAAGCAGGGATGTGGATACTCAGTAGACGGGTGACCGACATGTCCATGGTGCCCAGTTTGGCAGAAGACACACCCAACAGAAGGCCAATGCTCGTCATCTCATGACCCTGGCAGATAGATAATGAACATGACTGTAGTGACAATTTATCCTGCATTGAAATCCAATGGTTTGGTGCTATTTAGGGTGACTTAGGAATCTTATTATTCTTGTTGGTGTGACCAGAAATCCAAATATTTGTAGTTTCTTTTAAATAACTTCCAAAAAAAGTACAAAATATATACAGCTCCTTTACCAAAACATAAATACAGGGTGAGTAAAATGAAAACGGATCAATAAGCCAGGTGGCTCAGTCCGACAGCCAAGGTAAAAGGCTTTGCTCCTAATCAGCCACCCCTGCTCCAGGTCTCCTCCCCATTTATAGTGGGCTGTGACCTATAGAGGGAGTGACCTTTGACCTATAGTGGGCACACACTCAAAGCAAATGCAAATTAATAGAAGTGACGAAACAAAAGAAATGGCTCCTACAATGACCAAAGAGCCCATGGAAAAAAAGGAAATATCTTCTCAAACCCACTTGCATAGTTTTCACAGGAAAATTCAGCAACATTCAGTAATGTCTTCTTTTGTCAGATTCATTATTTTACTCTTTATTACCTTTTTGTTCTTTTGTAAACTAAAGCCTTTTCATACATAAACACACTACAACCTATTGCCACTCAAACCTGAATACTAGATTTCCCTGCCAAATTAAATTTTAAATGAATATCCGATAAAACCTTATCATAACAGTATGAGATTTCATCATTACTAACAAACTCATGGTATCAAATTAGGGGTGCAAGATTCACTGTTGATACTGACCCTGATACATAAAATGATACTTTGGCTGATAGCCAATGCTATTTCTGTATATTTTTTTTATTTTGTCCCTTGCTTGTTATTTATCCTTTTTGTTTGTATGATGAAATCTCCACTACATTGATGGAATTTTACTAGTGACAATGACCCATATTTGGAAACCATCATAAAGTATCATCCAGTACCAGTGTTCACTTAATATATCAATGTGTCCCTATGACAAAACAGAGATAGTAAAATGGAAATTCTTCTGTGTTTTCTACTGTGAAATGGTATACTATTATATACCACTACATATATTTTATTCCTATATATGAATAGCATTTTAGTAAAATGTTGACTTTGTTTAATATCCAGCATTGTGACTGTATACGTGCTGCAACTAAAGAAATGACATCCAATGTAATCATCCCCTACTGTGACAGTATCTGAGGAGCCTCACATTAAATAAGCCTTCACAGCAGCTCACTGAGTGGGGCCATTTTCATTAGACCCCTGTGAATTGTGTGTCTATTTAATCAAAAAACAATTTCCATCGAGTACATTCTCTTAAAGTCACAGATTATCCACAAATTAATGAATGAAATATGAGACTATGGGACATTTTGCATCTTTGTGAAATAAAAGTATATTTGAATGTCTGAGTAGTTACTTCATTAATATGTAAACGATGTCTTACTTTTTTATGTCTCAATTCTTTTTACTGCTAATTACCGACATGCTTTAGAACACACTTATTCAGTGGACATTTTCAAACAAGTGACCACTTTACTACTTAAAAAAAATTAACCTGCACCTCAATTACTTAGTTACATTTCAAACTCTTTTTCCTCGTTACTCTCTTAACAAAGAGGTGAAAAAACAAATGACTGATCTTACAAAACAAATTTATTTTAAGCATTTCTGAAATATTTAAACTATGCAAGATACAAAGCATCTCGGGCCACAGAAAATGTTCATTCTGATTTGTCATTGTGAAACACAACCAGGAAAAGAGCACCAGAATGCTTAACAGATGAAGGACCTAGTCTTTCAACCACAATGGAGACAATTCTTATGAATTGAACATGTATGCCAGTGAAATTTGTATTTTGCAGTGAAAACAGAAACCAGCAAAAGCCACGAACACATGCATCACTGTCAACCACGTACTTCACATTCAGCACTTTCATTCACCCTGAAAAGCTTTCTGTTTTACTGATATTTCTGCATAATTTGTTGGTGGTATCCTGTAGGCCAATCAGTGTACTCCATTCAAAAATATCTCATTTGAACAATATATAATATATATATATATATATATATATATATATATATATATATATATATATATATATATATATATATATAAACCCTAAGACCTGTCACATGTATACATCTCATTTAGAGGAAAAACTTTCATTTTAATGGTACCTTTAATGGTACCTAATGCATGACATCCACTGAGGACCTCACAATATCCCTACCTTATTGCAAGTAGTGTAGATACCAGACAGTGAACATGTAAACACAAAAATTACTTTCATGACACAGAAATAGCTGGAATTAACTAATAGCAAACAACAAACAGTCTATTTGATGAACAAATAGTTTCGTATATGAACCCTAAGACCTGTCACATGTATACATCTCATTTGGAGAGGAAATACTTTAAATACCCCTCCATCACTCCTTCATGCTGCTGCCATCAGGCAGACGCTACAGAACCCCCTGGCCAGGAAGAACATTTACAAGAAATCATTTATCCCCTCTGCAATAGCTGCTCTCAATGACACAAACATGTCTGCACTGTGATTTTAGGGTTTTTAATTATTTTATGTGATTTTATTTCATTTTTATTAATGCGTATTAACTTGTGGCTGTGTTTTTAGGGTTTTTAATTCTTTTATGTGTGTTTGTTAATTGTGGCAATGTGTTTTTGGTGGGGAGAGTGTTTTTGAGAAGCCGTGTCAAAGAAGAATTTCAGTTTTTTATGTGGAACAGACAATAAAGCTATCTATCTATCTAATTTTAATGGTACTTTATGCATATATAAATAAATACATACATAATGCATACATTAAAAAAAACCTCTTTACTCGCAGATCCTGTGGATAATCTGTGATGGTTTATCTTAAACCACATCTTCACACTAACAGTTCATCATGAATTTAAATGGAACCAAACCATCCTCTTATTTGTTCCATTTGATAGTTGGGAACCATTGCTCTACTTCTCTGTTCTCAGGCCAGAGTTTCAGGTTGACTGGCTGCCTGGTTCTGATGCAAGTTCACAGGTCTCATTTTCACTCATCTTGCGAAAATGTGTGTGCGGGTGTGTGCATGTACTGTGTGTTTGTATGTGCAGAGCAAAGACGGGTGTAACTTTGTGTAAACTGTATTTAAGCTCATGTTTGTTTTCCTCCCTTGCTTTTCTAAATTGGTGTTTATATGTTGTATGTGGTTCAAGTTTGTTAGTAGAACAAAAACAGTCATTTCAAGCTCCATAAACTGAGAAAAAAGGTAGAAAGCATTAATTAAACCTACAATCTATAAGTTTAAATAAAGGATATCTTAGACTATGGGTACTTTTTTTGCCCTCTCCATTATCTTTATGCACATCTTTTGTACCTTAGTGAGGTAGTCGTGTATGTTAAGCGTGGCCAGCTTTGTCAGGTGTCCATTGAGTCCCAGGGCCATAAGGAAACCTGCATATTCATTGGCCAGCTCTGGGCTCTTTGGCTTATTGTATGCAATCCAGGCCGAGTCCACCTTAAGAACAAACAAAAGAGAAGGAAGCTTTATTTGAATGACATTTATTTTGCCTTTGAGAAAGCATAGCATGCAAACTGGGTCATACTGGGAACATTGGGAGTTTGTGTGAGGAAACATCACTGTTTTCAAATACTTTAATTCACATGATCTAAAATTGTGTTTTATTTGTACAGTTTTAAGTTCATGGAATTACAATTTTTTGGGTGAAAGTTCAACTGACCAAAGTGAATCAATGGTAAATTTAGGGAAACATAATCCTGCATACACATACACTGAAATAAAATAACGTGTGTTATAATGTGATGGCAAACACATGGTGAAGCTGTGGTTTTTGACTGACCTGAGAAGCAGGAGCTATTTTGAGCCCAGCTGCTACTCCATTGTGAAAACTGGGCCAACTGGTCATGTTGGGAGGGACATCAATGTTCCCACTGTTCAGATCTACCATAGTGTTCCTGGGTGGGGCGCGGCCTGGGGGTGGGAAAGAGAAATATACACTGAAAATAACTGTCAAAAATATAATAAACTGTATGTGCTGTTTAAGACTAAGAAATTAGGATGTCGTTTTTGGTTACCTTAGAGACTGGGTAAACATGCCTTGTTATATTCTAATTTGTGACTAGAAAGAGCTGGATAAATGTTTTAGCGCCACATCTAGGTTTACACTTCAATTGACTGTAATTTATTCTTGGACCTATAGAGCATATTCTATTATTCTCTGCAAAATTATAACTGATAAAATAGTGGGCACTACATCTAAACTTACCCCTAATTTCAATCAATTTAGCTAAGTGAGCAACCCATTAATGATGAAATGCATCACTTTACCAGTCAGGTTGAGTTTTGGGACAGGTAAAGGCTCAGTCGGCACAGGCTGGTAAGAGAAGAGAGTGAAGAGACCTCGGCCAACCGGGAGAGCCATGGTCCTCTGACACAACTGAAGAAGTCTAAGGCACAGAGATCAAGGGGGAAAAAAAGAGACCAAGGAAATAAAAATATCAGTATAAACAGGATATCTATGCCATCTTATGCCTCCAAACCAATCTGAAAAGTCAATTTAAGCAGTGCTGAACCAACTGAACACACATAAACAAATACACAATACCCACTTGTTTTCCTTCTCCTCTATGTACTCGTGGTCAGATACCTCAGGTAGCTGGACCACACTGACCCGTACTGGCCTGGAGCTCTGCAGGAGTCTCCTGACTTCCTGAACCCTTAGATCTTGACTCCAGATCAGCCCTGTGACCTGAACAGTTGTACGAGACATGAGCATCAAAATTTCTCATGGCAAATCCCTTGAGGTAGTCTTACCAAGCCTGACTAAAGCAGCTTCAACAAGACCAGCCAATAAACATAAGAAGCAAAAACAACAAAATAAAATATACAAAATATAAAGTAAAAGTTTCTCTACATCCCAAATAGAAGATTTTTGTTCTTTGTAGACTCTTCCAAATTTAACTAGGCTTACGTCATCGGAAGCGGCAGCCAAGGATATATCCCCAATGCCTCCAATCTTTAATGAGGTCATGACTTGAGGCATCCTTTCATTTGAAGTTAATTTAAAGTCAGTCACACAAATAGTTCCAGATACGAATAAATAAGTGCTTCGTGATTTCAAACTTTTGATCAGCCCCTAGAGGGCAATCTAGAAATGGTAAATCATCCAAAATTGAATAAATTCTTCCTCTCCATTATATTCATTCATATGGAAAACATGGCCGTTCTAAACCGAGTATTTTTCAAGCTATTACATTAACACGAAGAATATCCATTCCCAAAACTCTGTTTGGGATATAATTACATTTCCCTCAGCTGCTTTGGTTCATTTTTCAGATCCAAGTTGAAAGTCTGTAATTAATTCAATCTTCACTCACCTAGTTACTTTCTGTATTTATTGTATAAAACATTAAATTCCCTAACACTGTAAAGGAAACATATCATTCAAAATGCAGTTTTTATTGTCTTTATAACACAAATATGTGTTGCCTTTGTGTGAGACGACCTATATATATTGTCTCCTGATCCATCTCTTATTGCAGGGGGATGAAACTTTGAGACGACTTTGTTGTGATTTAGGGCTTTATAAATAAAATTGAATTGAATTGAATTGAATTGAAAATGCTCTATTTTAAATTTTCTATGCACCCTACGTCACATGCATAGATTCATTTGAATACCCCACCCCATCAGCTGAGGTAACCCCACCTACTGGTGACAGCCATGGTCACAGTGACCTCTGCTCTGAGATCTACCATTATTCTCTATCAGTAGCCCCAGTGTGCATCTGGTGTGTTGGGGTTTGAGCCAGGGTCAGTGTACATCCAGGTCTGTGGTTGATCTGGCCGGCCCAGGTCCAAACAAACTGGACCCAAATGCACACCGGGGCTGTTAACAGACCAGGACCCGAAGGAATCAGGGCTGTAAAACTCAGCACTCAACCCACTTTAATTCTCTCCAGCTTATTTTATTTCATTGGTGTCTTTGTCTCTTTTTCTCTGCTTCAACTTTTTTCAGGTTCCATTTCTTTCTCCTCTTCCTCTATCCATAGTATGCAGAAGAGAGGGGCGGAGCCAGCTGTGACTCATTTGCATTAAAGCACGAGGCACTAAAACTGAGCATTTGAAAAGGTCTGTTTTGACAGGTGGAAGAGGCTGCTGTATCTCTGCATCAATGTGGTCTATTGACCAAAGCATGTCACAGAGAGGTCACTGAGACACCAGGGAAGTGTGTTAACATGTGGAAAATGGGCATGATACAGTACACCCCCTTTAACATCGATTTCACATCTATGAGAAAATTACTGCAAGTAGGACAAAGAAGTTCCTGATTTTAGAATTTTCTTGTATAAACTGCTTCATGTTTGTTGTTTTTAAACAGTCCTCACCCAAATCTTATATTTTTATAATAAACCATATATGGTGAAAGTGATACAGAAGAAACTATTTTAATATGAACTAACTGCAAAAGGGTTATTGGTGCCATGCTGGTTTTACCTTGTAGTTTACAGTACAATCGATTGAAAATGTCATAGTGTTTGAGAGCAAACTGAAGGCAATATTATTTTATAAAAGTTACAATTTCCTGATTGAACATTTTTGATAGATTACTGGATTTCAGGTGTGGCTTCAGAAACCCTGAATATAATAATAATAATAATAATAATAATAATAATAATAATAATAATAATAATAATAATAATAATAATAATAATAATAATAATAATAATAATAATAAATTACATTTCTAGATCATTTTTCAAGGCACCTAAATCACATTACATTTGCTCTCACATTCACAATCTGGTGATGGTAACCTACATCTGTAGCCACAGCTAGCATGGGGAAGGTTGATCAAAGTGCAGTTGCCAAGTCATACCTAACGGCCTCTCTGACCACCACCAACCATTCATACGTATTCAAACACCAATGTGAGTGACACTGGTGGCAAGGGGGGGTGGGGGGGATATCAAGCCCAAGAACACAACAGCACATGACTGGTACAGAGCAGTATTCAAACTGTTCTTCAGTTATTGGATGACCCACTCTACCTCCTGAACCATGTTCATACCATGATGTATGTGTTACCTCTTGAATTATGTCAGACATCCCATCTTCCTCCTCATCTACTTCTGGGGTGGCGGGCGGCTCCAAGGACAAGCCTGAACCAACAGACTGCAATCACACAAAAGACGACATGTTCATTAATTATTACCAACAGGTTTAACGGGAAGATATTGGAATGACACACCAATGGTCTTCCACACCTGAAATTGTATGAAGGATGCTGAGGTTTACAGACAGCATCGTTTAACACATGCTTGACCTGAGTCAGATGACTTGAGTGACTCATCATTTTCTCAGTTTGACCAATGCATCATTATATGTAGCAACATGACATGTATAATGGTGAAAAAGTCAAATGCTCACCGATTTACTCTTGGCTAATGTCATCTTATGGGCTTGTTTGGTCCGATCCTGTCGTCCAATCAACAGACAGACTTCTTCTGACCAATTGGGACATGGTTGCTCACGGCAACGATAGATTGCCTCCCTGATAGGCAGAGCCACACCAAAGGGAACCGACTCCAGATCCTTCAGCGTGAAACCTAAACCAGAATAGAGGCAGATGTCCTTTTTTCCTTTGAACATGACATCACAAGTGTCCTGGTTTAAGTGCACTTATAACTGACTGTGGTTCACTGAGCAGGTGTGAATACACAAATTTATACAAAAGCAGATTAACCAGTGCACATTTTATCAATAGAAAGTGTAGTGGGAAAATTACGATATGATTGATATATTCAATTAATGTTATCATTTTAATGTTCAAGTCTTAGTTTTTACAGAGACTAAGAGTAATATAACTTTTATTAACCCACTGTCTTTTTCATGCTTTTGAGGAATTATTAAGTGTTAAGTTTTCCAAGTGCTTCGTTTTAAATCTTGAAATCTTGGACTAACCAGAACCATATAAATCAGGGCCACCATTTTTTGCCCAATAAAAGAGTAGGCAAGGCAGAGGCAGATTCAGAGTAAGGCGAGCAGTCTGATTTGTTTTCTGCCTTGCTCTCCTCAATAGAAAGACATTCTTTTTCTGTGTTATTTATGTTTGTGCTTCTTTTCTGATGCTTATTCAGACTTGACTTTTGACTTAAAAGTAAACTGCAGTTTAAATGATAAAATATCCAACAAAGACAAATAGAGAACTCTAGAGTTTGGGGTTACATATCACAGAGTTGCTCATGTCATAAAATATAATTAATTTTATAATTTTTCCAATCAAAAAAAATAAAAATCAGTTTATCTTACCTTCTGAGGTGAGCCAGACCACCAGCTGTTCTGCTAGACTCTCAGTAGCAAACTTGATCTTCACACTGCTCTGTCTACAATGAATACAAAGTTTATATAAAGCAAAAAAAAAAAAAAAAAATATATATATATATATATATATATATATATATATATATATATATATATATATATATATATATATATATATATATATATATATATATATATATATATATATATATATATATATATATGTATATGTATATATTAATCAAAAAACAGGTCTACTATGAATGAAAAAAAGGACAAAAATTAAACCAATAAATTCAAGTCTGTATTTTAATCAGAAAAGTTCAGGTGCTTTTTTTTTCATCCAAACTGTGTCTATAGTAAACCTGGTGTGAATAATGTCTGCACTAATGAAATGAAGTCTATAAATAAATATAGATTATTGTTACATGTTTTTTATTATCTTCTTCATTTAAATATCCTTAGATTATGTTAAAAGTTGTACAGAAACTTGGATATGGAGACACTAGCGTCAGAGGAAAGAAGCTTTGTAGCATTTTTGCATTGACTGACAGTAAAAACACTGAAAAACAAAAGAGGGTAGGAAGAGATAGAGGTTTGTATTAAAACTGCTTTCTATTTCACCAAACAATTTAATTTGCCTGCTTTAAAAACATTAAAATACTGTTATTTTAAATGTTTTATTACATTTCTGCGATCCTTTACCTTCTGATGTGGGGCTCAGTGATACAGGACTTTTGACCTGTGAAAAGATGGGATGAGAGAGGAACATGGGAGAAAATAGGTCAACCTGCTTGCCTTTGTTCGACATTACAAAGCTTGCTCAATACCATTTTCTACTCCGTTTTCTATTGACTTTGGCATTCAATTTCCTTTTAAATGCTAACATGTGTTACTTGTGAGCAACAAGTGTATGTTAAATAAAGATGATGTTTTGTTCGTGATGTGTAGAAGATGGTATTTATGTGGGAGGGCATGCACCATTGACTTTCGTTTTTCTTTCATTTACTGAAAAATAGCATAATAGCCATGAAAAAGGCCACAGTGGATATTGTACAGCCACCCACCACATCAATCTCCAATTATGTTTCAGTGAAAAGGCCTGATCAAATACCTGCAGCACCTGGTGTCAAGCCTGTATTGGGTTTTTGTCAAAAACAAATTAGGAGAAATAGAGCAAACAGGTGACGCACAAACCTGCATCACTTGCCTTTTGTGTTACTGGGGCCTGAAGCAGAGAACTTTGAGACTGGCAGATAAGACCTGGCTGTCAATAATGTTTGCATTTCAGGATTCAATTAAATACCTTCAAGGCTGGCTAAATCACTAGCATACATACCTGCAGAGAGCTTGAACAGGTATTTTGACACCTCTGCTGATGTGGCAAATTCATCTCCAATGATGTAAAGAGCATAACTCTGAGAAAAATAAGAAATACACAATATATTAAACAATATAAATGATAAGGAATGATCCAGAAAATGTTATTTTAGGGGCAGATGAAAGGTCTTTAATGATATTTAAAATTCTGTGGACTCAAACTAGAGGCCTAAGTGCAGAAACTGCCAGAGTCAAACAACCAGGAATGAAGCACAGCATCAAGACCACCATCCAAAGACATGCACTGATAGGTAAATGGATTCATCTCAATTGTCCATAGGTGTGAATGTAAGAGTGATCGTTTGTCTCTATATGTTAGCCCTACGATGAACTGGTAACATGCCCAGGTTGTACCCGACCTTTGCCCTTAAGTAGTTTGGCTAGGCCCCGGCAACCCCCATAACCCTAGTGAGGCTACAGCTGGTCCAGATAAAGAATGAATGAACGAAGATGTGCAGGGTCATCAAATTCAACCCTGCAATTATGGAACTGGATGTTCAGCCAAACCAACAACACTTGAATGCAAACAATAACAGTAGCAACAACAGTTTAGAGCTGTAAACAGACATGTCCACATGCATGAGCAACACATTGAATTGTCTGACCCAAAACATTTTCAGATATTTTTCAAGTTGTTTTTCTCTGTCTATGTTTCTTCCGATCAGTCTGTCTATTTATATATGTTGTCATCATCCTCAGCTAGCTGAATTAATCATCAACACATACCTATGTGCACATGTCCATACATAGCATGAAATAATTGCTTTTTATGTCCAGAAAAAGACAGAAATTCCACAGAGGCATAATGTGCAGATATGTGGAGACAGATAATGAATTCTTGTCCCTTGAACACATCAGAACAAGAGGAAACTTTAACCATTAACCTTAAAATGAAAGTCGCAACTGAGCAAGCAAAATTTAATTGTAGTGAATGAAATCTGCTTGTATCAAAACTGTGAAATTTGTATTGCAAATGCACTTACTGTACTTACAGTATCCAGGACAGATCGTAATACTTTAAAACATTTCTTCACTACAATAAAATGTATAAGGGTCATTCCAAAACAACTCAATTTTTTTTTGTCAATAATTAATGTGAAAACTTCTCTAAAGTCGTTAACTCACATTAATGCAGCTCTAACATATCTAGAAATAATAATAATAATTTGCTGCGGTTTTAAAGAACTACCACAGGTCTTGCCAAATATATTTACAGAGCTGAGAAGTACACAAATTTATTTTCATATGAGGAACAATTTGAATTTCCTTGAAACATTTATATATTTGAATAAAAACATAATATGGGATACTTTCATTTGGAGCAGAATTTTGCAAGGTCTGGTCAACATCAAAAGTTAAAAAAAATGGTGCATCAATTGTGAAATTCTGGACCAATTCCAGTGTTTAAAACAGACTTTTCTTATTGTTTCTTTTTCTATCTGTTACTTATTACCTTGTGTAGCATAAAACATGCATTTTCAGACCCTCATCACATTATCACTGAATAAGCATAAACCCAATCATACAAGTTGTGAAAAAAAATTATATTAAAACAAACATTGGCTACTAACTAAATTACATCACATTTGTTGATACCCATAGTCAGTAAACAGAGCCTGACTGGCTAAGATCAAGGTTCAGCTAATACATATGTACATATGTATGTATATGCTGAGTTATCGTCTAATTATTTTTTTTCAAGGAAATCCATGAAACAAATAGGGATGCATTTAGTAAGAATGTATATAAATAAAACACTATGGGTCAGGTAGGAAAACCAAGAAACAAAACCAATGCAAAAGATAAAGGATCTTGCATTCTTACCAGAACCAACAGCTTGGTCCTCTGACAGATGCCAGGTAGGTATGGGAACGGAGGGATCTCCTCACCTCTTAAACAGTTACTGAGCCAGCTAAACACACATGGAGGCTCCGCCATCAAGAAAGATGGCTGCTGCATCTGACCAATTTGGGCTATAGAAGGAAATATGGGACAAGTCAAGAGAAAGAAAGAAGAGAAGGTAAGAGAGAGTAAGAATGAATGAGGACAAGCAGAAAAATATACAGTGTACAGTATTTTAAGCATCCGTTTGTTTTATCTAGCATTGATAGATGAGGTCCTATGCTCAAAATGGCAATGAGAAGACTAACAATCATAAATGAAAAAATAGAGGATTAATTTTAAACTTATGAAAAACACAGGGAAAAGTAATATGCAAAAGTGACAGGAAAAATTCAACTGAGTTTAAAAGTCAATATTATATGAAATGTTAACTATAGAATGATTATCATGGTTTATATGAGGCGAGATATTTAATGATAATGCAAGTTACAATCCTGTCCTATATTCTTTTTTAGAAGTGCATATTTATCTTAAATGGGAGATACAGTAAAAGGACATTATGAATAAAAATGCCAACCTATGTTTGAATTATTAATAAATGACTGTGGAAGAAACCACATACAAATAGAGAAGTGAAGATAACATGGGCAGTCTTTACAAGCAGCAGACCATCTTGACCTTTCTATTGCTCTATAATATGTCTTGGCTGTTTCCTGGCTTGATACAATCATTAGAACATTAAGTGGGTCCTACCCTGGTCTATGAGGCAATTTTCATTGAAGCCACTAATTAATGAAGGATAGTCTCTCCAATACAGGTCCACATACGCATCCAACTGTAGGTCTCTGCAACAAAAATGAAATACATGTGAGATTACCATTATTATAAGGACCTCTAAGCCATAAGCACTAAAACAAAGTCATGAAAAGCTTGGAAATAGTTTGAAAATCAGTCAAAGCTCAACAGCAGATGAAGTAGACAACTAGCTAGAACAGCTAAAGGCAAAGTCTTTCCCTTTTTTCTTTATATTAAGAATAAAAAAAACAGGCATGGTACTTAATAAAGTCAAGACAAAGCAAACAAGTAAAATTCCTTATTAACCCTTTAAGTGTCAAAATCACAGTATTGTGACAAGCAACATACCTGAATGAAACGGGCAGCTTTTTGAAATTTTGATGTTAAAACTGAATATTAAAATAAATGTTTAAAAAAAAAATGGCACATGAAGGGATACTTCTGCATTGTTGCAGATTCCTCGTAGCTGAATTGCAGAAGATTCGGTGAAACTCAAAAATAGTTGCCCATTCTCTGTGGCATTTAAGTTGACTCTGAGAACTAATTAAATACATGCTCTGAGAAATTAGCAGCTGTAATTCAATTACCATATTGCTTAACATTAGATAATCAATACTTTTTAATCCTGTTACTGAGCCTTGACTCTGGCTCAATGTTCTGTTTGTGTACTGAAGAAGAAAACCTGAGCACATGTGCCTCGTATTCATAACATGTTTATTTTTGTTACTGTGAAAAGAACAGAGCAAACTGTCATAAGTACACATTTCAAGATCTACCCTGTGATCTATCCTATGACACCAGGATGTTTTACCTTCTCACAAATGAGAGGGTTATGTAAGTGACTGACAGCTTCAATTGCCAATCACCGATCAGAATCTGTCACATTTGACTTTGTTGCTGTACTGAAACTTCAACAAATTCTCCATAAAGTCAGTAAACAACAGGTCCATCTGTCTTCACATTTAGTCTTTGATTTTTGTGTGTCCAATTTTAACCCAGTTGAGGTTACTGCAGCTTTAATGAAATCTAGGTTTGTATTATCGAACAAAAAAATGGTTGTGTTTCTCCTCCCTTAGAACAACTTATTTCCAAACAGAGGTAAGTCATTATGTTGTACCATGTTCCTACAGTAGCCCAGAATGAACTTGTACTAGTTTTTTGATAAGTGGACTCCAGAATTAAGATACAGAAGATTGCCATTCCTATTTGACCAGTCATCAACTTGAAAAATTAAAGTACAAACCAAACATGCAACACCAATGTCATTTTACAATTTGTTTTTACAGCAACTGTAGGGGAAGGGAGAGATGACAAGATGCCACTACACACTGAAACCTTGTTAATCATCTCATATATTATATTATTATATAATATTATATATTAGAATTGTGCTTATTGCTCAAATATCTAAAGTACCATAAAAGGGGTAGAAGATGCTACAGTTACTTTATTAAATGCACTTTTTAAACATCTGAAGGGGAAAAGAAGACATGCAAGACTTTTATTTATTGATTTCTCATCTGCTTTTAATACAATCCAAGCCCATGTTTTAGCCTTAAGGCTCTTAGAGCATTTTAACATCAGTAACAACCTTGTGGGTTGGATTTTGAACTTTTTAACTGACAGGAAACAGAAAGTGAGAGTGAATGGAGCTATCTCAGACCAGGTTACATCCTCCACTGGCTCCCCACAAGGATGTGTGTTGTCTCCTCTCTTGTTCATCCTCTACACAAATATGTCGCAGCAACAGAGAGGGTCAAATCATTTTGAAGTACGCAGACTACACGGTTATTGTCAGTCTACTGAAAAACCATGACACGAGCCATGGCCCAGATGTAAATGATTTCCTTGACTGGTGCAGTAAATCTTTCCTTGAGATGATTGTTTCCAAAACAAAAGACATGATCCTTGACTTTCGTAAAAAAACAAAAAAAAAAAAACAGGGCTTCCAATCAAGAGGCCACGGTTTTAAAAGGTCAGATAGTGGAGTGTGGGGACACATACAAATATCTTGGTACTCTCATCGACGACAAACTGAACTTTGAGGCAATCTGCGAAGCTGTGTACAAAAAAAGGATCCCAGCGCCTGTTTTGTTTGAGGAAACTGTCCATTTTTAACATCCATAGGACCATGCTGACCTTGTTTTATCGTGCTTTTATTAAATCACTTTTATCTTTCTGTCTTGATTCATGGTTTGGAAACAAAAACTATTTAAACCAAGTGGTGAAATGGTCTTGTAAACTGATTGGAGAGTCTCAGCTTCATCCAAAATCCCTGTATGTCAAACAGCTAAAGAGGAGCGCTAACTCTGTTATAGGAGACGACTCCCACCCTCTTCATGGGGAGTTTCAGCTGCTCCCATCAGGTCAGAGGTTCATGGTACCTGCTTGTAAATTGAGACACTACAAAAACAGCTTTGTACCAGCAACCATCAGTGCCATCAATAAGTAAGAGCATTATTTACGTGTTATTTATTTTACTGTTTCTTTTGTCTTGTTTTTATGGATGGCACATTTTGTATCCTTTAGTGACGTTTTAACTTTTTATCTTGGGGGCTGTCCTCTCAGTATAATAGATAATATAATAATATAAATAGACTCAGCACTGTCGTCACTCTGTCTTGTCTTGTGCTGTCCTGAGTGCCTACAATACGAGGTGACTCACTCACTGTAAACCAAATTTACCCAAGGGTATAATAAAATATTCTGATTCTAATGTAGGAAAGTGATAAAGATGTTGTTCTGTTACAAATAATTCAATAGTTAATATCATCAAAATCTGGCAGTAAATTCAGCAAATATTGAAAACAGTTACAAATTATATAAGCTGGTCAAACTACTGCATATTAAATAAAACCATTGAGATAATAATTGGAGCTACAACTAGTTAATCTAATAAAAGATAAAAACAGACTACATGAAGGCCAAACACTACCCGGTTTGGAGAACACTACACCCTCCTACACCCACCCCCTCTGCTATTGTCACTGTCACCAATAACAGCCTTCAATGACCAATAACTGTCACCATAGTTCAGACTTAATTTTGCCTCAACTGTTTTTAACTTGGTTCATTGAGTGCTACACAGTTTTTACTCTGTGAATCAATTCACAAATACAAGGCAAAAAAAACAAACACTTGACCTAATGTAATACAAAAATGAAAAGCACACACAAAGAAGGGGTTGGTACCTGGCCAGCTGTTGCAGCAGGCATACCAGTGAGGAGGTGCTAGCTCTCTGCAGCTCATCCAGCTGCAGCTCTTCATAGAGGAGATGGAGAACGTAGAAAAGGGAAGGGATGTGAGGGAAGAGCGGCGCTGAACTATCTAACTTCAGGGATGGACTGGAGGGAGGAGACGTCTAGGAATGATGAAGGATAGGGCAAGAAAAAATGTCGTTAATATTAACAGGGTTAAACACTCAGGAAAGAAATCATCCACTAATAAATTAACAAAGAGGAAGTTGAAGTGACGGAAGAGGTGTTAACATAAAACAGGCATATAGAATTAGATCCATACGGAGGAGAGGCCGTCTGTCTCTTTGATGATAGTACGGGAGTCACCAGGAGCAAAGACAGGCTGGGATGTCATCTGACGGTGATAGTGAGAGCTAAACAAATAGTCCCAATCCTGCAGTGTAACCAACACAGACAAAATGACAGCTTGTCAAATACAATTGTCCTTACGTATTCAAATCTAATGGCCCGTGTTTACATCCATTTGAATGTGATAAACTCGATCTCTCACACTCACACAAAAACACAAAAAGGTCACAAGTATGACAGGCTGGCCGGTATAGTTCAATTTAAATCTGACTCATGCAGCTCCTCAAGTCAAATACACTTCACAACACAGACAAAGCCTCAAGCTGACTGACATTTATGCGCTGTGTTTTGCTTTGATTACCCAGCCTTCAACTTACAGCAGGGATATTTTAAGAAATATGTGTTTGGGTGACAGATTGTAGAAGATGCTTTTTCAGACCCAAGACTCATCTTTTGTAAAAACAAATAGATAATATATATATTATCTATTTATACCCTATCTATTTCCATATCTATTTATATATACTATTTATATATATATATATATATATATATATATATATATATATATATATCTGTGTATCTGTGTGTGTGTTTTCTAGACTTACTATAATAATAATAATGGATTAGAATCTATATCTTTCAAGGCACCCAAAGCACTTTACATTAGTGATCCATTATTCATTCACTCTCACATGCTCCATCTAGTGGTGGTAAACTACATATGTAGCCACAGGTGCCCTGGGGCAGACTGACAGAAGCGTGGCAGCCATTTCGTGCCTATGGCCTCTCTAACCAACACCAAATATTAATACGACTTCATACACCAGTGCAAGTGACACCGGAGGTAAGGAGGGTGAAGTGTCTTGCCCATGGACACAAAGGACTGACTAGAACAGAGTGGGAATCGATCCGCCAACCCTTCAGTTAATGGACAACCCGCTCTATCAACTGAGCCATGGCTGCCCCACTGCCTACACACTATGAAGCACTAATGGCACATTCCTGTGTCTTAATTTAACATGGTGCATTATAGGTAAAATTCTTTCATTGTGCAGCAAAAGTATTAGTGAAAATAACCATGATAATATCTACATCAACTCATGCCATTCACTGGTCATTTATCTAAAAGTTGAAGTGATGGCAGACGGTATATAAATCCTAAAACAAAGTGTGTAAATGAGGATTTATTCCCATTTTGTTAGCTTCAAATAAAATATACCATAATATAAATGATTAACTCATTTAATTTAAAAAGAAGGCCTCATTCTTTTTCTTCCTCTTTCATTAAAATCAGACGTTAATTTTGATCTACAGACTAAAATAATCCAAACTCTCTATAGATCAACTTTTAACTTTAACATATAACAATTGTTTTCTTCACTAAGTAAAAGATGAGTAATATTTTAATTTCATTTCAGACATCTAAAGTTCATACAATAATCACACACCTCATCAGAGCCTCCGTCAGAAGGACGAGCCTTCTTGGCTGCAATCACTGGTGAGAGAGGTACTTCAAAGTGGAGCTGTTGAAGGAAGGGGTTAAGAGCAAGGTCAAGATGAATAAATGTGGAAGGTTTAAAAAAAGGTTTCAGATACAGAATTGGAAACAAAGAGGCTCACGTTGCGGGTCCACACAAGGCGCTCTGTGTTGTAGCCCATCAGTGTCATGAAGCATGTGACAAACAAGTTCCACTCAGCATGAGCACTGGGACCACCAGGGGCATTGTAGATGTTATACCACTTCACCAAAACCTGTTTTTATTAGTACAAAAAAAACCAAAAAAACAATACACCTATTAGTGTGTATAATGAAAAACACCATCTTGGCTGATCTATAGAAGCTATCATTCTACAAACCTTCATTGCAGCCTCCTTGGGTAAGATAAAGCGAATCGCCCAAAGACATTTCCTCACTAGAAAGAAAAAAAAAAGGACAATATTGACAACTGAAAAAGGTAAAGAATATAATTTCAAAAGATATTTATAGAGTTAAAAATCTAAGGTTTTAAATTCAAGTCTCAACAACAGGTCAACCAGAATTCGATGTCATGTTTCTTGACAAATAAGTTGATTATTATAAATAATTAGGAAAAGATGAAGAATTATGTTGTTCCATCTTTGAAACTTCAAAATCACTTTTCAGGTTTAAAATGCCATGTGAGATAAGGGAACACTTTTCACAGGTAAAATAACAAAACCGCAACCTTATTTGAATTAGACCATGATAATTATGTGCATAAACACCAGAACACATTTGAAACACTGATTTGTAACACCTTGCTAGTATTAATTGTTAGGGAAGCAAGGAAAACAAAATGTATGACTGATGGATCAATATGCATTGTCAGAGCAGCAGAACTATCTATTTTAAAAGAATATTTTCACTGGTATCACACAATTTTTCACCTTATTCCACAAATAGCAAAAAAACAAGCAAAAGCAAAATAAGGAAAAGAACCATCACTACCACAGTGATTAGTTCTCCAGTGTCTCCAAACAGCTCTGTCCAATCAAATTCCTAATCAGCATCACCAGGATATCTTAATTGAACAACCAGAGTGGGAAAGGTCAGGGGAGAGGTGGATAAATGCCATTTCATTAGTGGAAGAAAGCCTTGTCTGTGGGGTCGATTACTTAATAATGGGGAACAACGCACAGTAAAGACACAAAGGTAGGCACACATAAGATATGGAGAATAATACACATACATTGGTGACGTTCAATGCTTTTAAAAAGAGAAAAGATTCAACAAAAGCACAGAGAGAACATGAAGGTTCATGGTCAGAACTGACATCCAGAACTGAACAGACCCAGAGACCAATTAAGAGGTAATCAACACAGGAAAAGAGATAGCATCCGATCTCACCTTTAATTAGCTAAAACATCAACGTTTTCAGATACAATAGAGGTGGACCAATGGTAGATTCCAGGCCAATAAAGTGATGACACTTGGGAGAAAAAAATATCACCATCCCAAACTGTGAATTCAGCACTATTACAAATCAACTACTCGTTTTCATTGGAGCTATTTAATTATTACTATTTAACATTTTAGTTAAAAGGATAAAAAGCTAAATAATCCAGCTCACTGAACACCAAAACCAATGCAGTGATCAATAAATCTAGAACTAAAGACAAAAAAGTCAGGTCTACTAAGTTCTATTAACACCGGTAATGTATACAACATCCTAATGACAAACGATTAATCAGCCAAACCACTTAATGTGTCTGTCTCAAATATATATTTTAATGACTTAAACTAAGACTGTTCCATAGTTTTAACTACAGACACAGAAACACAAAAGTAATAATAGCTCAGTCTAAAAAAATATATTAACCCACTGATTAAATTTTTATTAAAAAGATGTGGAACCATATACAAAATAATTTGCATGTCAAAAAGTGAAATGTAGTACAACAACAATATTAATAATAATAATTAAGGATTTTACTGGCTGATTATGGTCAGGTCTTAACAGAAGTATAAACAGTAAGTTGCAAACAGAAACTCACACACATCACCTCAACAACCAGATCTGAAACACCATTAATTACAAGAGGTAGTGAAAAGTTGAGCTACCACATTACATGAGGTTCCCACACATACCTAATATTAATACACACTTTTGTTCACTCACACATTTCCACTGTTATTCCCTCAACACCTAATTACATGTATATTCATAAAAAGGTGATTTTACAGCTGGAAAATATACATTTCCCGGAGGAAGCTAAAACAATCTTCCTGAGATCATATTGGTTTTCACTCTGCTTCGGCCACACATTATACTAATGATTATCAAAAATGGGAAAAAAAAAAGTAAGGACAAAAAGTGAACCAGTGCATTTGATTTTACCATCAGGGTTCAACATGAAAACTTTACTGATGCAGAGGATGATTCATTATCATGCTGCCCTGCGCGTGTGTGTGTGTGTGTGTGTGTGTGTGTGTGTTGTAATGGCATCCACAATACATCAAGATTATACGTCATTGCCAAACAACATAGGGCAGCTCTCAAACCTAATTTCCAGGGACTAACTGCTCTGACTCAGCCTGTGGTGTGTTTTTCTGTGCGCATATGTGTGTGTTTCTGTTCTCACTTAAAATGATAGACAATACAAACCATCCCTGACATACAACAACAGCAATATGCCATAATATAACTGACGCTTTCTGCATGTAGCAAAGAAAGTGACATGATCTTTCTCCAAAATAAAAGATACAGTTAAAAACAGTTAACAGGCAAGATTGTGTGCATTCATGTGTATCTCACCGAGCTCAGAGGTTGCAATTTCTGGGATAGAAATCCGCAGCATTGTGGCATTGCTTAGCTCCTAAAGAGAAAGAAGATCTTTAACATTAACCTCTACATTCCATTCATTTATTTATTACTGCAGTGAAAAAAATAAAACTTTGCCACTAAATTTATTCAAGTAGTCATCCTAAAGTTCTACTGAGACCATAAAAATAACTGAAAATCATTCAGCTATGAATGTCCTGATCCGTTGTGGTCCTCCTCCACAATAATTGTGGAGGAGGACCTTTTTTGCAGCACATTATGTCAACATTTGACTTCTGTGGGTTTCGTACTGGAGGAAAGTTCGATCAAATTATCCCTAATGATGCATTTTCTTGTCATCATTAGACAGAACAGCTAAGCTAAAAAGCGAAGAGAAAATAAATCAACAGTCAAATAACTCACGTGCTTTGAAAACTCAGCATTAAAACAGTGACCCTTCAGACCAGCCGAGTTAAAGAGGATAAAATGAGGATCAATTTGCAAACCTGTGTCAAACAATCAGCCTGAAGTCAAAGTTTCCCTCCTTTAAAGGGGATTGTTTTGTGTATATTCTTGGAGAGACAGAAACAATGGCTATATTTACATGTACAAAACATTATTTTTTTTTTGTGGAAAATATAATTTCCCTAATGGTGTTTACATGGCGAATATTGTGTATTAAATGTTGCTTCTTTGCATGCATCTACTCATACCCTTATTGAAAACAGGCCTCTCTCTTTAATTCCTTCAGATATATTGAAAAGGTTGTTTCTGTCAGCCAACAATAGGCCGGGACGTGAACCGTCGACCCTTCAGTCAATGGATGACCTGCTCTACCAACTGAGCCACAGCCGTCCCCCAACATTAATATTTAAACCTGTATGACTGCATTCGAGCCATGAACGTGAAGCGTGGCATCTATATCTACCAAAAGGGATCTTTGTCTCCATTCTGTTGTAAACAGAGGCAATGGGTTTCAACCAGAGGTAAAATGCAAATGAGAAGCATACTGTGCTGCACAATATCCTCAAAAGATAGTGCCAATGGCCCTGTGCTCATCCGGACCTCACAGCTGTGACGTCTTGCAATCAACAAAAGGGAGGCATTCAATAGATCATAAAATGAGAATTGAGTTGAGAATTGAGAGAGGAAATTTAACAATTTCAACAAACAAAGTGATAAGTTTTGTGCCTAATGCTTAGATCTATCTAAGGAATCAATCAGAATTGAAATCCGTTAAGAATTGAGAGAGGAGAAACGATTTTAGTGAAGTGTGGACGCTGGCGCACAAAGCACGATGGCAATAGCTCACCGTAACTTCGTCCGGATGAGCTAAAAACTGGAATATGAGCCTGCCCTGATGTCTAAGACCCTGTGCAGACAAAGACCTAATTTGGAATATTCATACATGATACACTGCTTATGATAAACCTTATCTTTTTCAAAATACACAAACCTACCAGTGTGACCCGGTTGCAGACAGGGTCCCGCAAGGCACAAATGTAGGGTGCACACTGTTGAAAGGGGTAATCTTCCAAAAATGTAGCTTCATGGTGTTTAAAATTTGGACCTCTCACTTCTGAAACTGGAGAAGGCATCGCAGCCTGAAGAGGAAGGGACAAAGGATAAATTAAGTAAAAGCAAAAAACAACAACAAAAACAAGAAGGACTCTAAATAGAATAAAGACGTCAGGAAACATAAGAATGTAAGGATGTAACATTTAAGATTGTAAGGCTACATGTTTCTGACAAAGTATTGCCCTGTAAAAAGGCAGTACTAATGTAATTATTACACAGAAATGGAATAACTATGGCAGGAAACCAAATCAAGCCTCTGCATTTACTGTGACAAATTATTTTGCCCTATAGAAAATTGTTAATCAGACTGTAAAAGATTGAATAGCAACAAGGAGGGGAATGATATCCAAAGCCAAAAAAATGTGTGCAAAGAGAAGAATGCACACAAAGCATGATCCAAAGGGATTTGCACAAATTAAAATAAAAAGAAAAAAACATCACATTTACCTCATCCAGTCTTTGTAGATGTCTACTGCCACCAGTATTTGGGGTGCTAACATTGTCCACTGGGGTGCTTAGGTGACACAGTTGGTTGGTCAGACTGAAGGTGGGCGGCAGGAGGCCAGGAACGAACACCTTACTCACCTAAAGAAACCAGACTTACTTCAATAAACACAAATGTTAAAATTATTTTATCTTGAGTGTAGAATGACTGGTTAATCAGTTTTGCTAAAACATAATGATACAAATTTTGAGTTTGTTTTACTCTGGTGATTCCAGTGTAGAGGACCAGACTGCCACATGCCTCCAGAACCAGCATGGCACCTGTATTCTGATTTACAGATTTTCAGACAAATGGAAAAAGAAAGAAGAAGAGTGGTGAAGAGTCCTTCAAAACAGAGGTACTTCTAAAACAGGTTTGGATTTAAATAAACATTTAAGTTACAAATCTTAAAATATATATATATATATATATATATATATATATATATATATATATGAACAAAAAAGAGGAAAGACTTAGGCACTTCGACTGTTACAGTAAGTTTAATATATACAGTTGGCTCTCATATCTTCTGTGATGTGATCAAGTTTCTTTTATTCAAGTATGTTTGTATATTTATTGATTAACCAATAGCAAGGTTTTTATGAAAGCTGGTTGTTTCATAGTTGCTCAATAAAGTCTTGTGAGCCACAGATTTAACTCAGCTATAAATAGATGAATATTCCTATGTGTAAGGGGCATAAATAAATTCCAAATTAATTCAGAGAGACACATAAATATCCAAATATATTAAAGAGGATGCAAGAAGACTTCCTACACTGTATTTAATTCATCCTTCCCACGAAGAAATATGACGATTCACCAGCCCATCCCAGTTGAACAGTGAAGTAAATATAAACCCCAAATATACTGCTGCTACATACACTGGTTTGAATTCCTATTATTGTATTATGTTGTTCATCAATTTCGTTACTTGGTAGTGCTTATTCTTTGTCAGACAAATCTGGAAAAACTAAATTATAACTGGGGTGTATATTTTAAAATCTGAGACTTTCATGCTTTTATTTTCTCTTCTAAATTAAACACTGAAAATATATTACAGTGGGCATTAAAGAGACATACCTAATGGCCTGATTGAACATACCTGTAGAGGTGCAGCATCTTTGGCAGGGATGGTTGTGACTGAGGTGAAGATGAGCTGAGATGTATCATTACTTTCAATGTACTTCACACATCTGAGAAAACAGATTACATAACACTAGCTAACACGTGTCCTCAATGAAGTATGTAAACGAAACTGAAAGAAAAAAAACAGTCACAGAATATGGACCCAGTGACTCCACAATATATTTACTGACCTAAGTTGCTGGTGAGACTCCACAAGGAAACACAAATAGTGGTTTTCACATAGGTCAGATGTCAGATATACTTTAGAGGCTTGACTGCTCATCTCCCTGCAATTAAAAAAAATGCAAACAAAGAATTAATCACAACTTTTTTAAATCTTGTTCACTACTTCTCACTACATTATTGTGGTAAGGGGCTGATTTGAGGATTTGTGGTATTAAAGAAAATGTAGACTTATGATCTGAAGCAACTACACGTCACATTATATAACCAATGACAGGGTTTCTGCGGGTATCAGCAAAGTGAATGACAGGAGTTTAGTGCTCATTGGAACTCTCCAAGATGGATAGTTCAAAAGTTATATCCAAAGTTTGATTTGGACTTTTACTGTGACCTTAATCTTTGTCCTTCAAGGTTCAATACATATCAACAGTGAGAGCAAAAAGAAGCTATATGTAAAACTGAGTACATAGGAATGAAAAATAAATTATTGATTTTCTCTATCTCTTATCATTGCAAAAACCCTTTTGTAGTGACCTTGACCTTTGATGTACGTTCACCAAATTTTAATAGGATGAATTCTAGATCACCTTGCCTGAAGATTTCATTGAAATTGGTCCAGTAGTTTTTGCACAAAGTTGCTGATAAACAAACAAGCAAACAGACAAACCCACAAACAAACAAAAAAAAAAAACAACCAAAAACAATACCCGCCTATCCCCTTCAGGCAGGTAGGGATAACAAATAAAGTTTTTTTCAATTAAGTGTATTTAACTTTTTTAATGCCTCTGGATAAAATCTATGGAATTATTTTAATACTTTTAGTTGCCTGCAAAAACCCTGAATGATTTGAGTGGGGCAACTCACATTAAAATAAAGTATCTATAAAGGGCTCCATTTGTCATTAATCAATCAAAGGCATGTATGTGTTTTTATTTAGGTCCTGTGCAGTTATTACCTGTGACAGCTTGCTGTGACCGATTCACTCCACAAATGTTCCAGGCATAGGTCCGGTATAATTGGCTCCATTTCTGGAACCAGTGTAGACTCATTGACGGTGCTGTTGGGGGACTGCAACGACCCGTGGGGTGCTCGTGAGTTTGGGCTGTGGAAGGACATGTTAAACCGAGCTGCACCCGAGAAGGACGGTGCTGCCATACCTGGTGAATGGGCACGACTGGAAAGAGGAAATTAGGAAGATGATGAAAGCTGTGTTGGTTTCTGTGGATTAGATTTCATTTTACGGACCTCCCATTTTTCTTCAAGAAGCTCACCTGAGGGCAGCCATGTTGGATATACTCGGTGAATGAATACGAGAATGGACTGCTGGCGAAGACATCATAACCCTGCTCTGGTGTCCATGCAGAGTACTGTAGTGAAGAGGGGAACTGCTACCAATAGCAACACTGTGAGCAGAAGTCCAAGAAAGGCGCCAGATGACTATAATAAGCCACTTTACTATATTATCAATATACAGTGGAGGGTTACTTTTAAAATGTATTTCACTCAAGATGGCAATATAAATGATTACTCAGTGGTTAATCTGTGGACTACTCCAGTTTCACATTCACTCCAGCACGGTCAGACACTGATCACCACATTTCTGATTTTGTTGCAACTTTCAAAATCATGCAGGAGGTGGTATTAGACTCAGAATATTGGTAAAAACAAATATTTGATTTTGGACGTCATGTAACATCATTACAATTATTATTTATTTGTTATTCATATCAACATTTGGTCTAATGATGAAAACCTAACTCTGCATCTCTGTCTATGTTTACCAGATTTAGTTTATGTTCAAATAAATATGTGTGTCTGAGTGAATAACTCAAACAAATAATCATTATATTATATAACCCAAGCCCCTCATTTTCCTTACCTTGTCCCAGTTGCAGGACCATGCCCAGTGCCACCAGCACCTCCAGGAGAGTCCAAACGGGAAATATTCCGGAGGTGCGAGGTCAGGAAGCCTGAAGCCATTAAACCTAAGGGTGTTCCGACTGGTTCTGTGTGACACTGCAGGACAGTGGATCTCTCCTGAGTGTCAAGAGGTAGATATTGGTTATTAAAAGACAGGTGGGCAATCAGTGTGTCGTGTGACTTTATTAAAGAGCCTACATCATGTGAGACTTTGCGCAGGACCCAGACAGAGTGAGTTCCTTGTACAGTGTCATAAGAGACAACCATAGAGGGCTGAGGGCAGCTGAATACAATCTTCATGGCGGGGTCAGACACATACTGCACACGAGAGCCTTCGAACAGACCTGAAAAACATACACAAAGGCTATTTGTATTTATCACAACTGGACTGGTTGGCACATGACAGTGGAAAGACTGTTTTTATCCTACCTGCAGGTTTGCACACTACTGGTGCAATCTCATCCAGAGGGTGCAACATGCTAAAAACTGTGGGCAGAGGCTCCCTGTGGAGAGAAATAACTTAGTGCCCAGCCAAAAGGTAAGAGTTTTATTGTAACTGCATCTGTAACTGGTATGTAAAATTGCTGAATATCTGGGATAATTTTGGTGATCATGTTTTTACTGAATCCCTGTGCGTTGCTGTCTGCATATAAGACTATATCTGCCTCACTTTGTTCTGAGCTTGTGCATACAAGTGTGCAATGCAAGTGAATACCCCGGAGGACTGAGCTGTGAATCAGATGCTGCGTTTTTCCGTTCCAATAAAAGTCCAAACTTAGTCGCCCAGACATCTGAAACCTGGAGGAGATGAGCAAGAGAAGACCAAAGAATATTATTTTTATGAAGTGACAAGGAAGAACGTTTTGGTGGCATTTGAATCCTTATTTTTATGTTTTCTGTGAAATAGAAGTTATACCTTATGACTATGGTAAATTAATGGCAAAAACTTGGCCACAACTCCCCGAATGCATGGTTGGCTGCAGTTTCTTGAAGATGCTTTGAGCATTTAAGTTAAATGTATACACTTTTATTTTGAATTTATTTTGGGTGTTTCACTAACATTACTAATTATTTTGTTATTGAGTCATGCAAATGCCACTGTGTTCTGATAAAAATGACAATAGAACACTATGAGTGAAAAACTAATGATATTAATACAAAAGTAAATGTACCTTTAAAGATATTCAGTGCAAACATGGTTCCTGGCCAATACACCAATTATTACATGGTACTAATATATTAAGGAATCCACTTTATCGATAAGAAGTAAAAATGAAAGGATATAATCTTTTGCAAGTATGAAAACACACACATTATATATATACATACATGCATACATATTAATGCTGTGCGACAATTTATTGAAATGTTTGACATGTACAAAAAACCTAAACAGTTCAAAAAGTTCAACATGTGTACAAAAAGGATGTAGTCCTGATGACACCCCAGCAGAAGGAAAGCCAACTGACCCACTTAATCATTTCAGTGTCAAATATTTGCTCATGTTTATACACAACTTTTCCCCCTCAGGCATCAAGTAAAGGACACAAACACAGGCAAAATCTAATTTGGTCCAAGAAAAAAGCCAAACAACTGTTTACCATGCATTAGTGGTAAAAAAAATACCCATGATTAACTTAAACTGCGTTGCAGGAGAAGATCTCAGTAGGACTAACACCTATACCTAAAATAAACAAATTACAAACATATTTGCACTCAAAAACATATGAAGAACCACAAAAAGAGAAAGAAAATAACAGCCAAGCAAAATCACACTCACAGATCAAGTGAATACAGACATCTGATATTAATAGGGTTAACCATCTAAATGATCTGTTATTAGCGACTGACCAGACAATGATTCTAGAGAATATCATTATCTGATTTACAATGGCACATACTGAACACAGTGAAAAATCCCTAGCATTTACAAAGGAAAGACACAGCGGTGGCCTTAAATGTTAATCTGTTCCTCCGATATCCGAATGCAGCAAGTTAATTCAATTTCAAAAATAAATTGTTATTTGGTCGTTCTATAAAATATTCCCTCCTCCACCTTACCTGGAAGGGAAGAGGTGAAATAAAATCCTTTCCGGTCACAGTATGAACGTTGATACAGCTACTCTGCACAATACACACAGTTTGCTCCATCTCCTCCTCTGCAAAACAGTATCATAATGTATTTTCTTTTTACTTCTTGGTATCTTAATAAAACCATGACAATAAATGACAGGTATATTACTTCTACTAAACAATAAAAAGTTGTTATAACAACTGTACCATCTTTCTTGGTTTGAGGAACAGCAAAGTTACACCACAAGGCCTGCAAATTGAAGAAAAAAAATTAAAAGCTTCAAAATTTGCACTTAAAACATACTACCCTACAGAATTCATACATGTCTTGCATGGCAAAAATAGCATACTGCAGATTTTATAAAAGTGACAGATGACAAAACACAATAAAGGACATTTTAAATGTGCTTTATTGTATCTTGTATTAAATGTAAGTGCTTTAACATTATATTACAGGTGTGCCCTCAGGCTAAAAAAAAGCATTATGGCAACTCCAAAGACAAGATTTAGTGACCAACCTGCTGCACTGCACTGTCAACAGTGAAGGCTTTATATACATTAGAGGCTTGGCAACGGCTGCCCTGACTCCAGACAACAACATTTCCGGCCGTGTAGAGTTCCTCTTCAAACTCTACATCCTCTTCTCTGATTCCCACACAGCCTTTCCTCAGCTGCCAGCATTCCTGCTAATCAAAGCCACATACAAGTTGTTGCTATGCTAAATACTTATTGCCTTTAAGAAATTAAAATCCAACATTAAGTATTATATTCAATCCAAAGCAATGTTATATGAATACCTGAGAATTTTTGTTCTAAGGACAGTTCTATATTTGCTTTCTGCTCTGCACCATCTTCTTAAGTGCTTTGTGTATTAGTCATTTCAGTAGCAGCAGTCATGGCTACATTCCTATTTAAATAAAGCGTGATGTTCACATGTCTGACTTCTCACCCTGTCTCTCTCCTGCAGACTGACTTCTTGCAGGGACCCCACCAGGCCAGCTGCACCATCTGATGACCAGAGCTCTGAGGCAGGTTGGAGCTCTCTGAGCTGCAGGTTAAAGGCGTTAGGATGGTTCCTGCAGTGCTCACGGCCAAATGGGACAAACGACTGCAATTCCCCTGCGGCAATCATCGTGGCTGTCTCTTCATACACGACTTCCGACATGAGTTCCAGATATCAGCATTATTTCTGTGAAGGTAAAGGTAAAAAAAATTACTCACTCTCTTTTTAAGCTTCTGAGTAAATGAAGTGCATTTTAACTATTTATTAAACGTTATATTCAAACAATTTATTACAGCCACTTAGAAATACATAAAAAGATTAATGGAGTTTTTGTGGCTTTTATAGAGGTAAGAAAAACTCCAGTTCAAACGTCTTTATAAAGACATTCACAAATATATAGTTGCTCCTTTAAGACAACAGTTTTGCTTATGTAGCCTTATAATTATTTCTGTGTTCATATTACTAGAAAGTATTTCGCTAATTAGTAATTTAGGTAAGCTTACATCTCCCTACAAGTTTCGTACTTGGATCGCTTCAAACATTTATGCCGTCTTTTGTTTGCACAACATAAACAATGAATGGATATATTACCAGACAAGTACTTAACATGGTCATACTCACTTTACACATAACTAGCTGTTAACGCTAACACTTTAGCTAAATTCGTGACCAAGGGTACATGGTACTTCATAATTAAAACACTGCGTTTGGCAATCAGCATGTAACTACGCTGACGTTTTACAAATACCACAGATGTTGACAGTTAACTAGCCTTAGCATGCTAATGCTACACACTTGATTAGCATGCGAGCTAATATTAGCTCAACTAGCGATGTGTCGGCAGGCAGACAGTAACAAACCACCAACCTGATAATAAGGAATAATCTGGCCCTTGTCGTGGAGTCCTTGTCTTTATTTTGTATGAGTCTTGCTTGGGAACAACGTCGTTAGCACCGCCAACATGTAACTAAACAATTTAAACCTACAAAGACCCGATGCCAAAGTATAAATTTGGCTACGGGTGGTTTTCAAATGAGCGCGGACATGTTTGGTATCCCGACAGCCTCTTCCTCCATAACTCAGCCAATCAGCGGACAGAGGGCGGGGCCAATGACAGCATCACGCTTCATTGGGTGAGTTAGAAACAGGACGCTCAGTATAGATTTGTTAAAATCATATTTTTGGTATGTAATAAATGCGTTCTTTATATACACACACACACACACACACACACACACACACACACACACACACACACACACACACACACACACACACACACACACACAAACACACACACACACACACACACACACACACACATATATATATATATATATATATATATATATATATATATATATATATATATATATATATCCTCCTGAGTCCCACAATACATTTTTTGTCCTCTGTAGTGGACAAGAATTTCACACTTTTATTTAAAAATAATAAATAAAAAATGTCCACTGAAAAGGACATTATGTTAAAAAAAATTTTTTAAATGTATCTGAATAAACTGTTGCATCATGCTATTTCCAATTAAGGCAATTATTTCATGTAAAATGGCAAACAATGTTTTCCTACTGGGTCCCAGGAGGATATATATATATATATATATATATATATATATATATATATATATATATATATATATATGTGTGTGTGTGTGTGTGTGTGTGTGTGTGTGTGTAAAACCCTGGACATCAACAACCTAGTTTTAAAAAGTGAAAATAGTCGGCTATCTATATATCAACTTTAAGCTAAAACAATTTTTAGGAAGACAGACACATAATTTAATGTCTACATAATAAAAATGTATATATATTAACTAAAATAAAATAAATAAAATTCTTATATTAACACAATTAACACACAAAATTTGATCTACTTAATAATCATCATCACCTTCTTACTGCAGCAGAAGTGTACTCTTGCAAATGTGTTAAGATTTGTTAACACTTTGTTTCACACTCTTTTTCAGAGCAATTAACTGTGATGTGGGGGTTATAAAACAGAATTCATATCACTAAACTCCAGAATGACCTTTCATGATACTTAATAGACAGAATTGAAAAGGTACTGCTGAGTTCACCACACTGGAGTGTGGAAAGCAAGAGATGAACAGGAGGCACAAGGACACACACCAAGGAGTACAAGGATGATGGTGTAGCACCATGTGGTGGATTGGGAGGGACATAAAAGAGTTCAACAATGGAAAATATAGATTGTAAGAGTCTATCTCATTGTAACAAAGAAGGCAAGGGGTGGATGTTACATACTGGATTATTGAGTGTGGTGACTGTGGCAGATAAAAAATAAAAAAATTCCGCCATATTAATTTTGTTAAACCAAAAAAATATATGTTTAACATGTGATTAAAACTGAATAAATGATTGTGAATCACAATACAGATGTTAACAATTACTTTGTGCTACTTATAATCAACATTCTTTATTCATCTGTAAATGAAGATGCTATCTGTGAGAAGGCTAAAGGTACATATACTTTATTTTTATCTGCACTTTAAAATGGTAACACATAAAAAAGCAAGTATGAATATAAATGAAATATAACAGTGCCTATGGAAACAAAAATTATGATGTAGTAAAATAACAATCTTGAATATTTTCAAGATTGGATTAAATGTTTAGCAGTTTTTTTTTAAAGAAGAAAAATACATTGCAGCAAAAATGTGTACTACACTGAATGTAACATTTCAACTGATTTAGCAAAGGTTTTATATGTGAGGAATAAAAAGACTGATGACAACATTTCCTTTTTTCTATTTTACAGTATTTCAATAAAGAATTTAAAAATGCAAAGTGTTCATATTTGTGAAACTGTGAGAAAATACAGTTCATTCTGTGATGTTCCTGTTGGCCTTTTTAGCTTGTAAAATTTAACAACAAAAGACAGGATAAGAGGACGAATAATGACTGAACTACTATATAGTGGTGCATATTGTTAGATCAGTAAAAAAAAAAAAAAAAAAATTGACCCAAAGTATGACAGTTTTAATACAAGCTGTATTTTTAATGGTGGTACTGTATGTACTTTTGATATAAATTATAGTTTTGTGTTATGGCATTTTCAAAATATAATGTGTCATTTTGGATATAAATGTCAATTTGTACCATACTTCATAAACTCTTTGGCTAATGTTCAAGCAGTTGAGAAGACATGTTTTATTTTCCCAATGTTGTCTAATATTGTTTTGTTCAGTACCGTTTTCATGAAATTAAATGTCGTGTGACACAACATTAGTTCAATCATTTTGGGTTCCAAGTAATAATTGCATGTAAACTAAAGAAAAGCAAAACAAGAATCTGCTGAGCAATGACAAAAAATGTTAAAATTTAAGTAATTTATGACAGCAGAATTTATTTGACTTTCGGAGTTGATATTGCAGCTAAAAGTGGAGTTGTCTGTAATTAATAATGCAGAGAGAAGAGCCACCACCCATTTAAGAATAAATGAGTTGGTATTTACGTGTGGAAGTGGTTAATAATTACCCAAGCTTGTTCAAAGTCACACCTACATATTTGAGTATAATAATGTGGTGTGATGGAAATGTTCAGCAAACAATGGTTTTATGCTTTAAAAGAAATACTTTATTTGGAAATACAATGATAAAAAATATAAAGAGCAGCAGTGAAATATGATATTCCTGGTTTCTACATCTTTATTAAGTATATAAAATAACTTCATTTAACAAAATGCGATCATGAATACTAAGAAGTGAACATCAGAAGTCTTGGAGGTATATGCGGGATAATGGATCTGATAAATGTTCCCCAATACTAGACCATGAAGTGATTTAGGTTTTCAAGAAAATTGTCTGTGACCTTATCATAGCAAGTAGGCTAGACAGGCAGACAGGCAGACAGGTAAGTAGATAGATAGATAGATAGATAGATAGATAGATAGATAGATAGATAGATAGATAGATAGATAGATAGATAGATAGATAGATAGATAGATAGATAGATAGATAGATAGATAGATAGATAGATAGATAGATAGATAGATAGATAGATAGATAGATAGATGTCAGATCACGTTGTTTTCCCGAAGCAGTGTAATCTGATTGGTCCCCATGACAGCTGCACCCAAGAGCATCATGTTTGCTGGTTAATCAGAGCTAATGATGGAAGTGTGTGTGTGTGTGTGTGTGTGTGTGTGTGTGTGTGTGTGTGTGTGTGTGTTTGTGTGTTTGTGTTGTACTAATTAAAGTCTTGAGATGGCCATCGTTGTATGTCCTGTCTGCAGTGGGGCTGAAAGCAGGCCAAATGTATTTATGTGTTTAGTTAATTTAGAATGCAATGAAGAGCTCTGGTGGACTAATTGATCTGTGTACCAAAACAAGGCCTCCATTAAAGGTCCCCCCAGAGACCTCAGTTGTGTTCTGTGTTTGTTTGTGTGTGTTTGTGTGTGTGTGTGTGTGTGTGTAACCAGGAAAGCGAAGACATTTTTCAATCACAGTAAATCTATTAAAAGAGAATTTTGATAAGGGAACGAAGAATGGGCAGATCTGTATATTTACAATCCACACAAAGGATACACATACAAAAGAAAGTTATTCCAAAAGGGTCAAAGGTCATCTGCTCTTTGCATCATAATGTTCTTCTTTTCTGGCTATTATTCAAGGTAAAAGAAGAGCAGATTGGAGCCATATTTCTTATCAGATATTGAACTAGTCATTTTCCACAAGTGTCCACACTATTAATCTTCTGTGCTACTGGGTGGTATAAGAAACTGTAGCATCTGAGAAATTATCTATTGGCTATAACTTTATGTTCATATTCCGAATGAATTGTATTGAATAAATATTGAAGAAGAAAAAATGTTAACTTGACTGGTTCATCAAAGCACCATAATTGTAGTTTATATTTCTTATGTAGAGGGGGAAAAAAACTAATTAAAACAAAATTGCAGACCAGAAAAAAGTTCAAATGGAAATGTCATTCAGGATTTGTGAATGAACCAATCATTCATTGGTAAAGATTAGATGATGTACTACCAAACAAATCTTAAGAGAAAGTCATACTGTAAAAAAACAATCTCATGACTGGTCTTTTAAAAACATAGCAACTGACATGTTTATGAGAACACTGAAAGTTCTTTCATAATTAAAATAGATTTTTAAATATTTATCACATAAGGAAAAGTATTATGTAATTTAGTAAATTATTAAGTAGATATACTGATAATACATTTTTCACAGATATTAAATCTATTGGTAAAATTGAGTTTACATTTTAATAGTAAATGTAAAACAAAATATAGTGTTTTTCTCATATTGTCAATCAATACATATTTGCAATAATTCAACTGTAATCTATGCAATATTTTTTAACACTGCCATTAGCCTATTTAAACAAGTAAATGTGGGTTTTATCTTGTCTCATCATCTGAACCCACTTTACCCTCACTAGGGTCACTGGGGGTCACATCCAGCTACAATGGGTGAAGGTGGGGTACACCCTGTGTGAGTCTCCAGTTCATCTCAGGGCTGAACATATATAGACAAACAATCACTCTTGCATTCACACGTATGCACAATTTAGATTAATTAATTAACCTATCAGTGCATGTGTTTGGATGGTGGGAGGAAACCCACACAGACACGAGGAGAACATGCAAACTCCACACAGAAAGGTCTGGTGTGGGAATCGAACCAGCGATCTTCTTACTGTGAAGTGCAAGTGCTAATCACTGCACCACCATGCCACACCCCCAAAAAATGTAGGGTTTATTATCTTAGATAGATTTTTTTTTAAATGTGGGTTTTATTACCTTATTAATAAGTAATATTAAATTAGTAATTCAACATCAAATATCCATTTTATTCTCTTGGTTAAAAAAATCCTCATGAAAAGTTCCCATGTCCTGTATTTTGTTGTACACATGACTGTTGTTTTTAATGTGTAATTTACATCATAGCATCACCACTGTTCATTTCCCTCTCTTCATTCAGCAGTACTGACCTCACTTCCATTTTTCAGTCCTGAATACAGCCTGTCTCCAGCTGCACTAAACCAGGTTTGGGCATCAGGACAGTTTGGCTGTAATTTATCAGTCTTATCTCCTCTGGTTGTGGATTGTGATCCATCAATAAACCCACATGGATCCAGGAGGAGAAGTTTGTTCCCACATGGGAGATTGAAACCTGATGGAGACTGACATCTATGACGACATTTCAGATGAGTGTAAAAGGCCTGTTATTTGTTTGTGCAGGGTGTCTCCATACTGTCGCCTGTACGCAAACTTATTATGATGGTCACACCTCTCTCTCTCTCTTTCTCTCTCTCTCTCTCTCTCTCTCTGTAACACACAATGACTCATGCTGATGCTCGTGTTCTACAGTTACTCAGTGTGTCTGACGCATTTTATCTGGTATTTTCTAGAAGGTTCTTCAAAAGTGCATTTTATCTGCCTGATTCTATAGCAGAGGTCTTCAACCCTGGTCCTCAGGGCCCACTGTCCTGCATGTTTTGCATGTCACCCTGCTTCATAACACCTGATTCAAAGCAGTAGGTCATGATCAGGCTTCCGTAGAGATGACCATTTGAATCAGGTCTGTTGGAGCAGGGTTGCATCTAAAACATGCAGGACAGTGGGCTCTGAGGACCAGGGTTGAAGACATCTGTTCTATTGGTACAGCCGCTTCTGGATAATTTACATTAAGAGCATCAACACCTGAATTTGAGATTAGAAACACATTCTAACTTTAGTTTTATGAAAGAAATTATAGAGAATAGAATCTTTATTTTGTCAGTAGGTTCACACATGTTAACATGCACCACAATAAAAGCTGTCCCCTGCTTTTAACCTATCACTAGATCATGCATCACAGAGCAGTGGGCTGGCCATATCAGGTACCAGGGGAGCAGATGGGGGGAGGGGTTAAGTGCCTTGCTCAAGGGCACATCAGCCAAAAATTCTCTGCCCATCAATCACAAGCTGATGCTCCAGCCAACTAACATACAACAGATACTTTAAAGCTACTGTTTGCATTAAAAGGTGAGCACGTGAAACACCCAAACCAAGCGTTAGAATGGTTGGGAGTTTGAAGGTTATGCTCAGTTTCATTATTTGTCTTTCATTTCTCATATCTGCGTTTATCTCTGACTTCTATACACTGTTTTTTTCATCTCCTAATTTACCACACACACACACACACGCACACAACAGGAATAGAGAGATCTCAGCGAGTTCCGTCAGGCTGCCAGCAGTAATCTGCCATCAGAGTCGTCACTCTGTGGTTTGATAATTGGATAATGTGGTGCAGAGGAGGCACTCAGTAGGCCAGGGGATTCCCCTCATCACACAGACTGGTGTTAAAATCATGAATGTAAAAAGCATAATAAAAAATACATCATGCATCTGAAAATAACATTATTCACCGTGTAATATTGGTGGAAAAATACAGTGGAAATGTGGACAGGAAAATCAGCTGTTGTAAACCACAAAGGTTAAAACCAGGCCTTTGACTCTAAAACAGTAGGAATCCTATTGTTTACTGTATATCTCTGATACAGGTTTCATATTCAAGTACAAACTTAATCAAAATAACTTTGCTGTTTTATAATGTTCACATGCTGTCTTAGCCTGTAGGTTGTTTTCTGGCTGTCTTTGTTTATTCTTTATTTATTCTTTATTGAGGTTCCATATTAGCCAATGCATAACTGCAAGGCTAGTCCTTTAAAATATTTTAATCAGTATAATAATAATAATAATAATAACAATAATAATAATAATAATAATAATAATAATAATAATAATAATAATAATAATAATAATAATAATAATAATAATAATAATAATAATAATAAAATAAAAAGGTTCAGGATACAAAATCTGAATATATAATTCCTGTTACAATACATATAAAGATCCAGTTACATTAAAAAGGAAGGTGAAAAAAACAACAAAAAACCCACCCTAAGCCACAATTCAACCATAAATTCAATTCTATTCAGTTCAGTTCAAGTCAATGTTATTTATAGAGCCCAATATCACAACAAAGTTGCCTCAAAGGATTTTACAGAAATTGATGAATTGATTAAAACACACACATATATATATATATATATATATATACACACACACACACACACACACACACACACACACACACACACACACACAAAATGACAACGAAGCCAGTAAATGATCGTTGAAGCAAATGGATTAATGTAACGGGCACCGCCCTTCTTCTTGTCAAGGAAAAATTCCAGAAACCCCAGTGGGAAAAAGAGAAACCTCGGAGAGAACCACAGTGAAGGAGAGATCCACTTCCATGAACAGACAGAGTGTAAATGAGAAGAGGACTGATGGACATCCATTTGCTGATGTAATTACCTCCACCAGTGGAGGTTATATAATCATCGGGGTTTGTTTGTCTGTCCGTCTGTCTATTAGCAACATAACTCAAAAAGTTATCGATGGATTAAAAAAAATTCACAGAATGTCCAGAATGACAAAAGCAAACACGTACGTTCATGTTTGCTGCATGTCACTCTGTACCTTTAACCTGCTGTGTAGTTGTATTTTTACTGTGCTGTCCTCGCGACACGTAACGGTGAAGCAAGACAGCCAGCTAACAAACGGAGTCCAAACAAAGCGTACTTTTCTTGTAATGGAGGTTCTCTTTTTTCTTTTCTTATTTTTTTTTTGTTTAGTTTTGGTTTGTAACTACAACATACAGAGCATATACAATTTCAGTTACATACAGAACACATACAACTTCAGTTGCTCACACATTCGCTACGTGTAATGCATTCACACTGCTAGCTTAAATAGCATCAATGTTAGCTCATTCTCTCACACAACACAAACTTTACATAACTAACATCCAGGCATATATTTATAGCACATTAACCCGTCCACTTACAAAGATGAAAATTCCCTAAGGCTTAAGATGATGAAACACATTAAATGTAAAAAATTAGTTGGCAGAAACACCTTCAACACCGAATGGAAAAAATAAGGCAAAGCTCCACTCTAGAGAAGAGCGCTCACTCTCCATGAACCATCGCGTACAGCGAACACACATATTTTAAAGAGATCGCATCTCACTCCTATACATTTCCAATCATCTACATTTTAAGATACATTTGTACAACATATGCACGTATGTATTTGACCTAAAGACATCACACACGAACAAATTACATCTAAGCCCCGAGGTGGTCCAGTTTTTGTTTGGCCCTTCCATGGGCATCACTGAACTATTGTTTACACTGGGCAGCAGTTCTTCAGTGTATCGGGGTAAACTTCATTAATGATATTTGCGACCTCCTCCCAGGCTACTTTTGCTTTATCAGCCAGTGGAAGTCTAATCGCAGTTCCATATATTCGGCCACTACGGGCTTGGATCTCCCGGACCAAAACACCAGTCTCCTCCTGGGAGAAGTTTGGGTGTCTGACTGTGGCATCCATGGCGAAATGACGACACTTGCAGTGCACCTCACCACAGCACACAGCAGTAGGATAGTTATCAGTAGAATGATTTAGTAGGTGTGGTTCCAGTTCTGCTGATAGCCACTGTTTATTGTTGTTCTTAGTTCACTCTACGGTTCTGAGTGTCATATGGTGTCCAGTGGTGACCTGGCCTGTTTCTCATCTATAGGAACGTCTTCTTCACTACATTCCATCAACATAATAACGCTGATGTTTCCTCCATCGGTTTCCTCTTCCTGCGGGGATCTGTCTCCGATCACTGCTGTCAATTAGATCAGCTCCTTCTCCCATGGACTTCAGCATAATCTACTTTCTTTGTGGACTGATCACATTATAGTTTAGATGGTGCCATCATGGTTTAGTGGTGAGCAGGAGGGGTCATCTGCTGACTTAGATGAGATATTAAAGACCTGGGAAGGCCAGAGATGTTTTTATCAAGATTAAATAAGTGGATGAAAACTAAAAGAACAGACCAAAATTATGAAGACACTTGCTCCCACCTAAAAAACAAAACTGTCATCGCACAAGTATCTGTGTTTGATATTTTTATTCAATTTTTTTTTTCCATTGACAGGAGACAAAATGGCCAAAACTCAAGCTTCATTTATCATCTGGTTTCACAACTCTGATCTGTCTGCCCTTATTATCAGATGTCGTCCAAGCCTAGCTGTGGATACGAAGCAAAATTATTTCAAAACAATGAAGCAAAATGGACAGATGCTGTATAAAATACACACTGAATGAATTATTATAAAATTGTAAACCTCTTACTGCTTTACTTTGAAGAAAAAAAAAGACTGCAGATCAGTGATTTGAATATCATTGTAATTTACATAAGATCCCGTGGGTTAAAAAGCATGAACTTCTGGTTTTTTTTAATCACACCATTGAAATAGTCTGTCCCACATAGGATTACAACATGCACAACAAACCCACACAGAATTATATATGAAACATAGTATGATCAACAGCCTGAGAAAAGAAAGGAAACCAAGGTTTGTCCATTAAAAAGTGCATTGTGTTTATTTACGAAAAATAAAATAAGAAAAATAACAAAACAAGACCATATTTAATTATGCCTCAAAGAGCAATAAAAATCATTAAAATGGAAATATAGCAGCTACTATTTACATGCTGTACCCTCTTGAACATATCACTACTGAAATATATTTAATTTGAGTTTTGCAACATGTCAAAATTACTTTTATGTCATTATTCTATAATTCGCAGCTGTTAATGTTGAATTACCTACGTAACATACAGAGGCTCCACAGTCTGCCTCTGCCTTTAAGTATTGTCAAAAGCCAGTCATTTTTCTCCAGTGATATTGGCTAAATAGTTCAGCCCCATTCTGGTCGGATGGACAAATGAGGCAAGGGCCGACGTCATAGTTAATTCAGTGTGTCATTCCAGAACAACAAATCAGAGCCAGCAAGGACAATGTGGGTAGATTCAGAACCACCTCGTTCCTGTGTCATTTTTTGTTATCACACAACCCACCCTAAGAATAGGAAACAGTATCAGTATCACGCAAACGCCCTCTCAAATCTGTAGTGACCCCATTTAAAATTCTGATCTATAAGATGTGAGTACTTTCACATAGTCCTCTTCAGTGTGTCTTTGGTTGATATTAACAATTAACAGCAGCTGGGTTATGATGGCATTACTGTGGAATAAAGTTACAATGAGATAAAGCACAGATTTTTTTAAAATATCATGGCTCAGAATTGATACATATTCTGATCTTAACTCTATCAAATCTGATCCATTACAAACTAGCCTCAAAATTCACATTGTGCAGTTGTGGATTTTTACAGTCATAATTTCAATATTTTTTAATAATTTAAAATTTTCCACCAAATGACAACATAAGTGTTGGGTTGTATACAACAACTTTTTAAGTTAAGGCAAGTTTATTTGAAGAGCACTATTCATACACAGGGTAACTCAAATTGCTTTCAAAGGCATAAAAAAGATCACAGAAGAAAAGACGTTTAAAAATGACAAAAAATTCAAAGATATTTTTAAAAAAACAGACATAAAATGCAGTTTTTTAAATCAATTCACAGTATGAAATACATACATTTAAAACCATACATTAAAATTAACAATATAATTAAAATAGAGCAAATTAAGACATTACAATAAAAAAAAAGTATATTTAAAAGATAAGATTGAAAAAAACATTACTCATACGCACATGGAAAGAGCAATGTTTTTAACCTGTATTTAAGAATATTTCACGAATTGGGGCTGATTTTAGGTCAGTCGCTTGTTTCAGGTGTGTACAGCAGAACAACTAAAAGCTACTTCACCAGGTTTAGTTTGAATTCTGGACTGGACTATATGAGTCAGATGACCCAGCTCTACTGGGTTCATATTCTATTAACATGTTCTTCATATATTCTGGACCTAAACCATTCAGTGACCAGCAGGAGAACATTCAAATCTATTCTGTAGCTTTAGAACTGGGGTAATGTGCTCTGGTCTGTTAGTTCTGGTCCAAACTGGAGCTGCAGCTGTTCTGGGGGAGTCCAGCTAGAAGACTATTAAAGTGGTCCAGTTTAGTGGAGGTAAAAGCATGAATTAGCTTCTCTTGGTCTGTGTGGGACATAAAACCTTTGACTCTAGACATGTTGTTAGGCTGTTTTGGTGACTGGTTTGATATTACTGCTGAAGGTCACATCTGCACACCAAGGTTTCAGACATGGTTTTTGGTTTTTAGAAGCAGTGATTCAAGGAATTTACTAACAGTGATCCTTTTTTCTTCATTGATGAAAATGATTACCTCACTTTTATCTTGTTTAAGGAAAGTATTGATCTTGTTTATAATATAAATGTTTCCGAACCTGGTGTAGTAAATATGATGTAAATTGTTTTATAGAGTTTTACAGTGTACTATAACATTTGATATCAATATGATAAAAAAAAAAAATGTTTTTTTAACAAAAGTCTATATTTGTACTTGCCTTATTTAGAAGATTAGATTTGGGACCAAAAAAATCTGTAACACTTTATAATACCTACACACAATTCACTATGTATTAACCAATTATTACCCATTAATAAATGGATTGTTCATTATGCATTAACGATTTGTTACCTATTTGGTAATGTCTTCTAAAGGTTCATACTAGTGTAAATGTAAAATTAGATTATTTTTAACCAACAGGTGTAACAGTTTCTTTGTTTACCTGTAAAGCAGATATACAAACACTGCACCTGTTGGTTAAAAATAATCTAATTTTACATTTATCTTTGGAAGACACTAGTATGAACCTTTACAAGACATTAACAAATAGGTAACAAATGGTTAATACATAATGAACAACCCATTTATAAATGGGTAATAAATGGTTAATACATCGTCAATAGTGTTATAAAGTGTTACCAAAAAATCATATTTCACTGGAATTGGAAATATAATATATATTCACCGGCTGTGAGATAAACATGACTTTTCACACAGACTTCAGATATTGTTTATGTTAGAGGCTGCAGTGATAATAACACTTCTATATTGCTTATGTTTGCCCTTATGAAGGAATGTCAGTGTGTACTGACACTGTGGGTGGATTCAGAACCACTTCATCCTTGTGTCATTTTTGTTCAAATTCAACCCTCACTAATAGCAGAACACAGTATCACCATCACGCAAACATCCTCTAAAACTTTTCGTGTCCTCATTTAAAGTTACTGTTCACAAGATGGACGTTTTCATTCACCCATCAGAGCATCTTTCATTGACATTAACAGCTGCAAGAAAAAGGTTTTGACAATATTTTTTGGGGGAAATTAAGTGGTAACAAGACTATTTACAAGATAAAAAATTAAACAGAGCTAAAATACACTCAGAAACACAGATTTCCATTCCTTTATGAGACACTAAAAAGTTTTCTACAGCACCTTAACAAGAGTTTGCGGCTTCACTTTTCAGAAGCATCATAACATCAAGATCAAACTGGAATATGCAGAAAGAAAACACTGATCTAATAATGTTAGACTGATGAAAAATTATTATCACATAGTATTACTGATTTGTTCAAGGTCAATGAAAAGCATGAAAACTACATCACTATTTTAACAGTAACATTTCTACTCCCTGTGAGAATGTGAATACTATCTGTAAATACAAGCTGCAAAGTTTGATTTGAAAACAACAATTAAAGCAATAAATACCTAATACCCAAACATCTAAGGTCAATCAAAAGTATCTGGTCTAAACTGTTAATGCAATAATCATCAATAGCAATAAATTATTGATTTAAAATACAGTTTATAATCTTTCCATGGTCATATGATATGAACCATTTAGATGTTCAGAAGGTCCATAGTGAACATGGAAATAACATCATCCGCTACAACATTGATTCAGCAGTAAAACCCAAATGAATGACAGTGGATGAACACACTGGCTTTTTGTTCAGTTAATGAGAGATTGAACAAATATACTTTTCTTAGTTTTTTCTGCTTTGATATAATAACCACTGATTTTACTCTGAGCCTTGATCAACATCTACATGATCAATCAATCAATCAAAAAAAAATTTAAATTCAGAGGATAATTTTATAATAAATGGTCATGTAGGAAACGTTAAATAGAAAAAGTAATTTCTGAGAAATTATAAATGAATAACTCTTAAAATTCTCAAAGTAATCATGAAAAGTCAGAGATTCACATGTAAATACAGTATCATCACTTTCCAAAACCTTCATCTTTCTGTATTAATAATTGCTTGATGATTGATTATAAGGAGTTTTAATTATTTTAATTAGAATTTTCTTCGTGTTCTTTTCCATTTTGATTCTTCCATCTTCCACTTTCTCTATTTATGCTTTCATCTAGCATCTGAGATGCGGGAAAAGCTCAGACAAAAATGATCTGATGAGCCAACAGCATCAGCCCATACCATGTAAGTTAGTTATTCCCCCGATTCATTAGAAGCAAAAAAAAAAAAAAAAAAAAAAAAGGGGGGGGGGGTTCTGCACTAATTCCACCATAGGCCTGCTTGGTTCCGACCATGAGCAACACCAATGACGGAAGCAGCTGACGTCTCAGGCCCCTGATCGAATCTGAAGTCCCCTCCTGCAACCATGAGAAAAATCCAGGTGTATAAAACGGGAGCAGAGCTGAGGGCGAACAGAAAGAGTGGAAGAGGAAAAGAGTCCAGAACTATCAGCAGAGTGGAGATACAGCAGCAGCTCCACACCAGGACCTTGGAGAGCGACGACAGAGCAACGATTAAAAAAAAAAGACAACTTTGACTAAATCACATGTAAGATTGTTTATTTTTTTTTGTTTGCATAAAAAAATATCGTTAGAATAGATTTAAGGTAATAAGGACTCTTTCGATTGTGTCGAGTTTGCCTTGTTGCTCCTTTTACGCACCAAATGCACATGGTGGTGCACATGGATACCTGTCAGCGCATCAAACGCAGCTTTTCCTCGACGTATATTTTCTTTATAAACATTAAAAAAAATAAGTTTGCGTATGATTTGTAATATTTTACAATTTTCTGTTGTGAAAGATATTTAGTTTTCATGTGTCCAAGCTGTGCGTAATTACGCGTGGGATTCGGTTTCCCCTTCTTTATCGGAGTTATATCGACTCAATTGAATATCTGTCACTGCATCATTTTGACCATTTAATGGATATTTGTAAGTCATTGAGCCACTGAGGGCAGAGTAGTTTTCGTTCATTTCTAGAAGAGGTATAATCATTGTATTTTGGATAAATGGAGCATTTCATCCTCAGGTGTAAAGCGATGTCACAACGGTCCGGCCCTCAGCTGCTTCTTCTAATAGCCCTGTGCAGTGTGTTGTACTCCCGGACTCTGAGTCTGCCATACACATCTATGAGGTGAGAGGAAATCTGGAGTCAATCTGTTTCAATATGCGCAGAATGGAAACAGACATACAAGACTGTACCTGCCATGTGCTGCCACTGTCAGGGATGCTCTCACTAGTGCCTGCAGTTTAGATGAAGAAGATAAAATTATATATATATATATATATATATATATATATATATATATATATATATATATATATATATATATATATATATATATATATATATATATTAAGTCCATTATGATTTTTTTTCTCAAACAATCTGATATTTCATTTGTTTCATGCTTAGTATTCATTCTAAAGTCTAGAAAAATCGCAACTTGTATGTTGGTTTCCCCGAATTTTCTAAATCAAGGTTGAAAAAAAACAACAACCGCAAATTGATGTTTCTAATGCATGCAGTCATTTTGTAGAAACATAAAAGTCAAACCTCTGCAGATATAGAAAAAGCCATTTCGTCTGTTCATTTGCTAGTTTAATGCTCCAGCCAGATTTGAGCGCATGATATATATTTTTTTAATGTGATAATGTGCAGACCGACGAGACACGCAGACGGTCTGTTCACCAGCGGATACAGTAAACTCCTGGGTCAGCTATCAGCTCGGAGGTACCTGGAGTCTCTGATCGGGAAGCGGGTCAGGTAGGTGAGCTTTTATTCCACAGAGTCCTGGAATGGCACCATAGACATCTGGTTTCTAATTATTATCCACGATTTTCTAAAAGCTATAGTTAAATATTGAGCCTTTAACTCTTACTGAATAACAACATGCATTTTCAATCTGAAGCTATGGTTTAAAAAAAAAAAAAAAAAAAGGAAATTAAGACAAATTGCATGTTTATCCATGAATAATTTGACTGGAATAGCGGATTATTGAAACTGAAAAACAAACAAACAAACAAACAAACAAACAAAAAACCGTGTCTTAATTGATTATATGAAATGTAGATTCACTGCTGAATCTCTTGTCACTGAAAATGACACTATTTACAGCAACAGATAATAATAATAATAATAATAATAATAATAATAATAATAATAATAATAATAATAATAATAATAATAATAATAATAATAATAATAATAATAATAATAATAATAATAACCAAATCCAGTTTTTTAAAAAAAAGTAACCTTAATTAATAAAGCAATTTCCAATGTTTCTGATTGGAAATGATTTTATTTGCAATCATTCCAATGATGATTTTATTTGGTCCAAGAAGATAACTTTGCTTTTTGTTCCAAGAAATCTGTTAATTAAATGTAAACCTCATCTTTTCTGAGTTTTATTATCAGCAGTTCATCTGAAAATGACTCAGAGAGTAAATATTTCTCATGATCAAGGTTTTTCTAAATCCATATGTCAGTTGCTTTTTACCTTGTCATTCAGTTATTCCTTCGCAATGTACTTTACACTTTTTAACACTGCAAAGGAATCTAAAACCATAATGCGTTTCATCATATTACTTAATACAAGTGAAACTTTTTATTTGTGGACAACAGAGAACCTGATGACATTTGCTGTGATCCAATCTGACTTGTCTGGTGATGCAATTTTGTAAAGGACGAATCATTTTAAAGGTTAATTTATGCTATTACTGCTCCATTGTCATACTGCCAGGACGGATAAAAATTCACATAGACACATGGAATCAAAAAGACTGAAATGCATTGACCCCCAACCCCCCCCACCCCCACCCCACCCCACCCTCCGCTGTTTCCTTTTCTCCCCGTCCTGTTCAGTGATGAGCTTATGGAGGAGCCAGTGAAGCGCCACACAGATGCCATCTTCACAGACAACTACAGCCGCTTCCGCAAACAGATGGCTGTCAAGAAATACTTGAACTCAGTCTTAACAGGAAAGAGAAGGTAGGGGTGTCTCCTTCTCATTTTTGATATTTTAAATGACATTTCCTATTGTGAGAAGTAGCTTAAAACATTCATAACAGCATTTAGGACAGTGTGATTCCAAAAATATATTCCTGAATATTTCCATAACATACTATAAAACATCTATGTTTTACTGCTTTCATTAATGTAGCCTCATTTGCAACATTACTTATTCACCTCTGTACAAAAACACAGCCTAGAAGATCCTGGAACCAGCGACTCAGATGAGTCTAGGAATGAACCAAATGCCTTCCAGGAGAGCTACGACGACATCAATGTAGATCATCTCATAAACAACTTTCAGCTGGTATGAACACACACACACACACACACACACATACAGGCCTTTGAGACCCTGGTACTAAAACTACTTAACTCACAAAAAAGTCTATTGATAATATTTACACCATGTTTATATACTCAACTTGAATTCACCAGGGTCTTCAATTTAACTATTGACTAAAACTTCCTCTGAATCCTTAATAAAAAAACAAAATGTCCTCTAAATTCCTAATAGCGAGACATCACACAGTGCATACACACACTTTATTCATCAGATCAATGGGATCTATGTAAGAAGTATAACTCCATTTATTTTTATTCTGTCTATTTTCAAATCTTCTTTTCCTTTCATGTTTTTCTACAGCCGCTTTGAGGAGGGCCTGTGCATGTGTGAATACCTCAAGTCATCCTCATGAAACCACCCCATTCCAAAAAACAACACATTATGAATCCAAAGGACATCCGAAAGTCAGATCAACCAACAATGTGTTAGCCAATATGGTTATCTATCTATCCACCCACTTGGTACATGTTTACACTGTGTATTTATATATACACACACACACATACAATACTAATCACAAAGACTCTACAGTCCACACTGAACAGCATATGTGTGTCCATGTGCATTTTGGGTAATCAGCTTTTGAAGATTTGTGGAGCTCTGAACTAAAACAACTATATCTATGTTTCTTTGAATATTTTGTAACAGACATTCCTGCAGAAAGACCAGTATTGTTCTGTTGATATTAAATTGTTGTTGTTGTTTTTTTTTTTACTTTTAATGAAATCACAGTTAAAGTAAAATAAGGAACACCGTAAGTTTATCCTTTAGACTTTCAGATACAAAATCCACACTCCTGAATATTAATGCATTCATTTTAAAACATTTTCCATTGATTTTTCAGTGGATCTAAATCATCTTCATAGGTTTAGGTGAGACATTTTAACATTTTACTTTGGATTTATCTCACTAAATTCAGATAAACTGTCACTTACCCTTCTGCAGCAAAGGATTCTTGAACTTTAAGATAAACATTTGCACTGTTGAATGTAAAAAGAAAAAGCTCTTAAATAACAGTTTTATCATGCTCTCTGGATCTGTTCCTTCAAAATCTGATCAACCTTAAATGAATGGATTGCATTGTAGTTAATTTTCTGAAACTGATGCTTCCACTAACTTTTAACAGATTGTGTAATAAATGCTCAAGTTGTATTAGTTTCTGGTGTGATCACTGTTTTATGAAATTTAAGCAAAACAAAGTCACCTGTTGTCATATGTTCTGTACATCCATGGGCTGACACTTGGCTAAAACTGGATAAATACATCTAAAAAAAGATGACACTGTTGAACACTGAGCTGTTAGAATGGATTTATATCACTGATCCATCAACTGTCAGTGCTGCAATCATGATCCAAATGCTGGTTCTGAAGAATCTACACATAATTATGTAACGACGAAGGATGGAGAGATGACAAAAGGAGACAAAGAGGAAGACACATACATTTTGAATGGACACAGATGCATATAATCACTTTATACTACTCAATATATAGAGCAAAGAAGTTATAACTGTGCATAGACCTGCCTTTAGCGTGTATAGTGATGTCCACCACTCACCAAATAAAAGATGTTGCTCTATTTTTCAAACCTGAGTCATTTTGTCTGGCTGCTTGTTTAACAATGAACCACAAAAATGATGGTCTACTGCTTCACCCATCATTTTAATATTTAAAAAAATATATATTTTTTATCTCTTTCATAAGCATACAGATAATGATGAGCTGTTGTCCCAGTAAAGTGCAAACTCTGAATGAAGATGGATGTGGCAACATGTTTACTGTAGTTGAAGAGATAAGCAGAGAATGACTTTCTCTGCTTCCTCATGGGTGTTGGTTGACTGACACGACATAGACATGGAAACACTATATTCACCCTAAAACTCCCACTTTTCATATCAGTTCTTTGTCTTGTTTGAAAGGGTACTTGAAGGAATTAATCAAGTAGGTTTGAAATCCCCTGGACTGACGTAATCTACAGGAAGAAAAAAAAAAACCTCCTAACATGCATTTAAAGACTATTAGACAATAAAAAAAATTGGATTTGGTTGGAGAATTGTTTGTAGTTGACAAATATTTTTGAGTTAATCTTTTGTTTCCCATCCAGTAGTCGTTTTATGAATGGTGCACAGAGAGAATTTTACTGAAAATATATCTTTCTGACCAAAAAAAAAGCTACAAATAATGTTAGTCAGACTGCCTTTGACTTTGATTATGTGATGCATTTACTGACAATGGTTATGTATGTGATACTAAACACCAGGACACTTATTGCCATCCATAGTTGTATTAATTTTGAGCACAGATCTTATACCAATGATGGAAGAGTTGTACTACTGTGTAAAATCTTCCACAGCGTGTCAAGGTCTTGACTTAAGTGAGGTTGTCAACCCATGTGTGAAAATTAGTTCTCACGTTCGTTGAACCAGTCTTTCACTGTTTGAGCCTGGAGGATCCTGACTTTGTCAGCTTGGGATATTTCTGCGTTATCAGTGAAGATGTTCAGACCTGGTCGTTCAGTACACTCAGGTAGTCAGCTGAGCTCATTTTGTGGAAACACATAACATTGCTGACCAGACATTTACTGTAGTCACTAGGCATTATGGGTAATCACTTCATCCACTTCTCACGCTGATGTATCCATCAGTCTGGAACATTGTTAATCCACACTCAATGGACTGCATGACCTTGGTCCACTGAAACAGTGCAGTATTTATGCTTTCTGGTAAATTAATGGTTATTTAAGAGTCAAGAAGATACTCACTGCATCAGTTTGGGTTACGGTTGACAACTTACAGCTCAAAAAAATGAACATTTATAATATACACTGCAGTAATTATCCAATGGAAGGCCCTTCTTTGTTTGCTTAACTCTCTTTGGATCACTTTAACCCAGCCAGCGTGTCCATGTGGGCCCCAGAAGGGTTACATTTGGACTGCATATAAGTAAGTAAGTCATCTTTATTTAAAGAGCACCTTTCACAGACAAGGGGTCACAAAGTGCTTTACAGCGAACATTCACACACACACACTCACACTCACACACCAGAAGATGCCTGCTGACAATACACTGGTGCTGCCTGAACCGACTGGGAGCACCTTAGGGTTCAGTGTCTTGCCCAAGGACACTTCGACATGTGGACAGCCAGAGCCGCAATGTGAACTGTCAACCCTTTGATCATTGGACGACCCGCTCTACCAACTGAGCCACAGCCGCCCATATAAGGCTCCCACATGGGTTTGTCAGCAGATTCCATGGTGACCCCACATGTGTTTACCCATATTAGAGTCACAATGGGAATCTCTTTATTGTCATTCTTCCAAGTACAATGACACTGAGGTAGAGCTCTCAGGTTCAATGCAAGAATTTACAGACGACAAATATCAGTAAAAGGACAAATATCTGTAAAACATATCTGTAAAACATATCAGTAAAACAACTACAAATATCCGTAAAACAAAGACAAATATCAGTAAAACAACAACAAATATCAGTAAAACAAGACAAATATTAGTAAAACAACAACAAATATCAGTAAAACAATAACAAATATCAATAAAACAATGACAAATATCAGTAAAACAAGACAAATATTAGTAAAACAACAACAAATATCAGTAAAACAATAACAAATATCAATAAAACAACGACAAATATCAGTAAAACAAGACAAATATTAGTAAAACAACAACAAATATCAGTAAAACAATAACAAATATCAATAAAACAACGACAAATATTAGTAAAACAACAACAATTAAAACTGGAAGCAATCTCAAAGGCCTTCGCTGTCCCTGGCAACCGCCTCCCCATGCGACGTCCGAGTCAAATTTCAGCCAAATTGGTGTTTGTATGCCTGATCTACAGCCATTTTAGAAAGGGTGATTTTGTCGGGGACGCTATAGAGAAAAATCGCAGTTTCTATTGATAACCTGGTGTAGGACAGAGGGATAGACGTCTGAGTCAAATTTCAACCAAATCCGTGTTCATATGTCCGATCTACTGCTATTTTACTAACAGTGTATTTGGCGAATCTTTAGGAGGCGCTATAGTATGAAATAACAATTTCATGTGACAAACAGGTGTAGACCCGGGAGACGGACATCGGAGTCAAATTTCAGCCAAATTGGTGTTTGTATGTCCGAACTACACCCATTTGAAAAAAAGTACATTTCTAGGGGGCGCTGTAGTACAAAATCAGAATGTCTTGAGCTAAATGGATGTAGACCTGGGAGACAGACGTCTGTGTCAAATTTCAGCCAAATCGGTGTTCGTATGTCCGAGCTGAAGCAATTTATGTAGTGGTAATTTTTCCCGAAAACTTTGCAAACTTTGTGAAAATGGCGACTGAAAATTACAAAAAATTCAATCCAAGATGGCGGACTTCCTGTTGGTTTATGGGCGTGGTCATCATTAGGTTTTTTGCTCATCATCATATGACAAATACATGTACCGATTTTCATAGCTTTAACTTCACTAGGGCGTGATCTGGCCTAATACAAACTATCTCACCTTTTCTAGGGGGCGCTGTAGACAGATTTCTTTACTGACTTTTATGAAACCTGTAAATACTTGCAATTTTTCACATTTACGATGTGTGTGCAAAATTTGGTGAGTTTTCATGCATGTTCAGGGGGTCAAATTAGAGCTCAAAGGGCTGAATCAGAACAAACTGCAAGCAGTATCAATAGGCCTTGAGCCCGACGTGGTACGAAGCGAAGGCCTAATAATAATAACAATAAAGAAAAATTCAGAAACCAAGCAGGAACAATATAGCGTTTTTCTGACCCCCAAGAACTTGGCCTCAAATGAAATCTTTCGACTTTCCCCATGTCTCTAGGGGGTCAGAGGTCACATTTGACACACTTTCACTCATGTCAGTGACCCTGAGTGGCCGTGGCCCATAGACTCCCATTCATTCTGAGCAGGAGCAAATATGCGGTGTGTGCGTGTGACGTGCACATGCTCCGACACGGCTTGCTCCCGTGAATGTGTGAGTGCGTGTGAGTGGTGCGAGTCGTCCCTGGTGACCGCACCCCTGGCATATTTCTTCACCTGGCCATCATAGCAGACTCAATAGGCCTTGCGCCGACGTTGTGCACGGCGAAGGCCTAAATATCAGTAAAACAGTGACAAATAATAAGTTGATAAGTTGTGTGAAAAATAAATAATATGAAAAGTTTTAATTCTGGACAAACACGTGAGGTCACCATAGAAACTATGGACAAACACACATGGAGCCTAACTGTAACCCTTCTGGGACCCACATGGACATGCTGGAAAAGATTGTGGACTCTGATTGTAAACAGAAGTGTGTGACATTTTAGAGAAATGATAACCTGTTGCCAGACGTTCAGTCCTATGGACAGCGACCCACCACCAATGACAAAAGGCAAATGCAATACAGCAGGATTGTTCTTTCAAGAGTCACATTCAACTCAATTTGATCTCAAGTGAGCTGAACTAGTGAAATTATAACTTTGTAAGTTATATATAGTGACAACTCCAAATTTTTCTGCTTCATTTTGGTACAAAAATAACATTAAATTACAAAGATATTTACATTTACAAGCCATACAAACAAAAATAGATGTGAATAACTTGAAAGAAATATAAATGCAAAGACAGATTAGTGCAACTTTTACAATATTATGCCATAGCTTATCATATATAGGCTACATGTGCATTATGGATCAGATTTACAAAGGCATAAAACATTAAGTAAGAGACATTATATTCTTAAAAATACACTTAATTTTCTTTAGACATTTTAAGTTGTTCGTATTTGTTCAGGCTATTCCACATTCTCACATAACTCCATCACACCCATAAATGACACAGCACACAGTTTTAATAGGAAGAACAAATTCCCTCAGGAATGCAGAGGAATATGATTGCAATACCAACTGAAATTCATCTAAACACATACTCACATGCAGCCATGAATTCTAACTTTGTTTTACTGATTTATGGTGGATTTCAACTGTTGAATATCCTGACATGACACAAGCATAAATCTAGATGAGGAAACATACAAGTGAACTGTACCTGAACACAAGCATGAATATCAGCCTCAGCAGGATAGAAAATGACCATAATCAGTTTTTAAAAAATGTATATAGGTTTTATACAGTCGAAGAAAAAAATGATTAGATCACCCTTGTTTTCTTCAATTTCTGGCCTGGTACAACTAAAGGTACATTTGTTAGGACACATTTAATGATAACAACAAAAATAGCTCATAAGAGGTTTAGTTCAGAGCTGATAACTCACCATTTTTCATGGTTTTCTTGACAATAACCAAAATCACTTAAGTTCTCACATTAATATCTATGCTTTGTACGGACAAAAATGGTGCTTTTAGGCTTTCCATGTTTTCTTTTCTATCTGGTTTAGTCACGTGACACACAGGAGTTAGTACTTGATTGCATTACCATTATTTTTGATGACTTTTGATTGTCTAGTAAATTTTTTCTGGCACTAATTGTGCACATCAGGGAAACATATTTACTAATATATATAATATTATACTTCTGTTGGATTAACTTAAAAAAAGGACTACCCATATCTACTAAATCCTATAGTAAAAATAAAAGGTCATGATAAATGTTTTCAGATAAACATTGCACTAATAAGAATGCATATATTTACCAGCATGTGTTACACCTCAGACGTCACAGTTATGGAGGACTGACTCCAGCCTGCTGCTAATGGACGGTGGTTTGGATGTGACAGTGTGTCCACAATCTCTACAGGTTTGAAAGAAGCCATGCTTTCAGTCATGTTGTTAAGCTTCAGCCCATTAGCAGACTTCTCACTGATGGAACAGTTTCTACCACCGTCCTGTTCCATAATGACTCCCACTGTAAGAGGAAATGTTTACCAGTGATGTCTGATGAACAGTAGAGGCTTTACATGCATTTCCATTTCTTATTTTCTTTTCTTGATCATTTTCTACTTGTTTCACCAGCTTTAATCAAATGTGACATCCCATTTTTAACCTGATATTAACAGCTGCATGTTCAAAACGTAGAAATGACATGTGACATTTCATAAAAATGCCAGCAGCTGCTTTGATGAAAATGTGATTTATCACAAAACTCAGTTGATGTTGACAGATTCAACACTTTTAAGGTTAGTATTTCTTTCATGAGGCAAATTTCAGTAGATTTCAAAACATTTCCAAAACAATTTGTCAAATCAGATCATTATTTTTTACACCACTTGCAATAAATATGACAAATGTGTCTTTCCTTTTACTTGAATAGTTATTGACTTGTTTATGGACCCAGTGATTGGATTATTGAGTTATTGTCTTACACACAATGTTCTACTTTATCACAATTCTAAATGAACAAATACGTATATAGGGAAAACTTGCAAGATTTGTATTTATTCATTCATTCTAAAAAAACAACAACAACTACTACTTTACATTATCAAAACAGGTGTAAATACAAACCTCTTTGATAAAAAAAAAAAATACAAATTAAACTAAAAAGCAATACACTGGAGAAGTTGCTTACCATTTAGCATCACAAACTGTCATGTCTGATGTTCCGGGTGTGACCCAATTTGTTTACAAAGTATCAAAATGGCAGTTGTTATTTGACTCATAAATGTCATAGGCAATGTTCTGCAGGGCCACACACATCAGATCACATCTTATATTAGAAACAAAGGTGTCACTCTTCCAATTTCAAAGCATCATGTCTCAGCAGCATTAGCTCGTTGTCGCTTCTGGGATGAACTATTTAGAGAATATAGTCCATGTGCCAGATTAAGTTTCTAAAATCTTAACCCATAAAGACACAGTGTTACTTTTGGGGCAGTTCCCAAATACATTTTACTCTAGATAAGTGATTTATTTCCATTTATCATAATATTACCCTTTGTATTTTTTTCAGTGAAAATCATATATTTTCCTGTATTTAACTCACTGATTATGTAGAGGCTCATAAAAGCTCTAATTCAATTTGAGAGTTATCAAATCACAAACAGAGTGAAGAAAAAGTGACTTTTTCAGCCAATATTTCAATAAAAACAACTGTCATTAATCCAACTCAATGGGTTTCACTGGTGAATCAGTGTTGTAGAAGATGACAGTGTTTCCATGATTACTGCAGAGCTTCTAAACATCCAAATGGCTCTTATCTGATGACCATGAAAAGATACCAAACTGTATTTTACACCAATTATTTACATGTATGGATAGGATTAGTGAATCAAAAGTTATTAAATATTTTTGATCAGTAGATGCTTTTGGTTGCCTTTGGCTGTTTGGGTCCTTATAGGTCTTTCATGTAAGTCAATTATATACTCCTAACATCAATACAGACATGTCACACATAAAAATTCTTGTATATATCAGTGTATATTTAAGAGGAAAGTGTATATTATTCACATACAGCGCACACTTCAATTTAATGCAAGGGAGAACGACCATATCAGTTATGATTAAAACCATTTTACTGCACTTCTGCAAGATACAACTTAATGGAACTGCCCTTTAAAAGCTACATGACCATTATGGTGGTAAATCAAAGGGGGTAACATTTACCAAAGTGCCTCCAGACAAAAGATTATGACATGAATGCATATGTATTAAGATAAATCTTCACAATTACTGTTTTTAAAGATGTTTGTTCATTTCTAAACATGGTATACTCACCTTTGTGTGGATGTGTGTCCACTCTCTGGGACATTTATGATTACTGTTGTTCTGTGAAGAGACCTCACTCATTAACTCTCATCACTGCTGATCTTGATGGATCAAACAGAGTAAAAATAGATAGACAGGGAGGGCTGCAGCCTTTTAACAACAAACACTCTACATCTGTGTGTATGTATTTATGGGCTACCACTGCAACG
>CM035797.1:27447533-27725873 GCA_020466265.1 Siphamia tubifer
ATGAACAAAAGCTATTCAGTTTTTACTGAGTTTTTTTCACGAACCTGGGTTGATTGAAACGCTCTCTGGGGATATAAAGCTCTCAGTTCCCACTTGTCTCTCTGCCACCTTTCCCCTGAAAAAAATCCTGGTGTCCATCTTTCAATGTCACCCTCAGACAAGATAGCAAACCAATGTGGCATAAAACCCCTTCTGCATTTGTATGTTTAGATTCAGTAAACTTTATTTATCCTCGTGGGGCAATTAGGATGGGTGCACAGAGCAGCTACAACAGACAAGAGCAGAATTTAGGAGAGTCTGGGGAAAGTTGCTCCAGTTTATTGAGGGTGCTTCTGATGTGGTCAGTTGCTATGGTGGGGTTGGCTCTGGGGTGGGCAATTAATTTTCATATGGGGCCACGTGAGAAATGTTGATAGTTATTAAGGGCCGGATCAATTCACCCATAGTCACCCATGTTCAATATCTCTAAAAAAAAAAATAAAAATAGTACTATCTAATAAGTTTTTCTTTGACTGTACACATTATCCCTTTGAACACCTTAGGTAAAAGGTAAAAGTACTTACATTAGTACCATTACTTCATGGTAACTAACAAAGCAGGTACACTCAATGTTCATAGAGGTGGACGTTACAGAGCCCATTTAACCTAAAATTGTCACCTTATTGTCCTCAGTGGAACTGTTGTTACTGTCCTGTAATGTGTGTGGAAATGACCAAAAATAGGGTTACCTGATGAAAGGTTATAACATATGATATAAACATGGTAAAAACATAACATAAAAAATAATATCAGTGTAAATACTTGATGACTAGTAATGTCAAAAATGTTACCTTTCTGACTAAATGACTAAAGTATGTTGTTAAAGCTCCTTGAACTTTAACATGACAGTAATTCTTTAAATCTTCTCACACACACACATGCAGCAACATGAACAAAGTGTCTGTACCTATAAAATGGACCAAATAATGAAAAGACCACGACTCATTGAATGGACAGAGTGGAAAATATTGCCCTCTATTGGACAACCACCAAAGAGACATCTGAGTGAGAAGATAGATAGATAGATAGACAGACAGACAGACAGACAGACAGATAGATAGATGACATTCCCAACACATCTTGAAAATTTTATCAAAATCTGTTGAGAACTTTTTATAATCCTGCTAACAAACTCAAATTTAATACCTCCTTTGGTGGACCTCTCTTCATTCAAAGGGGGGAATGTATGCCTTGGTAGAGGTTTGTACTATTACGGTGGTTTTCTAGTAGAGTATTAGTTTATCTAGTTTTATCACTGGAACATGCACATAAAAGCATTTTATTTGTCCAGTTTGTAATATGGGGTCAGTTTTTTAGAGGCTTTTCTACTTGGTATTAAAGTGGTAATATGACATGGCTTCATTCTTTCATGTAAAGTAACCTCTTAAAGTACAAGTTTAGAGTAAAATGACCTAGAATGGAAATGTTGCTGCTCCGTACTAGTTATAATTCTTTAGTAAATAACAGATGAAATATAACCCTTAAAAATAAAAATCCCTGTTATGATTAAACCCCTTTACATTGCATCTTTTAGGTTTTTTTAAGCAGGTAACTGTCTAAATGAAGATAAACATAACATAAAAACACTAACTTCAGTGAGAGTAGATGGCATTTACCTTTCATCAGGTAAGCAGACTAAATGTTAAGTAATGAATAGTTACGGTGCATTTTCTTTAATTAAATGTAAACTTTATTGGCAAGGATATAATAAAATAAACCAGTTTACCCTCGTTGAAGTGAAGCTCACCCCTTAGTTTAAGACAAGCCCATCTATGCCATTTTACAGTACAAACTGACCTAGAGCTTGAATTTGGGTACAATAAATTAATCACAAAACACTGGATAAGTTTTAGGAAACATGTATTTACACAATATACAAATACAGTAAATGTGAATAAGGCTACACCTTTCAGGTTAAACATTTATTTAAAAAAAAAAAAAGCTATAAAACTCTTTAAAATAATAAACATATGTACAGTTCATCAATTTCATTTTAAAACATACATTTGTACAATTTAAAGCATGATTCTGCATTTCTTTTTTGGCAGACATTTGTGGCCCACTAAAACTTTGATTGTCCAACGTGTTTTAAGTTTTTCCCTTTGGTCCATCAATTGGACAAAGTGAAAATTCAGCCTGAAACATCATTATATACTGCAACCAGTTTCAGACAGAATTCCTGTAACATCACTTGGCACAAAGAACCAAGTCCAACAGTTTAAAATGAAATTCAATAAAACTACAATTAGGAAGTCACAGTCGTCTGATGTTCCTCTTGCTACGAGTGCTCCCTGGTAAGACGGTGGTCGTCTTGGAAGTGTTGAAGCGGGGACGAGGCTGGACCACCCTGCAGGGTGTTGAGCCATGGAAGCCTTCTTGGCAGCGTGTGCAAAAGTCAAACCGACAGCCGAGTCTTGTACATGTCGCTCTCTGAGTCTCAGAGTCATGTGTTGCAGGCGAATTGCAACGTTTGCAATGACGGAGAGACTCATGCTGCTTCAGAACACTGGCAGCCTGGATAAGCAAAGAAACACAAAAATGTTATACACAGGTTCAAAGACTATCTAACCATTTTATTTGTCATACTAAAGCTCATCTGCAACTCACCTCTACATAGTCTTTAAAGCGTGTACAATGAGTGTTGGATGTTCTGCCTTTACTAGAGGATTCCATCAGCCTGTTGTTCTTGCAGCTCTGGTTGGATGACAAGGGTGAAGATGATGAAGCGTTTGGTGATGCCAGACTCTGCACACAGGACAATACCATCCTGGACACTGCCACATCTCTGGTCAAACCAGAAGTCTTTTGCCTTAGGGAGCTGCCTGACTCCTAAAGAAAGAAAGAACAAACTTAGGACACCAAAGTAAAGACACTTTAAATGTGAATAAAGCTTCACACTCTTTGCACCTCACAAGACCAACCATGCATGCAAAAACCTGCCATTAAAAAAAGTGTATATATTTATTAAGATGTGAAGTTATACTTTTTACGTTTTGTGACAATTACATTCTTTTCTTCTTATAATAACAGATTTCTTAAGAATTTAAGTTGGAAGTTCAAACTATTATAACCCTCTTCTCCCAAAATCAACAATTCAAATTGTTGAGGAACAAAAGTTTAACATGCAAATAGAAACAGTAAAAGTAGCTATAATAAAAAGTACATTATCAAGTACAGCTTGTATCAAATTATACTATGACAGCAGGAGGTGACCTCTAGGCATAAAAATATAATTACCCTGAGTGCCTGTTCAGCTTGCTGACACCTTCTCAGAGCTGCTGAATCCTCACAGATGATTTTTCTCCATGTTCTGCTCACTTTTTGGAAGCTGATGAGTGACATAACAAGAACAGATTAGGAGAAGTATTGAATGAGAAGTCCAATTTAGAAATAACATATTACATTAAAACCAGCAGGTGAGAATCTCATGTGCACAAAAAGATAAGTTTTTATGAACAACAAACTGTAGAGACATAACAAAACATATGCGTTGCTTACCTAATGAGGTCCATGTCTCCCAGCAGGGCCAGAATGCGGGTCAGAATGCCTCTCATGTTCCTGGTTAGCAGAGATGAAAATATGTCAATGTGCTCCAGGCCCATATGTCGTCCAATCACTCGATCTAAAAGGTGATCCTCTGCTAGCTTTGAGATAATGCTCCAGTCATACCTGAAATACAAGAAAACAGGGGTATGGTGACGGTACAGTCTCTAATTATGCATATACTGATGGAAGAACAACAACAAAAAAAATCTGTATTCAAATACATGACAAAGAATCTACAGTTCTTAAATTCTATTAAAGAAAATTAAGATATTTTTGACATACCTCTTCGTTTTCTGAAAGTTCTTGGCAAGCTCCTCACATACAGCCTGTTCAAACTTCAGTATGGGCAGATACGAGTTGTTGTTGTCTGATGGCGTGGATGACATAGAGTACGTATATGGTCTCCTCTGCTGAAGCACAGGAGTTGAGACCACTGGAGACACAGAATTAGTCCCCTCATGACATTTAGTAGGAGATGACTTTGGTGAAGTACTCTTTTGTTGGCATGTAGCAGCAGAAGGGGACATGCTTGTGGGAGCTTTTACATGGAAGTGGTCATCCTCTTCTTCAATCTGGCTGTTCTGCAGAGACAGGTAGCCACTGTCCTCATCCTCGAGCCTGTCATCCACAATTTTGTCAACATCCCTACCACTGGTATTGTTCTCTTTATTGTGGACAGCTCTGGTATTGTTGGTGTGAGATACCAAAACTGAAGTCACATCTGCAGGTGGAACTGAAGGCTTTTCAGGGGGGGGTTCTTTCACTGGGGAACTTTTCAGGTGAAGCACATTTTTGTCCATACTTAAGGTCTTGGAAGCCTCCTGTCGAGGGAACTTCATGATGATTCTCTTACTTTGTGGCATATACACCGTGTAGAATATTCCTGGTTAAAGAAGATAAAAAGCAGTGTTACTTTAGTCGCTTTTGACTGTGGGGCCTCCAAAGAAACATGGTGCTCTTCATGTAGGCCCAAACTAGCTAAACTTTTCCAACTACATAACAAAACATCCACAAAATGACACTATAAAAATAGTGAGGTTCTGACATTATATCAATGTTGAATGCATTGCAAACGTTTTCGCACATTGATTTTTCTATACAAAAAGGATTTTGGCGCGATGAACATTTGGCGGAAACACAACTATTACGCAAAAGTACTACATAACTAGTTCTGCAATTTGAAAGTTTCTGTTCAGTCCTTTCTGTTCAATATTTGACAATTTAAATTAGGTTTCTGCATGTATCAAAAACAAAAGCAATTAATTTAAACTTGCCATATAAACTTAAGAATGTATTGACTAATTTCGGCGCGTAGTCTTTTTCTATACAATTCACAACTTGTCATACATCTACAGAACGTTTCCTACAAACAGTAAATGTGTATTGCAATGCAGTTATGTATAAATAGAATAATGATGAAAGATTTGCCCAATGAGTGTCATACCAGGTTAGGTAAACCGCAGAGCTAACTCCTGTAGCAGTCAGACGTCAGTCATTTATAGCATTTCAGAGACAAAAACACAAAAACCTTCTCACCTTGTAGTTAGTTGTCGTTATCCAAAGCTGTCTGCTTTTCTACAATTGGCCACCGATGCACCTTCCAGACGATACCCGCTCAACACACACACGCACACACAGACACAGACCCCTAAAACAACCGAAAATTCCGCCAGACCTTGGTTCTCTTTTAAAATCAGCGCGTAGAAGACATCGACCAATCACAGTATGTCTCTTTAAACTTTCAGCCAATGGGAATTTAGATCATGCGCAGTTCAGGGGTGTGACGTCATTGCGTCGCCAGCGTGTACGTAACTTCCCACTCGTAGTGAAGGGTGGTGACTCCACGGTATGTTAATCTGAGTTAGCGCCAAATTTTATGTGTATAGTTTCATGAACATACACTGTAATATAGATTATTGGCTGAATTTAACGTTAGATGTTGTAAAATAAAACTATGTTATGAAAAAAATAATACTTTAGTTTTAGTTAGTGATACGCAACTCTGATATTGGTTATTTATTTTTGGAGTTTTAACTTAGGTGTGTTGTTACTCACATGTGCCTTCATTGGTCAACTTAAACCCTTCTTCATTTTGTCATTAGTTTGTTGTGTGTTTTATTCCCATAGCCTAACTATTACCATGTCTTAATAAAAAGGGTAGTAATCTACCCTGGTTTTAATTTCAATATGAAACTCAAAAGTTTCATGTCTGTATAGATTTACTCTTATTCTTTATTTCAACTTGCTTGATTCATTGTGGTTTTTATTATTATTATTATTATTATTATTATTATTATTATTATTATTATTATTATTATTATTATTATTATTATTATTATTATTATTGTTGTTGTTGTTGTTGTTGTTGTTTTTTAATCACTTTATTATTTACTATATTCAGGCCATTTTATCAGCAAGTTGTATCTCACATTATATACCATTTCAGTTTACCCTTGAATTGAGATAATATAACAAAAAAATACTAGGTAAAAGGAAAGGACACGACCCTAAATTGAGAGATTCCTCCATGGTACAACTGGACATTATTCGGGGACATCACACCTCTGCATGGAATTTGTAAAGTGACTATTCACTAAAACCAGACTGGGGGGTGGGGGTGGGGGGATAGGTTTCTGTTGTCTCAAGACAGTCTGAAGAAACAAATCCCTCTTTGAGGTCACAGTGCTGTGTCGTTAAAATATAATCTGTTTGTCCTAAAACTGGAAAAAAAAAAAACTACAATTAGGAAATGGAAAACCATCAGACAGTATGATGCTTGACTTGACGCTTGACTGCATGCAATCCATGCAGTCAAGACCTCAAAAGTTTGCAGTTGTTGCCCATTGAAATCCAGGGCCGTATTATGGACCGGGTTAGTGATGCTAACGCCCGAGGGTCCAGGGGCCCAAAGCCATGCAGATGCCAAAACCAATTGTGGTGTCAGAGGGCCTCTATTCTCTAGGATTGTATGACTACTCACACTGTTCTAAGGCATATCTGAAGAGAACAGAGAGAGAAGAGTGATATGAATTGGGCAGGGGGGACAGGGACGGCAATCAGAAAGCCCCTGGACTGGCCCTGCCGTAGTGTTTCTCATGAATAACGTTTGCCAATTAGGGGATCATTAGGGGATGTGGGGGGTGGTTTCAGAGGACCCTATGATTATGAAAGCCCCTGTTAATGCAGATGTTAATGTGCTTGTTCTAACATAATGCTTATCCCACTATTGCTGTCATATGCTTAACATTTACATGTCTAAGCAGATAGTCATTTGATACAAACTTGTCTGTATTCATTCACAGCTGTGTCTTATGTCATGTGAACAGATACTCCTGATTTAAAATCTTTAGGTCTATGACCTTCTTTTGTAGTTTTTGTCTCTCTTTCTCTCTCTCTCTCTCTCTCTCTCTCAATTCAATTCAATTTTCAATTTAAATGGCTTTATTGACATGGGAAACATATGTTTACATTGTCAAAGCAGCAGAAATAAATAAATAAATAAATAAAAATAATCTCTCTCTCTCTCTCTCTCACTATGAACATTTTTATATTGATCTCATTTGCCATTTTTTCAGTTTAATCAATATATTTGAAAACAAGAAAAAAAAGAGAAATATAAAAATGGAGGTGTAAAGGAAATGTATGAAGTACTTCACCTATAAATAGAAATATATAGTTTTAAAAGCCTACACTTTTTTTTATTATCTTTCTCAATTATGTGGGATACACCAAAAATGGAATTGGCAAATATTTCTGCATTAGAAGTAGTTCATTTTGCAGTGATCAAATGTCATACTGTATTTTTATTGATGTGACCTCCATAGAGTTGGGTATTTTAGTGATAGTATGTATTTATGAAGGTGTTTTATTTTAACTTTAATATTTTGGTAATTAAACCCCTAATTTATAATGAATATTCCATTTGTATCCTAAGAATTTGAACTGGATTCTTTCATTGTACTGTGTTATTATTATTATCCACTAGGGGGCGCTAACAGTCCTAGCACATTGTCAACTGCCCTTAAGATTCAAGAGGAAGACTTTTTAACTACTGCGCATGCGGCCACGAATCAATATGTCTGCGCCCTTCGAAAAGGTGGTAAAGAAACAACCTTCTGATATCTGTCCTCAATTAAGACCGATTTGACTGTTTTAATACCATTCACGACTTGAAACTGCTTCTTTATAGCAACTATGTCTATTTGGTTGTACATTTAGTCATTTCCTCTGCTTTTACATCCTACAGTTACCCTTTATGAATGGTTAGTAAATATAATTGTACATGTATACCTTAGAATGCATAATGTTGCGAACTTAAGTGGCTGTAAAGAACCAAATTAAGTTAGCCTAATTAAAAACAAAACTATTCAATTTATAGTCTTAGATGTGTGGTAGATTTTTGTAGAAATAATTAGCATCAGTGAATGTTAGTTGCATGTAGCCAAACCTGTTAATGATGAACGTTATCTAATAGACAACATTGTTTTGTGTAATGCTTACACGAATTTATTGGACAGAAGATACCTTTTATTCTACATATTGTGGTTGCAGGAAATAAGATTATAATAGTTTGCGCTGCAGTTTAGTAGAATTTTCTGATCTGGTAAAGGATGTGTAAGAGTCGAAGCCTTTTCTGAATCTGTTTGTGCTGCCACACTTTGAATTTAATTCAAGTGTTTTCAGTATGGCTCACAGAAGAGCCTTAAAACACCTGGGTACAGTGAAGAATTATGCTGGTAGTCTGTTGGATCCTGCTTTTCGAAAAACACCACATGTCATCTACAGACAAAGTCAACTTACTGGCTTCCATGTCAGACTTGATCATTTCAGTAAACACTGTGGGAATCCAAAAAGAACTTTACATACCAGTGCACCATTACTGGTAGCCAAATTACTATCCCTGGAGGAGATTTTTTCCAGGACATCCCTGCAGAACTACTTGAAGAAGATGGAGGGAGAGTATCATGAATGTTTAAGAGTGACCAACAATGGTGAGACAGAAGAGCAGATCAGGGATGAAGAATTGAGAGACAAGAGGACCAAAGTGTCTCTGCTGAGTCCTTTGGTGCATTGTGTCAGAGAGTTGAAGACTAAAGAAAAAGAGGTGGCTGAAACGGAAATGCTGATGAAAGGTGATGTTGTTTTACTATCGCAAGAAATATAGTTCGACATGAGTTTTAAGTGGTGTATGAAATGATAATGCTTCCACTTTTGTTAGGCTTCAGGACAGTTGTATGGAATAAATATGTGGTTATCTACTTTATCCAGGGGGAATCTAAGTGAGAGAAAAACAGGATGGGAATTACAAATATAATGAGTAATTTGAAATAAGGCATTATTAAAAAACAAAAAAAACCCCAAACAACAGGAAGTGAATGATGGTCAGGTTTGGATCTAAATACTTGTGGTCTGATCATTTCCTTTCCTACTTTTAACAGATGAAGACCAAGCCCTCCGAGAACTGGCTGAGCTGGAGAGAGATGCCTGTATGCAAGATGTTCAAACTCTCAAACAAAAGGTAGAGAGTGATGTTTCAACTGTGAGAGACAAACTGCATAATGGAGACATACATTGAAATTAAAAGTTGTATTTTTAAAATTTTTGAGATTATCACATAGTTTCTCTTTATCAAAACTCAATCTGTTCAAACAACCAGATTTTGGATATGTTGGTCCCTGAGGAGGAAACTGACCTGAGCGATCTTGTGCTGGAAGTCACGACTGGTGTTGGAGGTCAGGAGGCCATGCTTTTTACTGCTGAGGTCAGGGGTTTGCATTATTGTTATCTAAACCCAAAATTATTCTTTCTGAGGTTAAGAACTTTTTTAAAGTATTGTGAGACAGAAGGGTAGCTGTACCTTTATTCTCCAATGATAAATGTTTTAAATGATACAATATAAAGACATTGTGATTAATTTAATATCTAACTCCAACAAATATGGGCGTTAAACCTTAGTTCAGGTTTAATATTCAACATAATTCAATATGTCTGTGAAGTCACCTGTCAAATTATTGTCTGTTTTGAAGGTTTTTGACATGTACCAGGGCTTTGCTCAGTACCACAACTGGTCATTTGAGATCCTGGAGTACACGACCAGTGAAATAGGTTAGTGCAACAACCTTTCTACAAATTGCATCTTTCTTTGAGTCTGTATCTTAAAACTGTACAGTAAAACTGCAGTTTGGTATTACACCTTAAAACCTCAGACGTTTTTCTTTGTCGCATTTCCAGCTGTATTTCTCACACATTTTCAGGTTCCAGATGGATGTGTGCAGTTTGTTTACTATTTTAATAATAAAAGAACTGTAGCTCACTACACAGTGCAATATGCTGCCTTGAACAATGGAGAGCAGTTTATCCCCAGGCTAACATACAACAAAGATCTGTGTTACTAAGGTAACAGTCAAATGAACCTGTTACACCAACCAACAAAAAGAGGAAATGTATTGGACATAATTTGTGGTTTGTTTGTGGTTTAATATTATTGTGGAAGTCTCGGAGTGACTTTATGATTTTTCTAAACATTTCATTTTAGAGTCTATATTTAAATGATCCACGATTACATGAATCAGTTATTTGTAAGCCATTGTCATCAGAAAACCATGAGTTTTTAAGACTTAAAGCTGTTCCTGTTAAAGCTGCAGGTGCTGTAATAAGGGGAATGGCAGAAATCGAAACTTCTTCGGTTTAATCAAAAGCAACTTGACTTTAATCTTAGGTTAAAGACATTTCACCTTTCATCCAATGGGTTTCAATAGTTCTAAAGACTGCTGAAGCAGGGTATCTATCATCCCCCCATTTAAATGCCTTTAGTGGTCACATGAGTCCTGTTGTCCGTCTTGAGGGCCAATGGCACCTTTGGGCCTTTTGTATGGTTAACGAGTGTGAACACTTCTTCGGCCTTTTTTGTCTGACTTGGAATTTAAAGACATGTGACCAAACTGTGGAAAAGTGGAACCATTTTTAAAGCTTCTATGTAAAGGCACTGAGTAGAACAGTAGAATTCTGTATCACCAAATCTGACAGAACTGATCAGTAAGTATGTCTGCCAAGTATAAGTAACCCACCACCTGATTGTAAACACCTTTGTAACAGCTCATTTTCACCCCAACTCAAATGAACTGATAAAAGACCAGGTTGTTTTCATTATTTTCAATCTGTTTTAATATATATATTCATGGTTTTCTTCAGTTCAGCTTTTGCATACTGATCTCACATTTATTTAAATGTATTTGCAAAACAAAATCTCATATTGTTGCATTAAAAGATTTATAGAAATAACTGAAAAATCTGGAAAGTGTTTCCAAGGAAAACACACTATTATTCCTTCATTGATGTTAATTTCTCACCTGCCACTAGGTGGACTACGGCATGCCTCAGCAAGTTTAAGTGGCCCTCAGAGCTACAAGAGGATGAAATTTGAGGCGGGAGTCCATCGGGTCCAGAGGGTTCCGAAGACTGAGAAACAAGGCCGGATGCACACCAGCACCATGACTGTAGCTGTACTTCCACAACCAACTGAGGTACACATGGCTTCTTGAGATGGAAAAATACGAAAAAGGCAAATGCATATCTATCAAAAATATGACACAATTTCTCTTTGGAAATCAATACATCTCACTTTTAAAATTTGCATTTTGAAGTTGTTGCCGCTTCCAAGGAATTAAATGTGTTGGAGGGTGAAGTATTTTTGTTTTTCTACTTGGCTGAATGGATAAATATAAACTGTATGTGTTTTTGTCTGTCAGATTTCTTTTACAATAAACCCAAAGGACCTGAGGATTGACACCAAGAGGGCGAGTGGAGCTGGAGGTCAACATGTCAACACAACAGACAGTGCAGTCAGAATAGTCCATCTGCCTACAGGTAAACTGTACATAAGGCATATTAGAACAGATACAAGATACTTTTCAATTTAACATACAAAATGGAGGAATGTTAGACAGCACTTTAATAAGGTTACATATGAACTACAACCAGTTACGAATAGGGAAATTATGATAAATGTCATCATTATGTTAGACCAGGGTTTCCCAACCTGTTTCAGCCATGGCACATATTTTACATTAGAAAAAAGGCACACCACCAAAAAAAAATGTCACAAAAAGTATATTTATTAAAATATAATGCACATGTAGTCTTAATTTACTTCCTCTGTGTAAAACCTGAGCCTGTTTAGTCGAACACAAAGCTAATATTCTTGCAGGAATTAAACAAAGAAGAATACTTAGATCTTCCTCAATGGCTCTGAATCTATAGATTTTTTTTTTCTCTTCATGCTTGAAAATCCCACCTCTCATATCTAGGTTGGGGGGCACATCAGAATGCATGGGGCGTTTGCAACAAAAAATGTTGAAAGGGGTGTGTCGGTGACCCCCTCAGACAGATTCCTGGCTTACAGATTGATAGTATATGAGGTATATATCCTGTACCCAAACCCAATGTCTAGGGTTTATGGGTAACCCGGTAATCCACGCATCACTAGTGAAGAAGGCTTTATCAATAAAATGCACTTCATCAGGACTTGTTTACTTTCCCTTTTTTTGGAAAGGAAAATGGCAGACTTGTATGGTGGATCATTGGTGCAGTTGTACATATGTACATCATGCTGCTCTCTTACAGAACCAATCAGGTGAAAATGGATGAATCCTCCACAGCACACTTGATGATTTTCCCATGGCACAGTGGTTCGGAAACAATGTTTTAGACAGTATTGTAAATAAATGTGCAGTGACCAATTATTTAATTACCAAGTCCAACAACTATTTGTCTTTGAGTTTTAAAGTTTTTGTCTTTCAGGGAACTTGAGGTCACATTGTAATATTCAAGCCATTTATATACAAGTTGGTTTTTTGTATAAAACTGTCAATTTTGTTGCATGTTTTTTTAGGTGTTGTTGCAGAGTGTCAGCAGGAGCGTTCTCAGCTGAAGAACAGGGAGAAAGCCATGAAGGCCCTTAGAGCCAAATTGTATAGCATGAAACTGGAGGAAGAGACCAGCAAACGCTACAACCAGCGTAAAATACAGGTAACAGATTAAAAAAATATACCACTGGAGCCTCCACAGTTGATTCACAACAAAAATAATCTGTACTGACCATGCGTTTTTCTAGTTTGTGAGTGTAAAATATTGGAAAATGGTGGCAATAACTGCTTAATAATAGAAATATGATGTTGAAAAGAGAAATAATATTGAAAAGACCTTTAGGATGAGGAGTAATTTTTGAGTAAAAGAACTACCACATATTTACTAATTTTTCTTTTGGATAAAATAGATGACTTTTTTCAGATGTTGGTTGAATGTCAACCATTCCTGTTAGTCTGGATTTAATCAGTAATAGTAATATGTAAATACATTGTATGAATTTTCTTCTTGATAAGGAATTTCACAAAAGGCAATGACAATAACTTAAAAATAAATTTAAAAACCGTTACAGTAGTATTCACTCAATGAATTCATATGAAGTACCTATATTTTTAGATGGCGCTTGTTAGATATACATTGATTACAAAACAGACTCCAAAATAAAAGTACATTGTAAAATATTGAGAAATCTTTTTTTTGTATTTAAAAAATTTTTTTAATGTCCTCTTCCTGTTCCTTCAGGTGGGCACCAAAGGCAGATCAGAGAAGATCCGGACTTACAACTTTTCCCAGGATCGAATTACAGATCACCGGATTGGCTTGACCGTCCATAATACTGAGAGCTTTCTGCTGGGAGAGGAACTGCTGGATGAGATGAACTCTTCTCTGCAGGACTTTTCTAATCAGGAGACACTCTTGGAACTATTGGAAGAAAACCAGGAGGCATGGTGAGATTGGGTCTCAATAAGGTGGACTACTGACATTAAATATATTTTCTAATACTGGTCACATCTAGTATCTGAATTCAGTCGTGGAAAGACTGCAAGAGACTGACTATGGTGGATCATATGGGTGATTAAGTCCTAATGAATGAGAATAAATGAATAAACTCCCAACTGTACAGACCTCTGATAAAACCAAAAGTGCACTCTTTTTCTTGTTTCTCAGTATCATTCAACCATAACCACGCCACAAGCAGCTTGCATAAGCAGTGCCAGAGGGCTTTCCAGTGACACTAAGACCGTCTGTATGGGGGTGTTTGCGAATAGTCACAAGCTAATGTCGTATATTATGTAATTAGGCACCAACAGTCTGAAGACTGGAATGGGGGGGTGGTTTCTTCCTACTCCCTTTCAGGCACAACAGTTTTTCTATTTTTTATTATTAAATTTTTGTATTTTTAGTTTTATTTTTCCCTTTTGTATTATGTTTGCATCGGAACTAAACTAAACATTCTTAATGAAGCTTGAATGAATGAAGAAACTTACAAAAAAAACCCTCTTATATACTTAAAAAAGACAGTCAAGTGACTAATGTAAATGTCCATTTGTTTACCTTGTTAAAGGAAGCGCGAATTTTATGTATAAACTGCATTACCCATAATGCTCATGTGCCCTGAGATTGACGAATAGAGCCCCGAGTCATCGTTCGGTTCTTCTCGCCCACTCACTCCAGTTTTCTCCAGAGCAGCCAGTCGCATCCTGCCTGAAAGCTCAACGTCAACCGTTAGCTAGCTTTAAAGGCTTTGGGAAGTCATTTTTACCGACAGAATCTCGCTTTGGTGCCTCAGTAGGATGTCATTTCTTTAAGTTACTCGGGTGGGAAAATGAGAAAAGGCAATTCCCGCTTTAAAAGTCCGGTTTCACTTCGACCTCTGTAGCTGAACGGCTTTAGCCAGTTACTGGGTTTTGACAAGAAGCTCATCTGTCCGCCGCTGCTCCGATCCGATCCGTGTGGGGATTTGGACAAAGCCACTCCGATGTTGGACGGCGCTAACATCCCTGGAACTCAAAGGCTTTTATATTTGTCAGTGAAATTGAATTACAGAGCCGGTCATCTGCCGTTAAAGTGTCAGTGATAAGGGGAGGAGTACAGGTCTATTTTTGGAGGGCGAGAGTTTGGATCTCGCACCGACGGAAGGGGCAGGGGGCGTGCGGAGGAGGGGGGGGGGCACCCACCGAGAAGAAGAAGAAGAAGGGACGTAGAGAGACAATATCCTGATGCCAGTGATGGCAAACGAGCCGATCATCCTAAACGTCTATGACATGGTAAGAGGAAACGGAGAAAGATGGCTGTGTTATCAGAGATGGTTATCCTGTTATGTTTTGTTTCTGTCAAACTACAACCAAACTCTATTATCAATATGTGCTTTTAATATCAGTTGGTTATCTGCAGAGTATCCACACATTAAAGTCAGTTTGGTATTCATCTACAGGGCTCCATCTAAAACAGCAGTCGGCTTTGTGAGGTGAAATGTGAGTGTTTTCCTGTTGTAGTTTTTATTTCCACAGTCTGTTCATGTAAACACAAGTAAGATTTCCTAGTAATGAAGTGACGTTAAAAGATTCACCAAAAGGCAAATAATGGAAACATATGTTGGGAGGGAAAAACATTGGAGTACACACCCACCAGCCACGTACTCATAGTAGTTTAGTAGAAAGCAAGTGAACTTTTATTTGTATTTATTTTTTTGTAACTTTTAAGTAACATACAATGTAGAATTGCATGATAACAGAGAAGTATTAGAATGTATTAGTACAAACATGTACAATTGATTTGTGAAACTGTTTATATTGTTTCACAGAAAATCTGATTAAGTCGAACAACCTGAAATGTCTTAAGAGAAATAGGCCATAAATAATGAAAGCTCCAAATTCTAAAATGTTAATAATAATATGTCTATAAATGTCATGTGCCTCTGTTGATTCAGTGTAATCCAAACATGTTTAAATAAGTTAAGGCATAATATAGTCAAAATTTTAGAGTTGTGGATTAGGAGTTCTCATTATGTATATTTTATTTATGACCCTGTCCCTAAAGGGGAGAGGGGTATTATTGTTGAGATGATTTGTCTGTTTGTCTATCAGCAACTTTATGCAAAAACTACTAGAATCAATTTCCATTACATTTTCAGGAAATGTGTGAAGTGGTCCAGAATAGATCCCATAAAATTTTGGTGAATGTAGGTCAAAGGTCAGGGTTACAGTAACCAAAAATGTCTTTTCGCAATGATAAGAGATAGGACAAATCAGGTCAAATGTTTGCGAGGGGGCAGGGTTTGTTGCACCAGGCACCACTTGTTATACTATTATTTTAGTGGTCTAACCCACTTGAGATCAAATTGGTTTGCATGTGGTCCCTAATTTAAAAAGACTTGGACACCTTTGATCATTAATATCTTTAATATAATCTTTATACTTAATAAATTCAACCTAGTGACCAGATTGGACCCTTTGGTGGGCCAGTATGTTTGCTGTCCCAGACTTAAAATAGTCACATATTATTGCTATGTCCACATTATGGCTTTCCATGTCAGGAGTGATCCTTATTAGACTCTTAAGCTTTTGTATCCAAAACAGTACAGTAACCCTGGTAAAATATGAGCGGACATCCTAACAAGCATGATAAAAAAGGAGCATGGAAGAGTTTTCTTTGATTTATTGTTTGGTCAGGATTGTAATAGGACAACACCAAACCAAATATGTCATCATCTATACTGCAAACTATGTCACTACTGCAGCTTGAAAAACACCAGTGTCTTTGTAAGTGAAAGTAGCTGGGGTCATATTTGAGTCAGTATATTGTCACCCTGCAGAAGTGAGTCATTTTGGAAAGGCGGTTGGAAATTTACTGATGTGCTGATGAATCATTGATTGATATGGATTCTTTGTAACAACCAGATTACAAATGAGAACATCAGGCTGTAAACAGGGCATTGTTTTGGCATAATGTGCATGAATAGTAAGATGAAAGATAGTGCCAATGGCCCTGTGCTCATCTGGGCCTCACAGCTGTGATGGTTTGCTATCAACAAAGGGAAGGCATTCAATGGAACATAAAATCTGAATTGAAATCCGTTGAGAATTGAGGGAGGAGAAGCAATTTTAGAGAATTGTGGACGACGACGGACAAAGCACGATGACAATAGTTCATCGCGACTTCATCCGGATGAGCTAAAAACCACAACTTGACATGTTCATATCCCGATTCATCTCCTTTTCCCACATATTTTACCCTCTGGAAGCAGCAGTCACTGGTGTAGTAGAGATTTACATCATTGATGATTTTTATACATTTATACATAAATTGTACTTTTTGAAGCATTATCATTCAGTTTGATTAATCAACATGAGTAGGATGTGTTGCAAACTTAAGACCTGAGCTTAACTTAGGTTTTTTTATTTGGATTGGTGTTTGAATCCAGACTTATTGATTAAGTGCTTGGGGATTCATGTTCAGTCAGAGAAGTTATTGATTTCTTTATTCATATGGGTTTTTGTGACTTTGACTTAGACATACAGTTCAGCAGTTATCTATTTTCTATCAGTCATTAATAGTTAATTACAAGTGTTATGTCTTTTCCCACAAATATAGTAATAATATACTGGTGGGTTAATTGTTAAAGGGGACATATCATGCCCATTTTCCACCAGTGAACACAGTCCTCTGGTGTCTCAGTGACCTGTCTGTGACATGCTTTGGTCTAAATACTACATTGATGAAGAGATACAGCAGCCTCTTCAACCTGAAGAAACAGGTCTTTTCAAAACACTCAGTTTTAGTGCCTTTTGCTTTCATGCAAATGAGCCACAGCTGACTCCGCGCCTCTCTTAGGCGCACTATGGATAGAGGAAGAGGAGAAAAAAATGGAACCTGAAAAAGAGACAGACACTGATAAAATAAAATCAGCTGGAGAGAATCAAAGTGGGATCAGTGCTTTTTACAGCCCCAATGTGGGTTCGGGTCCGCTTCGTCTGGACCCGGGTCAGCCAGGCGAGCCATGACACCATGGCCAATAGGGTTGTCACGATACTAAAATTTCCAACTCGATACCGATACTAAGGATAATACTCGATACTAATTTCGATACTGGAGATGTGAGGGATTCCTTTTAAAATTTCCTCCGTGGACTGCTAAAAAAAGGTAGTGAGTGCGGGTGCAGAATAAATGCATGCCTATCTCTTGGCAAGTTAAGGTAGGCCTATCTTTTTGCTCAAGCCCTTCTGCAGTGCTAACTGCAAGCCTCTTCATGGTTGAGCATTATGTGCGCGGGCGGCAGCGTATTGCATCATGTGACCACCGCGGACCCCTTGCGGGACTATGGCAAGCCAAAGTGTTCACATAGCCACGCGTTGTCTTTGTTATATCACGCGTTACACAACGCATTCTAGAACACGTGTCATTGTGTGCGCCAGTGCACGCACCAGAGCGCGTCCTGTAACGCGTGATAGTGTGCCAGTGCGCGTGCTAGAACGCATTCTGCAACGCGTGATATAATAAAGACAACGCGTGGCTATGTGAACACTTTGGCTTGCCATACGGGACTAGCAGCACGCACGTCAAAAATGATAGGCTGACATGCTCACGGTGGCCTCCATGGTGGTAACGTTATACTATGCGCTACCGCCTGGCTGCCGCCCGCGCGCATAGACGTTCGACTATATCGAGGCCTTTAAAAGCAAAGTTGCATCGGATGGTCGCAATCACAGACCTATAGAAATAGTGTATAGGTCTGTGGTCGCACTGGCGTCATCCCGTGTGCTGTCAGAGGCAGCTGGAGAAAAAAAGAGACTTTAACTTACAAGCCGGCATTACGGCTGTGCCAGAGCTGACTGCATTGATGCCTGTTTAGAATTCTTAACGTTACCCGCTACAAAAAAGCGGCGACGCGCCATAAAAACAAAAAATCGATTTTCCCGCAACTTAGTATCTAATTAGATACCAAGGGTCAATATCGATTTAGTATCTAAAATCGATTTTTTTGACAACCCTAATGGCCATAGTGCCACCCATGGACCCGTCTGTCCGATCAACCCGGGTCAGACCAATTGTGGACCTGGACACACACACAGTGAGCGGGGCTCAGACTGCAATGCATGGGATGTACAGTAGCCCCTACTGATGGAGAATAATGGAGGATCTCTGAGCAGAGGTGTCTGTCACCAGTAGGTGGGGTTAGCTGAGCTGGTGGGGTGGGGTATTCAAATGAATCTATGCATGTGACGTAGGATCTATAGAAGTCTCCCCACACACAGACAATGCATATTTGTGTTGTAAACACATTAAAGTGCATTTAGCATGATATGTCCCCTTTAATACCTGCATTTTTCGGTTAGAAACAAGAATTATAGCATCCCTTAAAAGTAAATGACTAGAGGAGCCCTCAAATAGAATGTCAGTTCTGCAAACCTATGTATACATATGTCAGTAAGAATGGACTTTGATCATGTACAATACAATATTTCCAACATTAGATGTCCTTGGATAACTCTTCATAGTTGTTTTCCTTCGTAGAGTGAACATATTGGAAAGCTTCTACAGTGATATTGACACTATATCAAATCAGGCTTTGACTTTTGACTTTTCTGTCCCACTAGTGAACTAACAGTACATTATTTCTGCCCTTTTAAGTTCCTTGGTAATTCCTAAAAACATTCTTTCTTTTGTTACCTCATTTAGCCTTTCATTCTCTCTTTCCTTCCTTCACCATTTATAGTGTGATTTTTATCCTTCCCATCTGTCTTCCATTTTCTGTCCTTCTCAGACCTCTCTTGTCTTCTTATCCTTTCGTGTAATACCCCTTCCTTCCTCCTCTCTACCTTCTTTTTATGACAGTCTCCTCCCCTCCTTTCTGTCTGTGTTTTCACTTGACTTGTTCTCCACATTATTCCCCTCATGATGGCGACTGAAGGGCTTTTATCTCTATATTGAGTTCATCCCTGTGAACAGAGCCCTGCAGTAGTGCCTTGGTACACTTTAACACGCAAAGAGCTACAGTAGCTACTCATACACAGCTAATGTACGGTCAGAGTTCATAGTCACTGTTACAAGGACTGTTGTTGTTTTTCTTCTAATCTATGTTATGGAGTTTTAACCATCAAAGACTGAAACAGCTGCTGGCAACACAAAGCATCTACTGATGTAAAATGTTTGGCTTTGACAATAAAATATTGAAATAAAGGTACTGGGTGAAATGCTATTTCTCAGCTCTGTAGAGAACATGGAATTACCAAAATTTTCTGCAACACAGCTTCACAACCAAACCCATATAGTTAGACAAATGTCAGTAGTTTTTTCCTGTTTTAATCATTTTTGACTTAGCTCTGAAATTTATTGAACATCTACATGATCAGTAAAGTAAATGAAGGAAAGCATTTGCTTGTCACTGCAAAATTCAGAGGACAATATTATTTTATTATAATAAATTAGGTCAAGTCACTTAGGAAAGGTTAAATGTAGCATAAAAGTAATTTGATAGTCACAACAAAAATAGCTTAAGGAGTAGCCTAACTAACTTATGGCTTGTTTGCAGCTTGTTTTTCAGTGAAATGTTGAAACATGCTTCTACTTCAGATAACATTGTTCTGTTACAACTAGGACAGCACAGTTCAGTCAGAAAGTTATGTTTTCAGAGAATAACTTAATGAAAGTTACAAAATTGGCATTGATTGTTTGCGTTTTGCCTTTCACCTCGGTATCATTTAATCCAAAGGTTCCCAAAGTAGGGGTTGCAGCGCCCTCGGACAACAGCAGGGGATCCCTGTAGGATTTTTGGAAATTTCTTGATCTAATCCCTGAGGTGGTTATGATTGTTGAAGGGATGTAGTATGCAATCTGTAAGGATAATGGGGGTTTCAAGGTGTGTAGACAGGGTTTCTTTCCTTTGTAAGAGCAAAGGTTTGTTTCATATGACATCACTAACAAACAGGTAAGGCATTGTTGGGCCAAAAGATTTGACTAATCCTATCCCATTAATAAAAAATCAAAATAAACATAAATAGGCCAATAAATGTTATAAAACAGATATATTCTTAATAAACATGAACATAAACCTACTTTTGAACGCACATAAAACAGAACACAATGACTGAATTTTCAAATACCCACAATTTAATGTGCCAATTCTGCCACTACTATTGTGTGACTCCTGTGCACACATTTTTTTTCAATGTTTTGGTAATTTTGCCTATTTTTGGGGGCCAGTTTAAAAGTTAGGGAACTCTGTATTTAATCCAAAATGTCTCCAATTTATTAAATTGTAATCTTTTGAAATTCCACAGTGAAATTACATCCACTGCCATTGTGATTGTATTACTGCAATTAGAGTGCACATTTCTACTTTATTTTGACAATTACTATGTAAACCGTGGGATTAACACAATTTTGTGTTATCTACAAATTAACCCTAACACTAACACTAACCCTGCCTAAATTCCCTCTTCCACACATGGCTGTTATTACTCCACATTAGTGTTGCTAGGTCCTACAGCGCTACAAGTTTTGTTCGTAGTTTTTACCAACAGTGGAGACATTTCTTCTTCCTAATATGAACATACAAACTGAGTTAGCTGTTTTGTATTTGTTTAAAACCAAGACCGGAAACTGTACATCAGAAAATAGCACAGGTCAGACACACACTGCAGCACTTGAATCATGTTAACACCATGTGGTAAACAGAGCTGATGCAGACACAGTGTACAGTAACACCCCTGTATATGAATCTGATGGGGAGGGGGGTCCTCTTTCCATTTGAAGATCAATAGTGTCACGTGACTGTCAGTAACATTAGTGATGGAGACACCCCTCGCCCCTCTGTCTTCCTCCACATTTTTCTGTGAGGTATTCCTATTGTGCATTGTCCCACTCACTTCTCTAAGTGGATTTCCTGGCCCGCTCTGAGTGCTTTAGTACACTGGTCTAATGAGACAGTATTATCTTCACACCACCTGTCTGTCTGCCAGTCACACTGTGTGTGTGTGCTAGGGTGTAGGTGTGAGGGTATTAAGTGTAACAGGGACATGTAGGCACATACTCATTAGGGCAGGTTGTTGTATTCTCTGTCACGTGCACAGTTTTGCTGAGGTGGAACACACTATGTGAACATTACTGCTGGTTATTGTTTGCATTGCAGATGTGCAAGGAAGCGATGTGTCATCGGTTATTGACACCCACCTTCTGAATCGTTAAATCTTTATTTAAATCTTGATTTCCGTATTGTAACATAAAGCACAGGACCAACATACTGTGTACAGTTGCATCTATTTTAACCATTATATTACTGAATAGAAAATTCATTTTTTTGATTATTATTTCTAATGCTGGTAACACATTAATGTAAAGTAGTGTGTCAAAGCCACCCTGCAGTCTGAGAGTGCAATAATGAACATGGTGTTAAAAACAGATCTTTAATCATGCACAGCGGTGTGATTAAAGTGTGACATACATTTGTCAGAGCTGTAGATCATATAAGAAATCGAACACTCGTCTGTCTAAAGGCTGACTAATAGTACATTTCCACTTTATTGTTTAATTTAATGGTTTAATTTAATATTCCCACACATCACATGGTCAAAGTATTTAATCAGTAAACATGAAAGTTATGCTTTTAGTCATTAGATATTGGTGATTTTCAGCACTAAGTTCTGCTTATGTAAGTTGCTTGTAGAATGTCCTCTTTGCCCTGATTTATCAGTCTGGGTATGTATGGCCTGTTCAGCAGAAATTACTGACGTATGAGATATGAATCAGATCCACCTGGGCTCTACACTAGCATTTACATGAGCTGCACCAGTGTGTAATCTATTCATGTAGAAGCACCAGCACATAATTTAAGTGCACCTAGAATTTATAAGTAAATTGCTCATGTGTAATAGTTTCACATTATTAATTTGTTGCTGTGCTGCCAATTAAAACTGTCTATGGTATTCTACTGTGTTTTTCTATCTTCTCAAGGTCTTTACACAGACACATATGACGGTGTTGCTGCTCAGTGCTAAAGCATTACATAGAAGGGCTCTGCTGTGTGTACTTTTCTTGATAAAATACAAATAGTTTTATTTCTGTACTTTTAGAGTCTCATGTTACAGGATGCAGTTTAACATATGTACGCAGGAAATAGCCTATATGACGTTCTCACCTGCATTCGGTGAGGAAGAAAAATCGGTGTCACTTTCAGTCAGAGGCAGCGGAGAAGCAGGTGTTTGCAGAATGTGGCTAGAAAAACATAATTCAGACGTGCACACAACACAAACCCATTTGTCTGCGTGTGTCATCTTTGATCACATTTTCAGCTTAAACTTTTGGCTTAAGAAAAAAACAATTTATCCTGATCCATGATCCTCATGTTCTGTTTTGCATGTACCGTATTTGCAGATGCATTAAGAACAAGGTAAATTAAGAGGAAATTTTGAGGCTAAAACAACTTTACTAAAGAAAAGCAGAACCTGCTGCTACAGCACACTTTATCTGCCTCTGTCTTTTAGTGCAGTTGTTTCCTTTCCTTCATTTGTGCTTATGAGTTTCATGTCAGTCACAACATGTAACATATTTACTGCATATACATATCATTATGTTTAACGATACCAAAAATATGGTGGACAAAGCAGCTAGCGATGCAGTAAATATAGAAACATTAAGTGCAGCTCTGTGACTCTGTCATTTCATCCTTCCCTCGGTTTCATTCATACATACACTCCGCTCCGTCTGTGCTGCGGAGGAGGAACATTTTAACAAGCTTTGAAGTAATGAGGGCTAAGATAAGAGTCTTATTTCACCCTGAGTGGGAGGAGGAGGAGGAGCAGAAGGAGTACAAGACTCGCTCTCTTTGTTACTCTTGTGAACAGACATGTTTGCAATCCTCTTTTTTCCAGCATCTGCAGATTAACTTCCTTTCCCACATACAGAAACTGCAACTCCTTTGACTTATATGTGTTCACCCTGTCTTTTGTAATGTAATGTGTTTGGGTGTCGAACCTACTCCACAGGGATTTACACAGCACAACAACACAATGTTAATTCCTTTCATGTAAAGTCTGTTGTAGCTTCTTTAATCTTAAATTGTGGCAGATCTCTTATTTGATGTGTTTGGCAACTTAAATACTCAGACTTTGCCTTTTGGCTCTTTATTAATTCATTCATCGTTTAATGTTAGAAGTTAAAGGTGTTATTTGCAATATAATGGAGAACATTAACTGCTACCATGAGATTTGGAAAAAGTGGCTTTTGGTCTGTTTTGATGTTCACCATGTTTATTTTACATAAATTCAGATTAGGTTCAGCCCAGAATGGCTTTACTTTTATAATGGGAAAGAAACCTGCACCATTATCAAGACAAACAGGAGTTTTGTATGAACAAAATAATTGATTCGCTGCAGTTTTTAATTTAGTGGTGAGTTTTCAGCAGGTAGCAGTGAGTACATTTTGTAAATTAACTAAATTTAAACATTTGTCATAACAAGTATGACGGGTTTCTGCATACGTTTCACAGTTATAATAGATTTTCTGTAGGTTTTTTTGACTGTACTTAAACGTTACTAAATCAACCCCAGCTCTGGAGTCTGGTTTTAAGTATTACAGAAATTACAACATTTGTCTTTTGGGGGAAAAAAGAACAATATTCTGTATTTGGATTGATGGAACTTTACTCTCCTTGGAATATGTTTACAATTCTACAAACACAGATCTGATCAATTTGTTACTTATTTTGTTAGAATTAAGAATTTGATGTTTTTTACCCTCACTGTAGATTTTCATTATTTTACCTTTTTTTTAAGATTTTAAACCAAAAAATATTTGGCAGAATATTTGATAATGAAAATCATTATTAGTTGTGACCTATCTAAACCTTGCACCATCTAATGGTGCTATGATGAACATCTGTTTCACCAAAAATGCTCTGCCTAGCAACAGCCTGGCCAATCAGCTTTCAGCACCAGGAGGTGCACCCTAACATCAGTCAGACACTAAAGAAAAGATGGAAGGTAATGCCAGAGATTAGTGCAGCTGCGATCAATAATTGATTTCGGTGTGTTTGTGCGTGGGCTTGCCTTTTATTGCCTGTGTGTGTCAGAGATCCTCTGGAAACATCACAGATCACATTTCAATCACAGAAGATATGGGATAGTTGAGTGTTAAGAAAACACTGATGACATTTTTTTTTTTGTGCTACATGATCATTTGTACAAACATGGGTTTCCAGCAACACAGTTCAGCTGCCTCTGCATTTAATGTGTTACTGAATACTTCCTGTTTTGTGAAATTTGTTATATTCTTAGTAGGTGCACTAAAAACACAAATGTTACTGTGAGTTTAAAAATGTTCCACTTGTGTGTGTTTTTTTCTTCTGCAGTACTGGATCAATGAGTTCACCAGCTCTCTGGGCATTGGGGTCTTTCACTCAGGTATTGAGGTCTACGGAAGAGGTAAGGTTTTCTTAAAAAATGACACCCAACTTTTTGAGAACTGAGCATCACATATGATTTTATGCAATAAAATTCTGATTAATAACAGGAGAATGTATTTTCATTTTATTTCACGTTTAGAATTTGCTTATGGCGGACACCCATACCCATTCTCAGGGATCTTTGAGATCACTCCAGGTGATGCAACTGAACTCGGCGAAACCTTCAAGTTCAAGTTAGTATTGGTCACCCATGTATTTTTATACATACAATACATCTGTGTACTCTTTAGTAAAGCTTTTGGAGCATTATTTTCCTAATTAAATATGGTATACGATCGATGTATGCAGTAGTATCAGACCATTATTTTAAGAATTAACCAAAGCTGATCTTTATGTACATCTAGCAATGACAGAACACTGCATTCCTGCATAAGAACTATAACATGTCTTGGATCTTTATCACAGTTTGGGTCTTCTTAGCGTCCTGTAGATCAGGACTACGGTACTTGACACTATTGATAGACCTATGAATTCTGAATGTGTTTGTTTTTGCTGTATTCAGAACCCTTCTGGGCTTGGACCTTTACACCTTGAGGTTGTACCTCAAGCTAATGCTGTTATTGGCTGGAGGTACAACCTCACTGTACACTGCATGTGTAATGATAAAAGAACAACACAAAGACACTCCATTCTGCTCTTTTCACTTTCTCCATGACCCTTGGTGCACTGCAGTTCAGCCTGAGACATAAAAGCAGAATGGAAATGTGTGCTTCCATTATAGTCACTGTTTCATCTAGAACATTCTCAGTTATGGGTATGTTTATTGGTGTACATGTGAATATAATATCTCCTTTACAAACTAGTAGCTCTCAACTCACACACAGAACAGTAAACAAGCTGGGTTTTTTTCCATCTTATAATGGGTTTGTCATACATTTTTTTGGATTTCACACTATTTTTCTTGTTAGTACCACATACACTGGGAAGCAAGGAAGAACACATTGCTTCTCATATGACTCTTGAAGAATGTGAGGTGATTGAAATCATTCAGGTGTATGCATAGTTTGATAACAAATTAATTCTACCATTATTAAATACATATGCATTAAAGTGTTGTGAATGCATGTCTCATATATACAAGGCCTCTTTCACAGGCTGAATCTTTACATGCTAAGGGTGAATGCATGGTGCATGAGTGAATCAGAGTAGTCTGTAAAATTAAAGTTTATGATAGAACACTGTTTAATTTCAGTGGTGTGGTTATTTCACCAGAACTCCGCAGTTGTACTAAAATGCCCGGTGTCATAGTGTACTTCACATTGATTTAAAATTTAACAAGGGTCAATATGTTTTGGCCTTTAGAAGGTTATTGCAGAACATGTCGGTGTCATTGGTGCTTTTAAGTTGAGTCTGACTGTGATTTAGCTGCAGTGCAGAATCTGTATTTGTGGGGGAGACACTGGAGTTCAGTATGGTTTTTTTGGGTTCCCATAATCAGACAACTGGGAGTGTTTGGAACTAGAACTACTGTGCTGCAGTGCATTACTTCTGCTCTAGTTGATATGCCCTGTGGCTTTTGACAGATTCTCCCTGAAACACACACACACACACACACACACACAGTCTGTCTGTCTTTACAAAGGCAACTGGACCATACATTGGGACAAATGCCAGTGATGTCTGCCAAGTAAACCAAGGTCTTCCAGGAATCTACTGGCTTGGTCTGACTGGGAAATCCAGTTCCTTTTCAGTAAATATGGACATTACTCGATCTGATAAATATGTATCATTATTACTCACTTTCATTCATATTGTACATATCTAGGTTTCCTTATTTGACATGAATACACAACATCTACTGATTGGTTTTGACAGCGTATCATGCTGCCCTTTAAGCCATATTCACACAGGACTGGTACTTCCTGTGGTAATGTGTTATAACTGTGGACGTTGCCTGTGATGTTACTCATGTAAATGTATTATGCGTGTAATTTTTTTAAGTAAAAGTTTAATGCGGAAAAAAAAACCTGCCCTCTTTCAGTAAATATGTGATAATATTAATCCCATGCAAATCATAGGATCTGAAACATTTTTATTCTTGATTCACATTTATTCAATCTATTTCGTATTTGAGAACTACGAAGACTAGTGAAAATGAATGTTTTGATAGAGTGAGTCAGGAGCACACCAGTTGGTTTACAGGTTTACTTATTACTACAAGATACAATGGTTAACATTTTGCATACATCTGTGCATTATACCGTATTTACTGGGTTTTTTTATGTCGCATTATAAATGGACAGCCTTATCTTAAATGATGAATGAAATATGTTGCATCTATAAGGAACCATGTTCTATCATTCGGTCAATATCTGTGGATGACAAATCTGCCCTTAGCATCATAATCTGGAAATAATGTCAGTTATAAATAGCAAATAGACATTGCCTATCGGTTACAAATTTGGAGTCAATTTTCATCATCAGTGATCCACAGAGTACACTGTTAGTGTGAATACGGGTTAAGAATGGTCCTTACTGCAGAGGAAAATAATTAAAAAGAAAAACAAATGCAACAAAGAAGAGGAAGTTCTTTGACCACAAACAGAGACGTGAAGGTTGAAGTTAAGAAAACAAACCTTTGAAGGTTTCTTTCAGACTCACTGTAGTTGAAACGTGAGTAAGAATAGAATAGACTTTATTGCCATTTGTACGTGTTCATCACAGGTACATTGGAATTTTTCCTGCGTGTCCCAGAGTCAGGTAGCTAACTATAAGCAAAGTAAACATTATGACATGAATAAAACTACACAGTGTGACATAAATAAATTACACCTTGTAAGTAAAAACAATGAAATTAAATGAGATAAAGTGCATTGAATGGTGACTAAAATTTAAATAAATAAAATAATTAAAATAGATAAAATAGTATAATTAGAAATGTTACGAAACTGTTGCATTAAGTATATTGGAGGAGGTAGTTGCATGTGTTGGCTAAACAGCCATGGAGTGGAGTGGTTGGTTAAAACACAGTGTTGTGAAGCCAGCTTTGGTTTGTTCTGTTGGTAAAATAATGTGTTCAGTAGTAACGCATGTCCACACTCCCTCCCACCTGTTTGTGTAGAGAAGCCATAGTCCTGGGAAGCACAGACTTCACAGAGGAGGACGTGGAACGGATCGTGGAAGAGATGGGGAAGGAGTACAAAGGCAATGCATACCACCTCATGCACAAGAACTGTAACCACTTCTCCTCAGCTCTGTCGGAGGTGGGTCATATACACGCATATTCTGTTTGCTTTTTTTTGGCTCTGAAACATATGCACATAGAATATCCATAGACACCCTATGTGTGACAGTTCTAAATTAACGCTTTGATTATGCTTAAAATTGATAATTAATCTGTAAATCTAGCACTCATGCCAGGGGCGCAGATAGGTTTGTGAAACTGGGGGGGGCGAAGATGCCAGCTAACACCCCCCAGCCCCACCATTCTGTTTGGGGGGGGGGGCTGCTGCCGTGTCACAACAGCCCCACTCCAGTGACAATACAGATAACAATGTTGAATCTGCGCTCATAGTGCATTATAACATTATTAGTTGTGCCTGGGATTCAGGAATACTATTTGTCAGGGTCACACAAAGACACCCTGGAAACAAAAGTTGAGAACCAACCATTTGCTCAAAATACATATTTGGTTATTACAGTCTGATCTGAAAGTTGACAGATTTATAACAACAGCTAGTTAACCCCTTAAGCCCAAAACCAGCAGTGATGAGGAGTGCACAGTTTTTACAGTGCAAAAATACCAACAAACCAGGAAAAAGAAAAAATTGTTACAAGAGATCTGAAAACATGATAAAATAAAGTTGGTCTCTTTTGCCATTCAGCACTTAAAAAAACCCAGATTTCAGCCACACTCTTACTTTAACTTTAAATCTGTCTAAATCTACAGAATTTATCTCCACTACACCCCCCACACTACTGGGAAACACTCCCCTTTATATTATCCCTAAGCTCCACCCATGGACATACCAATTATCACATTATTTAATTAACACACAATCTACAATATTTACATGGAACAAACATCAAACTGAAATCATATTAACTCATAAACAATGGCACCAATTATCCCCCATACATAAACACAAACAGAAGAAAAACCCAAAACAATGAATGAATGAATCTGTGTCCTGTTCTATGAAGTAACAGTGGTACGGTTCTGCAGCAGGTGTGTGTGCGCACACGCGTATGTGTGCGCACCTTCAGACGTCCACCACATAGAGAAAAGGCTAAGTATTGAGGCAAGGTCCAGATGACAATGTCCAGTTTAAACATATGTCGCAGGAGAGCCGTGCTTCACACACTCCAAAAAAGACGAGAGAAAGAAAAAAAAAAACCACACGCGCGGCAGAGATGATGGCGCTAATGTCTCACCACCACAATATTTAAAAAAAATAATATTTTTCTCACAAGTTGGTGTGGGCCAGTCTGTGTCCTCTCGGGCCGCCTATTGGGGAACGCTGAGGTAGACTATTTCCATGTACAGGCTACGTGGAGGCAGAAGAAGGTGAAAGTTTGGCTCTGGCCAGCTTTGTACGATTCCTACTCTCACAGCGACATTGCTTTGAACAGAAATTACAAGATGATGTGATAAGGTAAAGTAGCAGTTTACTTACAGCTGTTGCTCTTTGAAAAAACCACATGATCGTTTTCTGCTTTTTAGCTCGCCTCATTATTCCATGCCGTGTTGGGGTCCTCCTGAACGTGCACCTCGGCTGTCCAAGTGATGCCTGTCAGAGTATTTGTTTGTAACCGTGGCAACAAAAGTCAACGACGATGCCGCCCGCACAGCGCAATAACGGAGTCACGTTATTATGTATGTTAATTCATATTTTGGTTTCCTCGTGATGCTTGAGTCAGTAAGAAGACAGTAAGAAGTAAGTAGTAAAAGTTTAAAAAAAAAAAGGAAAACGAAGAAGTAACATGTTTTTTTCTTAAATAAAAGTGGGTGGGATGGATCTAAGGGCATTCAAAACTGGGTGTGTCATGACACACCTGACACACCCACCATCTGCGCGCCTGACTCATGCCTTTCTACAATTTCACAGGGACAGCAAATTCTATATTTACTCTGGAAATCCTGCCAAATAATTTGACATATTTGTAATTGGTGTTTAGCATATTATCATAATGGAGATTGGAGTGAGTGTATTCATAAGTGGAAAGGTTCAGGAATACGCTTTTGCAGCTTGAAAATTAGTAGCAGATGCAGTAGTCATGTATAAATGGAAATGTAACGGATATGGATTGAAAATTTTATAAAATAGGTTTGTGGTAATAACTATGAGGCCTCTTGTACTGTTTTGTGAATGTAAGGCCTTACATTTGACCACAGACATCTTGAAAACATCATACATTTGGCTTCCCTAAATGCACATGTAGCCTGTATTTAACCTAACATTTATTATCAAAAGGTTTTTCAGAAACAGAATGTATTTATCATTGCACAGCAGTACATTGACATTTAAAAACCAGCCTTAAAATGCAACCACATAAAACAATGACCCTAACAATAAACAGCAGGGTAAAGTGACAGAGAAAATATGTAATAATGAATAAATGGAACGGCGTGTGTGCGTGTGTATGTATATCTATATACATAGTTCTAAAAACCAGTTAATATTTTCATTAAAATCAGTTGATAAAATGAGTTAAGATTAACATTCAATCTTGTGATGTGTTTGGGGTGGAAGCATTTCCTCTAAGCTTTAAGTTTTCACTACTGTATATAGAACATTGTGTTGGGTACAAATTCATAAACTTTGCCTCCTTTTCATTTTAACACAAAGCACTTACACAACCAGTGCCTCTTATCATAGCAAATTAATCCCATCCTTTTAACCTCTGAGGCAACAAATGATACCAACATGTTCATCAGACACGTCACACTCACATGCATCATTTAAGCTCCAAAGCACTGTTCAGTGACACAAATTATCCAGACAACGCATTTGTGTTTCTCACAACACTTCCACTGTTCTGTGATTGCTTGACTTAGCAGTGAACGCATATGTATATTGTGTGTGTGTGTGTGTGTGTGTCTTTTAAATCGGCTTTTGGAGGTATGACTAATGAGTAGTGTGTCTTACAGTTAGCGTCTAGCACTGACATGGGGATTAGGAAACACTTATACAAGCCTAGACTTGCAGAGCCAGTTAAGACACACACACACACACACACACACACAGAAAGACACAAGTCATAGGTTAGAGAATATTTTACTACATGTTTGCTATAGAGACATGAATTATTGTTGATAAAATGAATGGTTTGATGGTTTCCATACAAAAGCATGAATAACTAATTCAGCTTTTATTTGACACTGCTGTAAAAGGCTAGCCAATCAACAAATAGTGGCTTGCTCTATTATTATTATTTTTTTAACATCAGGTTGTTCAATGTTTGCACTGAAATTTTGTAGTTCTCTGTCTAAAATGCAAATAAAATATACCCTACATAGCAGTGATGAAGAACTGGAGATGGTACCAGAGCACCTTGAGCGGCAACTCAGTGCTTCTAATGGTTTACATGCTATTGCTAAATGCTAATGCTAAGGCTAGGTGCTGTGTGTGTGTATTGGGATGGGTAAGATTCAGTGAGTGAGTTTCCTTATATCGACAGTGTAACAAGCTAACCTTCAAAGTTGCCCTTTTTATGTGGACACTACGTGAATTCTGCAGCTGTAATTATTGACAACATACAGCTCTGTTATTTTTCTGGGCTTTTCAGGCACATCTTGTTTTTATCTTTAAATATTCTAATTGCTCTTCAGGTTAGCTTGTTTGAGACCATTTTGTTTCAGACCATTTGTCAGCTTCCCAGTGAGACATTTTTGTGGCTTTGAGAGAGTTTACTTCCTCCGTCTGGAGCTTAAAAGGCATAAAACCTCAGTCTGTCAGCAGTTTTGATATTTTAATTAACGTTTAGAGTCTGTGTTTCTGGGAAGCCACTTGTTCCATAATGCTATAATACTGACAGTGCTCTGTAACATAATTAGCCTCAGTTACATGTTAGAGCTGCCTGTACCTGCAGACTAGTCACTTAAACATAGAGAATAAATAGTTATAGTGCCTAATATGGTGACAAACTGACATCACTAAAATAATAGAATTAAAATGTAAAAAAAATCTTACATGACTTGGCCCACGGTACGTTTTTCATTTGTGTGCTTGAGTATGTATGAGTATGGGAATGTTAATAGATTTATTGGTGACAAAGGCAAAAGAAATAGTTATACTGGTAGGTGACTTAAATTTGGTAATGAATTCTGAACTAGTGCTAAAAAAGAATACACTTGTGACTCAGGAAGTTTATAATAGACTAGATTACTTTTTATGTATAAAAACAATGTGACAGTTAAAAAATGTCAGATAAATTCCATAAATATCTCAGATCATGGCGCTATTTCCTGGTTTTGATTAGAGGAAACATTTACTATGACAGTGTTTTTGCCACATAATGCTTATGTAGTGTCACAATAAGGTTCATCATATTTTTTCCATCCATAGTTGTTTTAACTTTTGATTATTAATGATGGAGAATCGGACCACTGCATCAACTCTTCATCATCCCGAATTAGATTCTGGAGTTTATGGAGGATAATTAATTTGTGAAAATGATGCCTCATGCTCCCTGAAGTATTCTGTCACAAACCTATAATCAAAATCAAAGGTGATACAGTGAAATAAGTGACTTTTTTTTTTTGCTGGGCAGTGTATCAAATGTTTTTACATACAAATGATAAAAATAGGTAGTGGAAAAAAATTTTTTTTGCCACACCTCAAATAATATCACAGTCTCAAATATCATAAATTATCATGAAACATTTGGGGAGAAATGTTTTTTTTTTTGTTTCAGAAGGTGCAACGGCATCCGACAGATACAAACAAATGCAAATTGTCTTGCTAACAAACAAACAAATTTGTTTGTTTGTTAGCAAGAAATAATTACAAAATTAAATTGACAATTTTAACATGTCATGCCCTGGAGGAGTACAGAAGGGAGCATATGGGTTTGGAGAATGGCACAGTCTGACAATGACTTAATGAATCAGTGTTGATTCCAGGTTAATTACAGTATTTAGGTAGATCTATTTACAGCATGATATGATCTTTTCATTTGTGTAATTGTTCGTGGCATGCGGTGCAGGCTCTTGCTGCGACACCTCAGTCTGTTTTTTGTTATGGGACAGAACTGGGAAAACGAATTTCCCCTAGGCGACAATAAATCAGGAATCTGAACGTGTTTCTCCTCAGATCCTGTGTGGCAGAGAGATCCCTCGCTGGGTAAACCGCCTGGCCTACTTCAGCTCCTGTGTGCCATTCCTCCAGAGCTGCCTGCCCAAAGAGTGGCTCACCCCGGCAGCCTTACAGTCCAGCGTCAGCCAGGAGCTCCACGGCGCAGGAGATCTGGAGGAGGCCGAGGACGCTGCTGCTACCGCCTCCCTGGCGTCCATGTCCCCTTGCTCACCTTCGTCCTCCTCCAGTCCCTCCTCCTTGCCTCGTCACCATCGGCACCAGCCCCGCCGGTAGAAGCTGCTGTGACCCCTGGAGAACTTAAATTCGCACAGACTATCAGGTAACAGTCGCAGGATCAATACCCGCGATGACTGATGTCAGACTGTCGTTGACCGTCATCTGCTCTGGCAACAAAACAAGCAGAGGGAGAAACTTCTGCTGTTGACAAAAGGCAGAAAAAAAACTATCACTCCGCAATGAAAATATGTCATCTGAAAGATTTCCCACAAGTCAGTTTGGTCATTTTACCAGCCGGATTTTATTGCGGGTGGATATTGAAGCCGAGGTAGTTGTTTACCTGCTATGTGTCTCAGAGCAGACAAATATACCACCCACAACCAAACTATACCACTATACTATATACTTTGTAGAAGGTGCTAATTTCACACTCTGTTATAGTGGACCTCAGTGAGAAAAAAAGAAAGCAAAACAGGGCCATCAGAGTTTAATCTGTCCAGAATTAATTCATTCATTCATTATCCGAAACCACTTTATCCTCACTAGGATCACTCGAGCCTATCCCAGTGAAGAGGTGCTACACACTGGACAGGTCATCAGTTCATCACAGGGTTGAAAATAAACAAACAACTAATCCCTCTCACTTTAACACCTTTGCACAATTTAGATTACCCAGTTAACCTATTAATGCATGTCTTTGGATGGTGGGAGGAAGCCGGAGCATCTGGAGAGAACCCATGTAAACAGGGGGAGAACATTCAAACTGCACAGAAAGGCTCCACTGTCATCGACTGGTGTTTAAAATGAACCCAGGTCCTTCTTGCTGTGAGGCCCAAGCGCTATCCACTGCACTACCATGTCGATCTTGACAGGATTCTACTTGAAGTAATGCTTGCCTCCATGTACACTTAAAAAATTAAATGATAAATAGCATGTTTTGATGTTAATCCTTAAAGCCAGAGTTACTAACATGTGGCGGTAGTATAAACCCTTATTTGGTCGTTACTGTTAAGATTTGTGCAGAGTTAGCGTTTGAAAGCAACAATCTATCTATCACTCAGGTTTGACCATAAAGTATTATAATTTATGGGAGGAAGAAGACAGTGCTATGGCAAATTTCATGTCTTACTAGGTTACTTTAATCCACTCTGAACACATATTCTGCTGTGGAAATGTTTGGCCTTAGTGTCTTCTTTATAAAACTGTAACATCATCTGGATTAGAATATCCACTTAACTAAGAATTGGCATGGTTTTACATTTGTTTTAATCATGGAAACGCTGACTCGTCAACACTGATGATCCGATGCTGTTGACAAAGAATGGAAACAAACGAACCAAATTTTTGACACTTGAACATCTCATAGAAAGATACGACGCTCTTAAGAGCAGTGCAGTGATTTTCTTTTGTCACATTTCCTTCCCTGATATGTGAATCTTTAACCTCACTAGAATAATTGTAATATGTGCTCTTTATTATACAGTTTTAGTATAGTTTGTTTGTGTTTGGTAGTTCTTCCACCAGTTGGCTGTTCATACAGTTTGATCAGTTCTGCTGAAAATGTGGCTGGTAAAATAACTGAAGCAAAAACTGGATTTTGGAGATTTTTTTATTTTCTATTTTTTTTTTAAAAGATCTACTTTGCCTCAAAGTGCTTTGGCCTTTTTGTTATTTTTTTCCACTGCTGTCTGGATAAATCTCTGTGATGAAATACAATCAGTCTCATTAGACGCTGATAAGGTGATCCAGGTTTCAAAAGAGAAAATCCTCCAAGACTCTTCACAAGGGTTCAGATTCAGGTAATTCCTGCTTCTAAAATCCCTTTCTTTTGCCTCGTTTTTGATGCTGCATCAATTGTCAGGCATCTTTAGCACCTGCACATCATGAGATGACAAATGACTGGATAAAAAGAAGTACATTTTTTAGCATTATAAGTGTACTATGTATCCATCAGTTAACACAAACAGTTGCTTGATCATCAAAATGAACCAGTTACTCTTTCTGTAAGGTTAAATCATGTTGTTGGGTTCACAGAGCTGGCAGAATAGACCACGTTAGCAGTTTTGTACCCATTAGTCTCACTTTAAGGGAGAATTAATTAGAAACTCTTTCTTAGTAGCAACTGCCAAGGTGCCTTTGAGCAAGGTACTTAACCTACAAGCGGTTCAAGAGAAGACTGTGTGGTTTGAGCAATTGTGTTAATGTGCAGCAGCGTTTTTAGTTTTCATCGGAGTCAGTGTTGGATCACATCAACTTGTGTTTACACTGATGAGATGAAACTGGCAAGAAATGAAAATGCATCAAAATGTTTGAAGTTGGTGTCACTTCTGAGGTTTTGAAGGAAGATGTATCTTTTACGGGACCTGAAACATCTCCAACCAGCTGCAAACACGAGCAGCCTGTCGACTTCTTCACCTCTGGGTTCAGTTTGGGATGGCATGCTTTTGTAATTTGTTCTTTTGAGTTGCTCACTAATACAATGATGTGTTTAAAGAACATGGGTAAATCACTTTTATTAATTACACAAGGATGACTGATTGACATAACTTGTTTAAAGCTACAGTGAGGAGCCTGTTGGTTTAAGCTACATTCATGCTGCAGGTCTTAATGCTCTACTGTCATTTATTTTTTATGTCATTGTTCACATTAGAACGTAAATGCTTCCGCTATCAGAGTAAAATGTGAACAATTTACAGTCCTGAAATGACCTGCATGTGTAAAACAAGACATGGCATCACACACACAGCATTTATAAACCTAAATAAATATAAAAATAAAATGTATCTGATGTAGGACATAGATGCTTGGGTTTGATTAGAGGAAATCAGATCTGTGTTAGACTGACTCTTTTTTTACCCATATGTGACTCATCTCTGTTTTTATGACAGATTTAGGCCACTTTTGTTTGCAACATGAATGTAGCTTTAGAAAACCAGCCTAAAGAGCTACCACGACTATGATGATTTTGGTTTTTGGCTGGAGAACTCCACATACCTTAGATTAACTATTTAATTTGTCCAAATATTGAACAAGCATTATAAAGTTTTTACAAGTACATTTGACCCAGTATCTCCTGAAGTGGAGGTTAGCTGTTTTGTTGTTTCTACTTCTTATGCTGATATTACTGATGTTAGCAACATGTGCTCAAATGTAAAAAAAAAAAAATGGACCTAAGCAAATTTGAGCTGGTTGCAGCACCTCAAAAGTGAAGACTTGATACTTTTTTGGTCACTAATAGTACATGTATTTTGGAAGTTTTTGATTGTCATAAGAACACATTTTGAACATGGGTTAGTAATTACTGAAAACTGATAGAAGAAAATAATGGTATAGGAAAATCCATACATTTGTGTGAAATAATAAATAATCATTAAGAGTGGTCAAAACATTTCTGTAAAGGTTTTATTTAATCATTACTGTGGAAAAACTCATGGAACAGTTAAAACTTTACAGAAGGCTGCTGTTTTTTTGTTTTCATATGGCAATCTCATTGTGTAACTCTTCATATGCGATCAACAGCAACAGATGCTGTCCCAGACAAAAGCCATGGATGTGTTGGGGAAATAAAATTCTTCTCTGTTCAGATGGACACCTGAGGAGTAGACTACAAACTGTTGTTTTCTTTTTTTGTAAATCCCTTATTGTATTTTTATGACGTTTGGCCTTTGTGTCTGTTTATGTTTGATAAACTCAGGACTCCAAAAGGCTTTGTAAGATAATCCTTAAAATATTTACCCCATGTTTTGTTTGTGTTGCTTTTTTTCTAATGCAGTAGTCACTCCATAGAGTTTTTTCAAGACGCACTGCAAGAGGGCAGTTTTCTATTCCTCTATTTGATAAAAAAAAACAGAAAAAAAAACAGACCTTTTGTTTACACCTGTTTGTATGCGAGTCTGTTTCTCCCTTTGTTTTTCTGTCTGTCCATGAATGTGTGTGTGTGTGTGTGTGTGTGTGTGTACCAAGAAGCTGCCAACTGGGCCAAATGTCTCCACAGCAAACAGATTCACAAAGAACACACTCTACAAAAGAGATCGTTGACAAATGTAGCAAAGATTATTATTATTCACATTTTTTTTATATATATAATATCACATTTTATAAGAGGTTTCTTAACACTTGATTTGCTGAAAGTACATTTTCTGTTTAGGTGTTTTGTTTTTAAGGCAGATGATTTTGCAGGAAGATTATTTCTCAAGATTTTGTAAAGCTGTAAAACCAGCATATTTGTCTAATTTGAGGTAATACAGTTAAATGTATTGTGACATAAATTTAGTGTTTTGAGTTTATGACTGAATGGATAAAGTTGACTGTTTTGGGGTTTTTTTTTAACACAGACATTAGACTGGCACACTTTGTACTGTTGTCGGCGTCCTCTGGTGGCTGTGCCTGCTTATTTGTACTGTTATCTGTCAGATGTGACGCTGAGGATTCCCGGAACCTTCATAGTTTTGAGTAGCCATCTGTTTTCACATGATGAGTTTGTGTCTGAGAAATTAAACTGGTGTCATTTTTTTTTGTTTCCTCCTGCTACAACAGATACTCAGTTCATCTCGTAATGTTTAATGATCATGTCGACATCTGTTACAGTTTCTAAAGCCAAAGACTGATAGTGTAATTGTATCATTACTGACTCTTCTGTTACTCTTTGTACCAGATTCACATGTCACTATGTGTCCAACTTCCTGAATGAATGTTTCATTGTCGAATTAAGTACTAGGTTTAAGAAGTCAATCCATATTGTTCACACTGATCTTTTCTAAGGTCTGTATTTGCACACACTGTGTGAGCTATGAATGAAGTTTGGGAAACCTCAGTGCTTCAAAAAAACAAAACAAAAAAAAACTGACTTCAGATGTTTTCACAAAGCCTTCAGTGGAGATGACCAGATTTGTACCCTGTTGGAAAAAAGTTATTAAAAAAGTATAAATACAGTGACTTTGTCTGACATGATTGTTTTTATACTTGCAGTAATACAAGTTAAACAAGCCAACAAGATGCCTTTTATTCATCATGCTCTTTTTTTTTGCTATCTACTATTATTTCATACAGATATTTTAGCCCACTCTCCGAAGGGCAGAGGGGTATTGTTTTGTCTCTCAGCAGGTTGACACAAAAGCTACTGCACCAATTTCTGTGACATTTTAAGGAAAGGGTTATGGTTTGGTCCAGAATAGATCCAATTAAATCAGTGTTTCCCAACCCTGGTCCTTGAGGAACTCTATCCTGTAAGTCAGGGGTCTCCAAACTATTCCACAAAGGGCCGGTGTGGCTGCAGGTTTTTGTTCTAACCAACCAAGAGTTCACAGTTTGACTAATTGACTCTCTGAAGACTGAGATCAGTTGATTAATTGATTGAAGTCTGGTGTGTTGCTGTTTGGTAGGAACAAAAACCTGCAGCCACACCGGCCCTTTGTGGAATAGTTTGGAGACCCCTGCTGTAAGTTTTAGATGTATCCCTCTTCCTTCCAACACACCTGATGGACATTAGCAGTCTTCTGCAGAGGGTGATGAGGGGTTTATCATTTGAATCAGGTGTGTTGGGAGGGGGGTACATCTAAAACATGGCCGTCTTATGGTTGGGAGAGCGGGTCGTCCATTGACCGAAGGGTTGGCAGTTCGATTCCCGCTCTGTCCTAGTCAGTCTGTTGTGTCCTTGAGCAAGACACTTTACCCTCCTTGCCTCCAGGGTCACTCACACTGGTGTATGAATGAGTATGAATGTTTGGGTGGTGGTCAGATGGGCCGTAGGCGCGAAATGGCAGCCACGCTTCTGTCAGTCTGCCCCAGGGCAACTGTGACTACATATGTAGTTTACCACCACCAGAGGGAACATGTGAGAGTGAATGAATAATGGAACACTAATGTGAAGCGCTTTGGGTGCCTTGAAAAGCGCTATATAAATCTAATCCATTATTATTATTAAAACATACAGGATAGTAGCTCTCGAGGACCAGGATTGGGCACCCCTGTTTTAGATGTTTCTCTCTCTAACCACACATGATTCAAGTGATCAGCCTATCATTAGCTCTGCAGAAGAATGATAATGACCATCAGGTGTGTTCAAAGAGGGAAACATCTAAAACATGCAGGATTGTGTGCCTCAAGGACCAGGGTTGGGAAACACTGCATTAAATGTTGGTGAATGTAGGTCAAAGGTCAAGGTTAGAGTCACCAATAACAGATAGGGTAAATCAGGTGAAATGTGTGCATGTTGTGTCATTCAACGCTTGTTTACATTTACTTTTTCATCAAAGTTGAATAATGCTGCTGTCGTTAAAAGGGTCATCACAGATTTTCTACATAAGTGATTGTTCCTTGGCACTCATGAATAACTTTTAAACTACCTTCAAAGCCACCATAAAAAATGTTTTATTAAAAATGCTGTTTAAAGATATTCTACTTAGAAGTAGTAAATTGCTGCTTTCAAAATAGTACTTATAACCACTGTTTGGTGTGTGTGCAGAAATCGATAGAAAATGGAAATACTCAAATTAATATCAACTTTATAATTAAGTACAGTACTGAATAGATAAGATGAAAACATGTACCTATACACATTTCAATGTAAATAAAGTAATGTTTATTCACATATAACCAACTGTGTAATTTTAATTTATTAAGGCAAAGGTTCATAAAGAGAAATCAAACAGTAACCATTGGTGTTGAATATATTATGGCCACTAGATGGAGAGAAAGAGCATATAACTGGGCATAATTGACAGAGTTTAAGCTCTAGGTTCAAAGTTAGAATAGAAAGTTGTAATAATTATTTACATTGTCAAAGTATAATGTTTGATGGTAAATGTACTGTACTTATATAGCACATTTTACACACTAGTGGGTGCCCAAAGGGTTTTACAATTCCTCACATAATTCCTCACATTCACACACACCAGTCGACGGCTACTGTCAATACACAACTGAACCACAGCCACATATATACAGGTTTAAATAATACATACTTGGGTAAAATGCTGGTTATTGCTAAAGATGTTCACATTTCCATTTTGTTGCAGTTTTAGAGCTTTTCATCAATGTTAAAAATTCAAATATTCCATTGTTTTCACTTTTGTAACTTGTTTGCTTGTCATAAAAATGTCTTTACATGGACATAGTGAGCTACACTTAAGAACAGTATTCTGTCAAATTACATGAGTAAATTGATATATTTTCATGTGTTGCAAATCACTAATACATTTTTATTATAAAAACGAAATTGGGCTCTGTGTGTCTAAGGCGTCACACAAAATCTGGTGCCTATCCTCACTGAGAATAGTTTTTTCCTAGCCACAGGGGCATCATCTTTTTTACTTTTCTTTTTATATCATAATTTTACTTGTCACAGGGAGGTTTTCTTTCAGTGACGTAAACAGGCTTCCATATATAGGAACCCCATTTGTGCCACAGAAAAAAATATTCTGACATAAAAAACCATATTTACGTATATATTCTTGCAATAGTTAAAAAGTTAAAAGTCCAAATTATGCTCCTGTGGCTAGGAGAAACAACTCTGATTGGGGAATAGGATACATACCTTGGCACAACACCAGAAAAAACTGACTGTTGCAGTTTAAGATACTTATGTATTTTTGATAAAAGAAGAAACTAATGAAAAGGGCAAGTTGGTACTGAGGTTATGATTCTGTAAATATTCAAAAACTACATTCATCAAATCAATATAAATCATGTACAGATACTAAACTGTACCTATCATGAGCATTTTTTTTTTCATCATCATGAATACAAAATACTACACCTCATTATAAAGGTAGTAAATATGTAAGAGTATTTCTATTTCTCTCTTGGAACAAATTTTAGCTTGACGGGCTTTATTGGCTGGGACTTCCAATTAAGCACAAGTGGTATCTGAAAGAAGAAATAAAACAATCCAATAAAAAAAGAGCACTGCAATGCATTACTTTAAATGAATTGTGAATTATTACCATAGTATTACCATAGTGTCTTTGCATGTTTCTAAAGTGTAGCTCTGCAAGAGACGGACAATGACCATCTTCATGACGAGCAGAGCATAACGCATCCCAACACAGTTTCTTGGGCCGATCCCAAAAGGCATGTAGGCATATGGATTCACCTCCTCCTCATTGTCTTTACTGAACCTGTACAGACACACATATCAGATTAACATATACCAGACAAAACCAATAGTCATCAGACAGAAGTGAAGGTTGTAATGATTACAAAAGATACCGTATTTGTTATATGCATAATAGTGCAGAGTCTACAGGGACTGAACTGTATGGAAATGTTCATTAATATTTGAAAAAGGAGAGAAGACCAGGGACACTTATACCTTTGCAATTTTTTCCAATAAATCTAAAACCATTTACATTACACAAGAAAATCTATTTTACCATATGACAAAGTTTAATGTGTCAATGCAAAATTTAAATAAAATAACCATCAATAACCAACCACCAATAACCATAAAACAACCATGACCACCATCTCAATAAATAAGGACAGCAGTTAACACGTCTAAAACATAGAGAACATTAGTAATTGAAATGCTTCATATAGATACACCCCTAGTCAGTGTCACTGAGCCCACTTACATGGACCCCAATATGTGATTTTAAGAGATATCAGATTATTCAAAGGATGATGTAAACAGGGTAATCTGAAACGCTTCATCAGATAATGGTAGTTATCCCAAATAAAAAACAACATTTTTCCACCAAAGGAAGAGGTTACGTGTACATTATGACAGAATTTAACAAGCTAACAACCACCTTTCATATTTTTTCCAGAGCAGAGTCACACAGTCACGCAGTGGAAGAGGTGGGATTTCAACACTTTATATGTGCTCCATAGATTTGTACAGACGATAAAATGAAAACATTATGGCTCTGACCCTTTGTATCACTGATGTAGAGGAATAAAAAGGGGAGTAATGAAAGCATAGAAAGTAAGAACAATTCAAATAAACAGGTTAAATATTGACAAACTGTACCTACTATGGCTTTGGTATGAAAAATATGAAGGACCATCTTCATAAACTATGGATATGAACTTACCTCTCAGGTCTGAACTGCTCAGGTTCACTCCAGTATCTTGGGTCCATGTGCAACAGAGATACAGGTATCCCAATCATTGTTCCCTTTGGGATGGTGACGCCATTGATCTGCACAGTCTTTTTACAACTCCTCTCAAGTCGAGGAGCAGTGGGAAGCAAACGTTGTGACTCACAAAGAACCTGGTCCAGGTACTGAAGCCCGACCAGACTCTCATATGTAACTGGAGCCTGGAAGCAAAATGTAAAGGAGGCATCAGTGAAATGGAAACAAGGGGCAGGTACAGTAGCTACTGAATGAATTAACAACAAAACACACAAAGAATAACTACATTTTTCGGTATGTTGGCATCAATTTCTTCATGCAAGGTCTTTAACACATCAGGGTTGATGGCCAGATTGTGCAGGAGGAAGGTCAGAGTGGTACTGGTGGTTTCATAGCCCCCAAAGATAAAAGTAAGACCCTGGGCAAGGATCTCATTCTCAGTCAAACCTGGCAGATTTCAGGATTATATATATAAAAAACAAACAAATAAACAAATAAACAATCAATGTTAGCGTTGACTTGATATATATATATATATATATATATATATATATATATATATATATATATATATATAATATATATGCAACCTTCAATTCTTCTAGTTCTTCCATCAAAATGAAAGTGAACAGTAATGGTAAATATACTTAAAAAAAGGCATATGTCCACATCGTGTAGTATATCAGCTTATTCGAAAAAGAATAAATCACTGGAAAACAAACATTTAGACAGATATACTAAGGCAGATGATGGAGTTTAGAAATTAATGAGGAATTGTACATTAAACCCTATATTTCAGCTGTAAAGTGAACTATTCAGCAGTGATAAATGAAACACATCAATGTGTTACCAAAGGCAGAGTTATCCCAGTAGACTCAGTGGTTGGTCATATTAACTGTGACATTTTTATTTCACTGTCCACATTAACAGATAAAAGTGGCCACACAGGTTCCATGAGCAGCTCATTAGAGGCGGAAACTCTTGTGTATGAACATTTTTTGTAGTAACAGCTTAGCAGCAGAAATACATTGTGTGACAAGGTAGTCATCACACACAGGTGAGGTAGACAATCATTTCAGATAAGGCTGCAGGGTTTGCATCATCTTCAGGGCATGATTTCAATGTCTTTTGTTTTTATAACTACCCTATCATGTGTTCAAAATGTGTCTACATAATATGAAACCATCCATTTAGAAATTTACAAAAGAGTATTTGGAAGTTTATCCAAAGATATTCATTATCAAAGAGAAGTGAAGTTAGAACTAACTTTAAAATAATTGGTTATTAGTTTAATAATAACCAATTTAATCAGTTTAATAAATAACAGCCTTACAATGACCAGGCTGTACCCTGCCTTTGCCCATAAGTAGCTGGGATAGTGACCCGAGTGAGGACAAAATGGATTGGGAAAATGAATGAATGAAGTGTTAAATAATTTACAAGTAATAGATTACTCAGTGCAGCTCTAGATGTGTGTCTACAGTGCGTTTACTAGTCATTGTACATTTAGGACAGGTCATCCTGAAACCAATTTTTCTTAAATTTCATCCAGAAGTATCCACACTGGGGATTGCTCCTATAAACAGTACCTCTACTTGGCTGTTCTTCTTCCTGTTTTATCTCTTTCTTGGGTATTTCATTCTGAAGCATCACCTGCAGAAAGTCTGATGGACTCTAGAAAAGTACATATAAATATTCTCAGTCATGAAATCAACATTTTGAATATCTATAAATTCTCCAACTCTCATTTTATAGCATTATTATTATTATTATTATGTACTTATTTTTAGGAAAAAGAAAAATTCTCACAGATTCATGTGCACGATTCTGTTTAAATTGTCTAATAATACTGTAGAAAAACTCCACACTATCGTTAGGCAGCAGGGAAACACCAAGATATTCCAACAAACGTCCAGCAAATGGAAATATCACTGAAAGAGTCCAAATATTGCAAACAAATTAAATTAAATAAGTGTAGAGTAGGTGTTTATATATCCAATTAAGCTTCTTACAGAGTCAGATACATACTTATAAGTACCATTGGCCATAAACGGAAGTTAAGTACATTCTTTGCATTGACAGCAATGGGATCCTCTGGATTATTTATGCCATCTGCTTCAATGCTGAAGGACGCACTGGTTACAACATCTAAACTGAAAGGTGCAACAAATCTGAAACAGGGAAAAAAAAAAAGGTAAGATTTGATAAGACATAAATAATGACTGTAACTTGAATATTTCTACACAACTTACGCTTTAATATCGATAGATTCCTCCAAATCCTTTTTTTCTAGTGACTTAATCAGCCGGTCTGCATATCGAACCACAATAGGAAAAACCTTTAAAAATAAGAGTTATACTTAAAGAACAGACTGCACATACAGTAGAATCATTCACTGGTTCAAGATGAAATTCAACTTAAACCACAGAGGTAAATTCACAAAGACTGCAGGGTATGTAATATAACACCATGCATGGTGAAGGAGGGAAGAATCTCAGATATTTTAGCCATTTCTGTAGAGAAAAGAGCATTACAGAACTACTCCACTGTGCATCTATGCACAGATTGTGACGCCCCATTTGGCCTTACAGTTTCTTTTAAGTGTGTGTTTTAATTACAGGGCATCATTTCCTCATGAAGAGCTACAAAGCACTGGTAAGAAGACCATTCAAAAACAACATTTCAGTTTTATTGCGCTGCTCAAACCCAATTCAGTTTCATTCTAACTCCTTTGGTCAGACTGTTAAAAACATTTTTGCTTGACTGGTTCTTTTCAAGACACTTGTTCACCAGCACCAAGGGCTCCTGCCTGATCGTATCTGATTCACCCAAACCACTGCTAAGTGAATGTACAAATGGATCATTTTGTTTGGTGAAATAAAAAGTGATGTTATGATTGAATGCATTTCTGTGCTGCTTAATACCATTAGTTACTTGTCATTAGGATATAAGTAAAATAAAATTAAATAAAATAAAAGACAAGTCCATTTTCAGATTGAGGTTAAGGTCAAGATTATTCATGTAGGTCATTTAAAACAACACAAACTGACATAATATGGTCAAATAGTAAAAATAAGAATAAACATACAAATACAAATAGGGGGAAAAAACATTGAAAACACAACTAGTAGATACAATAGGTGAAAGTCACACGTTTGTATTAAAAATCAGTGCAAATATGCACACCTTTAAGATAAACTTTAACAACTATGGACATGTACATATGTACATTCGGGGACAATGTATTCAAGAGCCATTGGTACAGTGAACTGCAGTAATCCAGTTGAGATGTAATAAAAATATGGACCACATGTCACAACCTGCCATGACCTTTGCCCCACATCTCCTCCTCTCCAGGCTCAACCTTTGCCCCAGATCCATTCCGGATCACATGGCCCGCACCGCGCAGCTGCAAGCCGATGCTGATTGGCAACTATATACCTGATTTTTTTTTTTTGTTGAAAACTTGGTTGTTTGCAACGTGATAAGAACGAAATGTGAACTAAATAAGAGCGCAGTTCAATAAATGCCTGAACAACCGCGTTCACAACTTCCAGTTCATTTGGCAAAAGTGAACGAGTCATTCACGTTCGTCAAAAATATCATATCGTTTGTGAACGATCGTTCAATGTTATAATGTCACGTCCATAACCCGGACACATTGCCATCTCCTCTGTCATTATAACATGGACTTTTCATCATCACCACAGACTCAGGCTGATCTATCCCCAGGTGTTTGTGTTTTAGTCTGTCTTGTCTTTATTTTGGTTTTGTTATTAAATCTGTTCTCCCTTTAGCACTGAGCATCTGAGTCCTCACTTCACCTCACCCCTCATGACACCACATGTTCAAACTGGCTTGTAGGCAGGTATGACTTCACCTTTACTAAAAGATGCAGCTGGAAGAAGCTGCTCTTGACAACACAAGGAATCTATTTGCCACATTTAAAACCAATACCAAAAAGACAACAAGTTTTTTTTTTTTTTTAAATACATATTATTTATAAGTCTTCTTTTATAAGCCTATAAACAACTTACAATGTCCTGAATTGAAAGTTATTTCCTCTGCTGTCATCACTTACCTGTTTCAGTCGTCCACTGGTGAAACATGGGGACAAAGAGCTGCGGATTCTTTTCCATTTATCATCTTTAACTGTTGTAATTGCATCAGTAAATGCACCTGCTAATACAGACTCCTGTCACAACACATTAGATGAAGATTATGCAAGTTTTCTCACATCTCTCATATTTCTTATCAGTATCCATCTCTTTAAAGTCTCTTTATAGCATCATTATCTGCTAAACTGATCCCACCCATGCTACACAATGAGCTTTATAAGAAAACAGCAGCAGAGGATGGGATGAGTGTGTGAATTTAAAGAAACTCACCTTTATCACTTTTTCATGTTCAGAAAAGACAGATACAGCAAAGTGTGTGATTTTATTTTCAATTAAAATTCCTAGAAATAAGAGCATGAATATGAAGAGTAGAAAACGTCTGAAATATAGGTGTTAGTATGACCTCACTGAAGTGTGAAGAAACATGGTCATTTCAGTAATAACAGTACACTTTGTGGTTGATAGGAAATATTATATTGTATAAAATCCACAAGTGGAGAAGGACAATCAACTAATTTATATGTTCATAAAACTCATTAATTTCAGATTCTAATCAATGTTGATACAGAAAGATAGAAATATTTGGTAAATTAACCAACATTGAATAGTCATAATTGAATTTAAAGATGTCTTACCCTGCGGTTGGTAAACACAGAGTAGCACTCCTTCACCATCACACTCTTAATAATGTCGAGATCTGCCACCATTAAAACTGGCTGCCGTGCATCATAAACCCTTCACATAAAAACAGTGACATTGGCATTATGATTTATCACAATTAAACATTAAAATGTAACACCTAAGACACAATAATTATGATTAAATCAGTGTCACAGGTCACAAATATATTTATCGACAAGATAAAAATGAGTAATCATAGACAGATAGTGGACAGAGGTTAGTATAGTATCATATATCATCAAAGGCAGATAGTTATGATGTCTGCTGTCTCACTTTTTTACAGTGGACTTTGACTTGTTAAGGCAGAAAACATGTATGTAGGTGTATTTTGTGTCATTAACCCTTGTGCGGTCCTTCGGGTCAAAGAGACCCGGTGGGTCACCAATGTACCTTTTTATACGTACTGTAGGATGCCATTGCTTACTACTGAAAACAGTAATATATCCTTGGGGGGTGGGGTGATGAGTCTATGGAACTGAACTTTGGAATCTGGGTTTTTAAGACCCGATTGTAGGACACAGCCAGTGTGCCTTTTACGACGGACCGCACAAGGGTTAAACACAGCACCAACCCATTTAATAGGCCTTCAAAACCAGGACATGTTGGTTCACATGCTGCTTTTCCTCAGGAAACTAAATGAAACAAAACCTTTATTAATGTTACCTCTAACACTCATGATGTGCCTGGGTCCTCCTGTCTGTCATACTATTGTAATGCTGACTCATGTGTGCTTATGCAATCTATGAAACCTGTTGCTGTTGAGGTTGTTAAATCTTGTTACTTTAGCATTATGAAATATTGGCACCGTTCCAGAAGGATTGACACATCAGGATAAGAGCAGAGGAGGATGAAATGATTACCCATCATCCCTACTGCCTCTAGGTAAAAGCTTGTGGGGGCAGTGTTGAGCCGCATTTTGTAATAACGCTGCATTTTGTAATAAACGTCCAAAATGTAACAACTTTTTCATTCAATTTTGTAATAAAGTCGCATCTTGTAATACACTGCCCCAACATATTTGGTATTAAGTTATTAAATTTGTGATTATTACAAAATGTACTTGCAAATGTTTTATTCTCTAGAAAATGTAATAACATGGTGCATTACGTAATAATAATTCTAAAGCATAGTTTGTTTGTTAATTGTATTTTAATTCAATTTGGGCATGCATTTTAGGCTGAATTTGCCAGAAAACCCCCTTGGGGCTTAAGAGGTTAAACAACATAAGTGTCTTCTGCTTGTTTACAGAGCTGCTGCGACCAGATAATATATCCACTGAGATTTATTTTAAACAAATATAAAATTGCCTCAAAAGACTAAACAAGCAACAACATTTTTACTTCCAAAATGTATCCATAATTTCAAATTGTCCTAATGTCTATTATGTCTAATTACCAGCCAAGACATAAACCATTTGGAACAGCTCCTTAAGTTTTAATGCCACACCATCCAACCACCCTGCTGCTGCAAAATGTAATAAATGATTACATAATGCAGCTAAATTCATTTAAAAATCCGGCTATGTTACATAATGAAATGAAAAAGTTGTTACATTTTGGACATTTATTACAAAATGCACCGTTATTACAAAATGCTGCTCAACAGGCAGTGTAATGAGCGGTTAGCTAGGTTCAGTAACGTCATGAGTTCAGCTGACTTGAATTTATTTTCTTTTCATTTATATTTTTCATTTGCATTGTTTCACCTTCATGTTTTTGTTTGTGCACTGATTACTTTGATCTTTACTTGTGTTATATAGAAATAATTATTACAACCCATTCATCAATATACTTATTATTGTTTTTCTTTTTTTCTTCTTTTTTTTATTTATACACTGTAAACCCGAATAAGTTAGCAGAAGTAAAAAAAATTTAAGGTAATCGATTGCCTCAATTACTTTAAGTTAATGAACTTAAAAAAACACAAGTTTCCAGAGCTTAAAATTTAGACGCTTATTCAAGTATACTTAAATTAAAACATTACTTATTAATGTAGTATAGTAAGTCCTGGGAGACTAAGTCAGGTTTAAGTGTCTTTGCCCAAGGACACAAGACAAAAAATCTGTACTTAATACTTGCATAAATTGAGTACATTTGCAGTTTTTAACTTTAGCAACAATAACTTCTTCCTGTCTTACTTTGATCTTTTACTAGAATCTATTGTTTTTACTCCAGATAAATCTACAAATCATTTGCAACATTTTACAAACAGAGTGGACAACTCACCCCCATACGTCTCCATACTTGGTGTTGCACATTAGGTCAAAAGGTAAAATTCCCTGTGGCAAAATACAAGAAAGTTTGGGAATTTTAAAGCACTAAAAAGTGAGGAATTTGTTTAGTATATGCATTTGTACCTTACCTTTGAAAAATGAAACAGTGTTCCAAAAAAAGGAAGAGGTGTTGGTCCAGGAATCCCCAGGTTTCTGAACAACCTGTATGGCCAAATGCTATACCTGGAACCAAAGACAGTAATATATGGTACTACCAGGGTGGTCAAAGTACTAATTCTGTACTTAAGTAGAAGTACAGCTACTGATTCAACTCATCTACTTAAGTAAAAATATAAAAAAGTACAATTTCTCAAATTACAAAAGGAAAAAGTAAAACCTTTTTTGCCATGAATGAAATAATACTTATTTAACCAGGAAAAATCTGATAAGTTTCAAAAGTATTGAAATTAAAAGTGAGTTACTGTGTTGAAATTGTGTTTGATCAGGTTACAATGACTCAGTGTTGTGGATATGGGCAAGAAATGTAGGAAAAATTAAGAAAAAAAAGTCACAATTGAGATGAAAAGTCATCATGAGATAAAAGAATGTTATAAATATGAGATTTTTAAAAATGCATAATTGTAAGGTAATTTAAAGATTAAAATTGTGAGATAAAAAGTCAAAATTATAAGATAAAAAGTCAAAATTACAAGATAAAAAGTTAAAATTGTGAGATAATAGTCATATAACTATTATATATAAAGTGCCAGGTTCTCTCCTCCACTGATGTTCTCTCTGAAGTGACACATTTTCATACTGTCACATCTGTTTAGTTTGAAGAGGTCACCATCTATTTTGAAAATGTAAGGAGTATAAAATACAGGTATTTATGTGAAAATGTAGGGAGTAAGAGTAAAAATACTCAAGTAAAGTACAGATACCTAAAAAAATCTACTTAAGTACAGTAATGAAGTACTTTTACTGAGTTACTTTCTACCTCTGGGTACTATTGTGTATTAGAGCAGAGGTGCCAAACTGGCCTGCCAAAGGAACTTACAAATGTCAGAACTTAACTCATTTCAGTTTAGGAATCACATAGAACCCAATTTAATCTCAAGTGGGTTGGATCAACAAAATACTGTTACCTATAAAATTCAAATAATTTTGTTTAGTCAAATTCCTCTTTTTATTCGTAGTAATCACATTTTACCAGGTGCAGTGATTACATATACTGAGTCACAGTACAGTTACACTTATCTATCAAAAATAAATCAAATTAATTTTATGATCAGGATGAAAAATATTTGTTTCTATGTGGTACATAATAACTAATAAATAATGACAACTCCAAATGCTCTTCTTGGTTTAATGTGAAAAAAGTTCAATTACATTATGAAATTGTTCACATTTACAAAGTGTCCCTTCACAATACAATGAAAATAAGGGTTTTATCTGTACTCTTCTCTTTGACTTTGTTTGAACTGATTGATACTTATGTTTTATTGATTAAGTTTTAAAGCACTGTGAATTACCCTGCGCATGAATTGTGCTATAAACCTTGAATATGCTTGTTATGCAATGTTTTGAGCATTTCTAGATCCACTGTGATCTGTAAGCTGTAAAAAAATATATATATATGTGTAAATAATAAGCTATAGGCATAATATTGTTACAATTGCATTTGTTGTTTTTGTTTGTTTGTTTGTTTTGATTCTACATACTTAATCAGGTCACATTTTAACAATGTAATTTAACTTTTTTACAATAGATTGAAGAGAAAAATTAGCCAGTCGACATTATTTGCAGGTTATTGTGTTATTATTTTATTATTATTTGTATTATTAGTCTGGCAGCTTGATACTGGGTTTAATGTGGCCCCAGAACTACAATGAATTTGACATTCCTACATTAAATACACAATATCATGCCCTTTTATTCACTTTATAAAGTTGCATGAAAGTCCTATCAACAAAATAATACTCTTAGAACATATTTCACCTGTTATAAAGTGTCCTATATAAGCCTAACATTGTCACCATGTCACACGTAGACTTATAAAACAAACTAACACACTAATGGGTATGTAACGAAAGGAGAATATATTACTTACAGGAACAGAAGAGTGAAAAAGAGAGCCAACAGAGTCCATGTGGTCCCAGAAAACATGAAAAAAGAAAACATTTTTGCTCTGCTTTAGGGGAAAACTTGTATGTAGTTTCACAAAAACAAGGAAATCCTTTTATTTCTTCGATGGTGAAATGGGAGGAGCCTGAGCTTCAAGGAGAAACTGGACTGGACTGAAAATGAGGAAATATATCTGACCTCCAATGACTCCTTCTAGTTTTTTGGTTTTTTTTCCTTTTTTCTTTTCTACACTTCCACAGCTAACATGATATATTTCAATAACAATATGTCCTATTATGGACTGTAATATTTATTGACAAGTATATTCTGAAAGGCAACACATATTTATATTTCCCCCTACATACTGATAAGAGAAGATGTATCTACAAAAAATAGTCTCATCAGTTTGTGAAAAGTCTTTTTTGTTTGTCTTGCCATTGTTTTGCCATTTTCTGTCTACATACTGTATAACTTAATTTACTGTTAATTTACTGTTTGTGTATTTGAAATAAATACAGGGATAAAAATGAAAGAGGAAAATATATAAATAAGGATAAAACAGATGAATACATGATACGGATATGAAGTTATAAATAAAACAATGTAGAAATAATGGGATGATACAAATGAAAGAATGGAAAATATAAGTAAGGACAAAATAGCTCAATAAATAGTACAGACATTGATTAAACAAGCAATTTTACATATTTTGTGTGTATAAAGACTCGTCAATTATAATTAAATGTAACTGTACATTGAATTTATGAAATTATATACTACTACACCAATTATATTGATGAATAAAGCTGTTCATTATGATTTAAAATATATAATAATTTGTAAGAACCAAAGTCAAAACATCTATTTTGAACCTTCTCGTACACCGTAGAAGAACCCGGATGTAACGACCAATGACCCTGTCTGTCACGTTTTCACAGTTTGGTGTATTTTTATCATTATTTTTTAGGATTTGTATACCAGCTTCTCGGCGAAATTTAAGCAAAACGTAAAGTACAATAAGGTAGGGGTATGAAATGAATGAAACATCTTATTTTATAAATGTGGTTTGGTTTTAAACGAGCTGTCCTTGGTCTAAAGTTAGAGCTAGCCTGACCACATACATGTTATCCATGGGTCAGATTTTATATTTTTCGTGTTAAGTAGTTGGTTAATGATATATGTGACTTCAGTATTTTTGATTTGTTGTGGTTGTAGATGTGCAGTATTGATCTTTGTGGTTATGAGTATCTTAAAACGAACATACGATTTAAATATTTTTTTTACATTGCGGTAAATGGAGAATGCATTTCAAAGTGATCCAGAATCCATGATCTAGTCCGGATCACTACTAAAATGTACTCATTTGTTCCTTGTGACACTCCCAACACATCCTGAAAATTTTCTAAAATCCACCTATAACTTTTTGAGTAATGTTGTTGACAGACAGACAGACTCCAGTGAAAACATTACCCCCTTGGCGGAAGTGGAGGTCTGCCTTGGCGGAGGGTTGTCCTCTCAGAGTGCTTTTCTAGTTTCAGTTCGTAAACATGTTTGTGCAACAAAGTTACAAGAAGGGATACAGCTTATCAGCAAAAATCTGACGTTTTTTCTAAAGACTGTGACTGATATTTATTTTATTGTGTTAAATATTATTCAATACATTTCTTAGTTTAGATTAAAATGTGATGGGAAGCCATGTAACACTTTAATTATCAAGGTATCTTTGTTTGTCTGGCTACAAAAGGGGAACAAATATCATACCTCAATGAAAAGAAAATTAAAGGCACAAAAATAGTGTTTCATTGTGCTTTTAACTAAACAGTGGTGCTGGAAAATTTTTTGTAGTTTATTTTAATTGGTGACAATGAGTGGATTTTAAATCCTATATACAATCAAATTACTAACATTAGGTATGAGCAATGTTTTGTGGAGATCAAGAATTGAGGAAAAAAAGTGTCTTCACTTCACTGAGCTTCAGGTGTAAAAATCTAAACACTTTGACAAACTTAACACGTTTGACCTAGAATTAGGGAGAGCCTGTTAAAGTTCAGATTGGCTCTGTGCATGCGTTTTGCACACAACACTGAAGAATGATTAGCTCTGCAGGTGTAGACCTTGGCAGACCTTTTTTCCTTTCATTTCTTCTATTTTTTGAGTGTTACAGGTGTAATCATAATCACTTGGTTCTGCGGTACAATAGACAGTGTATCAGAGGACAACTGCATGGATATCAGCCATCCAAGTTTAGCCTCCATTAACACATGAGAGTAATGATAACAGAGCAACTACATATTATGAAAGAAGTGACATATATTTGCATTTAAGTCAGGTGAAAAAAAACAAGTTGAAAAATGGCACATTCCAAAAAATTCTATTTCTAGATAGGACTGCCTGTTTTTCTAGATTGACCCTTTACAATAATCTCCATTTTACACAGCAGGAAAAAAGTAGGTGTTTAGACATGTACTCTAGCCTATGTTAATTTTTAGACCTGTGCTGTTCTCGCTGCCTAAGTGTCTGATATAACAGATTCATCAACTAACCTACATCTCAATCTTTCAGAATTTTAGAATAGCTGCAGCTGTTTTCATACTGATACATTTTATGATGCAATACATGTTTTTAATCCCAGGCTTCGCCACACCACTGGTTTGTTAGTAAAGCTCATATAGTAAAGAGACAGAATGGTGTGATTAAAAACAATAACTGAGTATGTCAGGATACATTGAATGACTTGTATCACTTTTGCTGCAGCACCATTAATGAAGCAATAATGAGTGGCCTGATACACAACCTGGAATGACTGATTTTGTCTTTTAACAGGCATAAAAATTGTATCGTTAAAAACCTATTTTGATCCAAATTTTGTGTTTTAAACCTTGCTATAAAGCAAAATTCCTTCTGAAAGATGTCAGGCTTGTAAAAAGTAAGATAAGGATTAGTCCTAGGTCCAATGCTGTCATAGTTAACAGGTGTAATTAAAAAGAAAGAAGGGTCAAAGTAACAGTGATGTATGTATAAAGGTTAATCTACACTTACTCACCATTTTTCCTAGTTCACATCAGGAATTGTATTTAACCTAGATAAAATAACATGAAAACATCAGCAAAATCCTTACTTGCATCTTAGTTCATTAGCCTAACCCATAAAGACTCAAACATTCACTGGTGACCAAAGCTGTCTATTGATCTAAATGTTTAACACCTGTTGATCCAGTTTGTCATAACATAAGATATTCCTTTATTAGTCCCATTCATGGAAATTCCACATTTAGAGCAGCACAGCCAACAAAAGTTGTATAAAAAAACCCTATCAATTTCTATGCACACTATATAGACTAACTAACTTTAAGAATGCAGAATTATTTCTGTGTTCATGAAGTCGATATGTGCCAATAAATTTGGTTAAAGTGAGGTAAAACGGGGCAGTAACTACCACACGGTTCTTGCCACATCGTGACTCAGTGGCAGGAACGAGTCGAGACAACTGAAGGGTGTGACAGGATGCAGGAGCTCCACTCCAGATTTTCTGCCTTTATCTAAAAAGTTTAACTTACAAGGCAGCAGGTGGTGTATTGGTAAGCAACAGAGCCTGTCCCGGTGGGGTCATGTACACTTTACCTATCGGGGTGCAGCATCCTCCTAGCTACGCCCCCAGATGAGCCTGAAACTGCAAGGAACCAGTTGCCCATGGTGGCCGTGAGGAGGGTTTAGGAGGGGCTTGGCTATGAAATGCATAATCATCAGGGATGAAGTTACACACTTGGTCGTCCTTTTCACTCCTTGGAGCGAGATTTTGGTTGAAGATGACTAGCATCAACACCACCGAACACTAAAACACCAACAGGCATGTCCCTGTCCACATGGCATGACTGCACAGGCACTTACACCACTCACACATACGTATGTATATATATGTATGTGTATGTATATATATATGTGTATATATATATATATATATATATATATATATATATATATATATATATATATATATATACAAATCAAGGTAATTATTTAATAGAAAAGGGGGGAAAATGCTTACTTCCTGGGTCTCAAGAGGACATATGGCTTGATTTTACAGGTTTGAGTTACTTTAGTTATGTTAACTAGTTAAATCAAGTACCTGTTGTGGTGGTATGATTATGTACTGGCGTATCTGTCAAACAGTACTATAAAAAAAAAACTCAAGCGGAGCTGATATCATCATACCTGTTGCCAATCATTTGTTAATGTCCTTTCTTTTCTTTTTCAGAAATAATTTTCCAGGATGTTTCTCACACTAGCGCTGCTGCGAAAAGGCATCCCTGGGAGACAGTGGATCGGAAAGTATCGACGTCCGCGACAGATTACATGGCAGATGAAACGCAATATGGTGAAGCATCTGGAGCGTGAGGCTGAGAATGAATACTGGATCAGTCGACCATACATGACTGCAGAACAGGAGTACGGCCACGCAGCGGAGCGCAGGGCCCAAGACTGGCTCAAGATCAAGGAAACTGCTTTCAACAATTTTCCTCAACACAAGACTTTATCAGATCACCTGAGTCATCTCAAAACCACCAAGACGTGGTGAGACAATACCTGTGGTTCAACATGTGAAGACTATGATAGAGCATTTATGTTTGTAGAACGCCCTGTTTGGTGTCACATTTAATGTTGTACAAGACTGTGACAGCTGTTAAAGATTTTTTTTTTAAACATCACAATTCTATACATCTGCCAGGGACTTGTCATTCTGTATCACAAAGACTGAATCCACCTTCTACTTCTGTTCCATTGGATTAGAAATCTTTGATTTCCATTGGTAGTTATTTTCAAAGTCATTTATAAATGGTACTCTGAAGTTGTAAATTTCAAGGTTCTTGTTCATTGTTTAATCTCTGCTCAAGTCAACAAGTGCAGCAAAGAAGGAAAATGCTTTAATTGGGGAAATCTGTATTTTTACCAATGTTTTCACTCCCTAGAATATGGCAGAATTCATGTTTGGTGTTTCAGTTTCTGACATTCAGTAAAAAAAAAAATTTTGCATTGTATATTACAGTGTTAATTATAGTGTTAAATCGTCTTGAATAAAGTTATATAAAATGATGGAAGGCCTTTTCAAGGTTCTGTTATGGAAATGATTGTAGCAGTCATATTTATAACATTTTGAATATCAGAGCTTTGTAGCTCTCTTTAATCTGTTATTTATCAAGGTCAAAGTCTATGAAGATTTGGTCTGAGTTTGCAGACTGGTTACATGGGGCATAAGTCATACATATGATAACGTAGAAAGGGTGACAAATAAATCAACTGCACTCAGAGGCTTTTATGTATTTAAAAGCATGTGATCTTTGTCATGTGCTACATTTGCATCATTAATTAAGTAGAAACTCTCAAACACTAGCGTGTCCAGAACAGAGATGTATAAAGTACTGGACTAGAGGAGTGGAGTAGAAGTACAAGTACTACATCAAAAAACTGACTTGAGTAAAAGTTGAAGTGTTCTTCAAGCATCATACTCAAGTGAAAGTAAAGTAGAAGTAAAATCACAAGTAGAAGTAATGAAAAAAATACTACTTAAGTACTGAAAGTAAAAGTAAAATTTAAAAGTACTGTATAGGCCTATACTAAATGAAAGCAGTCACAAGTTTTAACACATTTATATATTTACTATGAAAGGTACAACTTCAGCTGAGGCAGCAGTAGTACAAGGACATACCAGTTCACTTACAAGTGTAAATGAAAAAACTACAACTTTCAAAGGCCAGAGTATTCCAAGAATATGGACAAGAGAAAAACCAAATATTTCTTGTGTGAACACGGTGTAGCAGCTACGCATTTAACATTGTCAAAAGGCCGATTAGAGCGTGCAGTCTTATGTAGTGTTTGATCGCTGACTTGTCCAATGATGAGACACCATCATCAAACCAGGTGACAGAGCCATTTATCGCTGTGGCATTGATATGCTATGGGTTTGGTATGCTTCTGAACAATTTTAATAAGAGGAACGAGTAACGATTCAGCACATAAAAAATGTATCGGAGTAAAAGTATTAATTTTTTAAAAAAAATTTAGTGCAGTAGAAGTGGAAGTAGGTGAAAAAAATTATACTCCAAAAAAGTACAGATACTGCATTTCACTACTTAAGTAGTTGTACTTCGTTACTATACATCTCTGGTCCAGAATGATGAGGCAGTTGTCATGGTTTGGAAATGAATGAAATGGGACCAGTATCCCCGACTGACATGAAGAAGTCTAAGGGTAAAACTGTGCTGTGTGTAACTGGTCAATTTGGCGTTCAACCTACCACTAATTGCAATAGAATTTTTTTCTTTGAATTCCAGGCCAGAGAAGTCAATGTAGCAACATAGTAAAAATGTACTCAAATGTACCTTGGGCAAAAGTGTGAAATCTGTAAAAATCCAATATGGCCACCAAATTATCAGAAAAATGTTTTGGGTCATATACTCATTCCTAAGCAAATTGTTTTAGTGATTTTAAACACTAAATGTGTTTGATTTTAAACATTAAATGTCTTTATGAGGAAACATGGGGAGTGTTTTTTTTTCCCCAAATATGAATATCCAAAAGCTTCTTTCCTGACCTGCATTCATGACTTTCCATGTTTACAGCAGCACAGCAACAAAAATTATATAAAAAAAATATCAATTTCTATGCACACTATATACACTATTTGCACATTATAAATCCAATATGGCCTCCAAAATATCCAAAAAATATACTATTTCAGACATATAATCAAATCTAAACCAGTTATTCAAATGGTTTGAGGTTAAAAACGTCTTAACTGGGTACAGTGTAACACTTTGGAAAAAATCTAATTTTCATACAATCTCTTTACTAAATGTCATGTCAATATGTCTGAAAACACATTTTTCGTAGGTAAACCTAGAGTGTATTTACTGAGCATGGGGAGCCAATTCCAAAATATGACATTTAAATTGCTTCTTTGACTCAAATATGTCTGCCACTGTCTATGTATTAGTTAGTATTAGTTATAAGGTCAGATAAGACACTGATCTGCCAGCCGTGAGCTGGGGTTGGAAATTGTCCAGTTCTGGTCAATGTCTATGTCCAGTGATGACAGACAACGATGTGGCACTAAAGGTCTTACTGGAAGTCATCTGATGCTCCTGCAAAACTGGCAATGACATGTTCCTGTCACAAGCAGGGGTGGTCAAAGTACTCACATTCTTTACTGTAGTAGAAGTACAGCTACTTGTGTGAAAAAATACTCTGGTAAAAGTAGAAGTACTGATTCAACTCCTTTACTAAAGTAAAAGTAAAAAAAAGTACATTTTCTCAACTGTAATAAAGTAAAAACTAAAGTGCATTTGTTTTGCTCTGGATGAAATAATTCTTATTTAAGTAGAAAAAAACCCTGCACATTTTCAAGAATAGTCCAAAATAAAGCCTTTAAAAGTGACTTATACTGTGTAGATGTTGTGTTTTATTGGGTCATGGTCCTCAGTTTAGTAGGTATGGACATGACATTTAGGAAACATTCTAAATTCATAAATAGGAGATAAAAATCTAAATCATGAGACCGCCCAGTCACCGCTGACTGCTATTACTAGTACACATTTAAAAGTGATGAATAGTTTGGTTATTAAAATAAATTAGTCATAAATACAAACAAGGCAGTCAGAGACAGCAGACCTCCACCAAAGCTTGATTTTTCATTCACACATGATGTGATTGAGCCACAGGTGTTGACCCTTCTGATGCCCTAAGGTGAGACGATGTGAATGCACAAAAACACCAGACTCTATCTTGCCTGAATTCTGAGTTATTACCGCTGATGTGTTTTAGCTGTTGACCTTTAGTGTGACCTTGACCTTTGACCTTCATTGCTCAAAATATAATGGGTTCTTCTTTGACCCATTATCTATCATTTCTGAAGGTTTAATCAAAATCCGTTCAGAACTTTTTGTGTAATCCTGCTGACAGACAAAGGCAAATGGGCTGGAATTGAATACCTCCTTGGTGGAGGTAATAATGGTATTTTTTTTCATGAGATAATGGGTACATATACCATGGCTGTCATGTCTTTGTAACCATGGAATGTTTGTATTTTCATTACATATGTAACATAAATGTCATTTCTAACGACAGAATATTTTTCATGGTAAAGATCTGTATATTAATAAACTGAAGATGTGCCTTTGTTGTTCATAAAAATAAAGTTTTCTGAATAAAATGTGTCTAAGCAGAAGGCTTTAGAAGACAATTTCATTGTGTTCTTTCAGCCATATTGGATTTATGTAAATTAGGCAAGATACTATACACATTTTACTCTTTCTCAGAGGTTTGGTCCATGTTCAGTAAATACGTTTTAGGCTTTATATCAATAAAATATCTTGTTTCCAACAAATTAGACAACCAAAAATGTGTTTTCAGACATTTTGGTGGCCATATTGGATTTTTGCAAATGTGACATATTTGGCTAAGGTAGATGTGGGTGCATTTTTAATATGTTGTTCTAGGGACTCCTCTGATGTCGGATCTGAAGAAAAAAATTCTGTTGCAACGTGTGCTGGGTTAGATGGCCCAATGCCTTAGATTGACTAGACTGTTCAGTGAAAATACAAAATACATGATATAAAGTCCTGCTGCTCAGTTGTGTCTGAGCTTTTGTGTCAGGAAGCACCCTGCACTGCTTGGCTCAGCCTTGTTTGTACATTTATGTTTATTTTCCACACATTGTTGGAAGCAATGTTTGGGCACCACAGGGTCCGAAATAATTGAACAGGATTAATGTGATGGAGAAGCAAAAGCTAGTTTTAAGTGTGAAAACTGTCTTAGGGAATCGGAGGAACTGTTATTGCTCATCTGGGACACACACAATCTGAATACAGCAGAACATTAATCCATTACAATCAAAAAACAAACCAGTTTCCCCTCATAGAGGGTGTGCACTGGATGATACAGAAACCTATCTTCCCTACACCTCCCCTGTGTGACACCAAACACTGCTCAATTACAGACATTTAGACTGAAAAAGGTGAAAGATAAGATATTCCTTTATTAGTCCCACTAGGGGAAATTCCAAACAGAGCTATGTACTGACATGTTTTCATTATTTATACTTAGAAGTAAAAGTAAAAAAGAACAACTTCCCAATTGTAATAAAGTAAAAAAGTAAAACTGCATTTTTTTTTTTGCCAGCGATGAAACAACATGTATTTAACCAGGAAAAATGATACAATTTTCTTTAAAATATGTTACTGTGTAGATAGTGTGTTTGATTAGGTCACAGTACTCAGTTTTGTGGTTACTGGTAGGAAAGTTTGGAAAAAATGGAGGGGCGGGGGGGTCACAATTGAGACAAAAAGTCATAAATATGAGATTAGAAAAGCATAATTATGAGAAAAAGTTTCAATTATGAGATAAAATTACCCATTTTACATAAAAAGTCATACATATGGGATAAAAAAATGCACAACTATGAGATAAAAAAGTCAACATTATGATAAAAAGTCAAAATTATGCGATAAAATGACACAATTGAGATAAAACCATATGATATATATATATATATATATATATATATATATATATATATATATATATATATATATATATATATATATATATATATATATATATATATATGATATAGAGAGTTAAAATTTTCCTCCTTCACTGACTTTCCCTCTGAAGTTCCTTATTTTTTCCCCATACTGTCACATCTGTTTAGTTTGAAAAAGTAATGAGTCTATTCTGAGAATGTAAGAAGTATAAAGTACAGATATTTATGAACAAATGTAGCTAGTAAAAGTAAAAAGTTAGCAGAAAAATAAATACTCAAGTAAAGCACATATGGCTACTATGTTGGAAAATTACAATCAGATATAAATGTTAATGTATAAATGTACTTTTTGGCGTTAAAAGGTGACAGTAAAATTGAAAACAGTGAAGCAATTTACATGCTGGCATGCAGAGTTGACAATTGCGGGGGAAGGGAAAACCACCCTCCAGGGAAGACCGACGACCTACAACCCTTCAGGACATCTTGAAGAAGGAGGGATTGATGGGAAGGTGTTTGGGAAGGTCATGGATGCTCAAAGACTCAGACTGGACTTTCAGACAAGTGACTTCTGTAATCTTAAAGTTGTCATTCCATGGTTATTTCATTAACATCACTCTGTTCTACATTGTTATTGAATACATTGGCTGTTGGTTCTATTAAAAAAAATGTCCGGATTGCTTTGTTTCTAGCTGGTTTTGCACAGTAGAAAAATGACTTGAGGTCGAACAACAGTTTACCGGTACTTCCTCATATATGTCCATGACGCGGTCACGAGGAGTCTCTGATTGGCTCAGAATACGTGAAGGAACACTCCCCCTCCCCTCCCCGCTGTGTATGTACATTAGTAGCATAAAGCTAGGTTTCAGGTCGTTGCTTGTTCTGAAATCGTGAAGTGAAAAAAACAGGGCTTTATTTCCACAGACAGTACATGAACCAGTCTGATCCACCATTTTTTCCCCCAGTTTGTACAGCAGCTACTGTGGCGCCATCTTCTCTTGGAGATGCTAATGCTAATGCTACTTCAGATTCGCTGCCGGGGACGGGCTTAACCCCACGTGCGTGACGCTAAAGTCCCTCCTGGCTTCTTTTGTTTCCTTCGTTCCTCTGGTTGTTTTCTGTCAATGCAGCCAGTGGAGGTGACAAACCACTTTCAAAGGCAGCATGTGTTGGTAAGTCGGGGTGATCTATCCGATTCTAAAAAGGGGCGTGGAAAAGTGGTTTTCTTCGGAATGACACCTTTAAAAGTTATCTTAGGCTGAAACATTTTGTAATACTGTAACTGATTGTAAACTGTTATTGTGATATTAAATTAATGAGAAGACCCAAAGAGGTATATCTTCACCAACTGCTTAGGCTATAAATATAATTTGAGTAGAGTTAAATATGCTTACTTAATAATTATATAAAAAGTATTAGTTAATTATTTTCCCAATACACTACCTACAAATATCCTTAAATACAGTAACAGTATTTTTTTTAACCTCTGCTGTGGACCTGGACGTTAAATAAATACGACACCCTTTTTGCAGTAGATGCCTGTAGTTCTTAGTTTGGATGATAAAGCTGCAGTGGAGCCTCAGTCCACCAGATGGAGCCCATGGTCCTGCTGCTGTTGTGACTTTAGCAGCAGAGCCGTGGCCCCTCCTGTGTGTGCGCTGCGCCCCGGCGTTGTTTTCCTCTCCTGGATGATGAGGTGCGTAAAGAGGCGCCAACGCACCGCACCGGGCTGAGGGGGCTGATGGGGGCTGAGGGGCTGAGGGGGCTAATGACCAGACCAGACACACAGACCCTCTGCAGGAACATCCACGCAGCGTCTCCAAGCGAGGGGTACCATGAAGAGAAGCAGCGGATGGAGGAGTAAAGATTCACCTGCAGACGACTGAGTGAAGAGGCAGGATGGCGGGGGGTCGGAGGGGACTTGTGGCCCCTCAAAATACTTTTTTGGAGAATATAGTCAGACGGTCGAACGGTAAGGATGATGCTTTATTTGTCAGATTGTGTCTAATGATTTCAAACAAACCTTTAAGAAAAGCTCTACCTCCATTTAAATTGCCTTAAACCTTTTCTAATCATGGCACACAAATAAAAGACATTATTACGACTAAAGAGGAATTAGTGAAATAATAATCAATACATGCACAGGCTTTGGAAACTTAGCACAGCAAGAAACTAACTATCCATACTGTACGTCTGATTAACGAAATGCACAATATACAGTTTATGATTTGAATTTATTCTATTTAAATGCTAGAGGTTCCAAGCAAATCACTTATAGTCCTATAAAGGAAAGAGGGAAAGGGAAAAAAAACAGCAGTTACCCACAAAAATCATTACATTTCCTCCCATTTGCATAAAGCCAGTGGATGTTTTAATTGGAGACTCATCTGAGAAAGAAATATCTCGTCTTTGTACTTGTGAGGACAGTGTAGCCTATATCGTCTTATACTAGTTTGTATTTTAACCAGTACAAGGATGTACGGTCTTTCAGTGATCAGTCATGTAAAATACCCTTTTTATGATTATTCATCTGATTTTTTTCCCTCCAAAACACCAAGTGTTGGTTAATTCATCTAAGCTATTAGGTCTTTTGGTGAGAATTTAATGTGGAGAATCATAATGAAATAAAACTGAACCTCAAAATTGCAACCAATGTGGAATAAATAACCACTGAAACATCCTAAAATCCTAATTGGATTTTACTAGAGGTGTCTTGACCAACACAGGAGAGAGAATTGAACATTTTCAAATGGTTGTAGTTTAGATTTCAGATATTTATTGACAGAAAACCATGTATGGGCGTCTGGTTTTCCTGTCAGTTTGTTTAGCATTAAATCTTTAAATAACATTACAAGGTGGATTGAATCCATTAGACTATTTAATCTTCAGCAGGCTGCAGACATTGTTTAGATCTATTCTAGCACTAACATCTACAAAACAGTGATAAATGTTTTATTTTTGGATCAAGCTGTCAGTAATCCTTTGGCTTTTCTGTACATTATTCAGTTCAATAGGATGTGGCAGGAAAGACTGGAGAGTTATGACAGTGGACAGCTAACCAGTATCTGAGTCTGTGTCTGTCATGAGGTTGTCAGTGGAGTTGGAAAAAAAGGAAATAAAACAGTTTCTTCTCTGGCACTGGTTTGGTTAAGTTGAAGTTTATGTTAATTTTATCCTCTGCACTCAGTCAATCGTCTGTTTTTGTATCTACTCCTCATGCCAGTCTGCTAGTCTGCCACTTTTATCATCAGTAATGGATGTTATAACAGAAAGAAACAACTTGGACAGAAAAAAGGTGCTTGCTTCATCCAAAATTTTGATTTTTTTTTTAGGTGAGTCATAGTATCTGGGCTTCAAAGTGGTATAGAATATTTCAAGGAAAGAAAGGAAAATCCCCTTGGAAAAGAAAAAAACTAAACAAAATCCATGCAAACGTTATTCCTCTGACCTTGGGCGGTCTATGGATTAGTGAGCAGTAAATCTCTCCCAAGTAAGAAACAAAAGAGCCAAGACTATAATCTGTGGGATGCTAGCGAGAAACAGTGGGGTGACTTGAGAGACACTGAGTGGTGGGCGGGCGTTACGGAAACAATGAGCTCTTCCTTTTATGCATGTCTTTCAATCATTCATTGTGTAATAAGCAGCTTTGAGGTAGATTTTTTGATAATAATGTGTGAGATTAGAGGGTTTACATTTGACTTCTATTTTAAATTTCCCAAATAAATTATTTAAAGTGTACTTATACCAACTTACATTTGCTTGTAATCTCTACATTTGAATATTTTATTAGCTACGAGGGCCATTTAAAGCAGAATTTTTACATTATTTTTCACCAGAGGTTTATTCTCCTAGTAGGATACATACTAAAAATGAGTGTCTTTATATGAGCATAGTTTCCAACAGCGACAGCCATGTTTTTTTGTCTGATAAACTCATTGTTAGGCCTTTTGCTCCACTTCAAACAGCAGACAAAGTCACACAGCCGGGGAGTTGTGCATGCTTTTGCTGACTCAAGGGTACACTAGCATAAATATTCTTCTTTGGGTTCTTCTCATGAATGTACAGATAGTATTTTTCCCTTTTTTATTTATTCCTCAGGAAAAGTGGTTCATGTCCCACTAGAAATGTTTAGCAGGTACTTGCTAATTGTGTTTATCTGCTGTTTGTTGCCGGGCAGATATTGCGGCCTACCCGATGAGTTTAAAAGAAGGCGCTTTTGCTGTGGCTGTAAAACACGCTTGTTGATAGTGGTAATAAATATGAAACCAAACCAATAAGCGAAACAGAAAACTAAAGCAGTAAGCAAAAAAATTGCCATGCTGGAATAAATGCTCTTACCTTTAACTCCTGATGCGTCAGCGCTGATGTATTCTGAATGCATGGTTTAGTTTCAAAATTACAGTTATTTAAAGTGTTATTTTACTGAGAATTTTGTTAAAAAGCTACTGATTTAGAAAAATAAAAAGCCTGAACTAAAACTGCTGGAATGAAATTACAACACTAGTCATTTTTATTCCTTTTTTAAACTTCATTTCAGGTTGTTTGTTTTTTTTTGTGTGCATTTTTTCATGTTATTTATTATTTTGTTTATTTTGTTATTTGTTGTTGCTTTTTTTTTTTTCCCCTACATTTTTTTTTTTATTATTTAATTTTATTATTTTTTGTTCAATTGTGTTCTGATAGTGTCTTACTTTGTTCATGTTTTGTTAGTTTAATATTCATTTTTGTTCATTTTACTGATCACTTTGGCAGTTTTTGTTCATTTTGTTGTTTTTTTTTTTTTTACTGTGGAATTGCTTAAGTCTCAGGAGGTAAAGGGTTAATATATTATCTGATTGGGTTTGTTTTGTCCATGTCTTGTGCAGAAATCTAAACCAACAGAATTAGGTGATATTTCTCTGGACATTTATTTACAAATTGTTGCCAAATTTGATGCATTGCTTATTATTATTAAATAGGGGTGTGATGAGATCTCGTGTGACGATATCTCGCAAGGTGTAATTTGGTGATATTTTTACATTGCGCTAAAATTCTGTCTCGCAAGACTATTGACGACGCCACTTTCAAATGGTTCGTTTGGCAGCATTTTGGGTTAAACGGCAAGAGAGTGAGTGATAAGACACAGACAATATGGAGACTGTGTGATGGTGCAACATTAAGCGCTCTGTCATCTCCTGCCCCAGCATGCTTTTCCTCTCTCTCTCTCTCTCTCTCTCTCTCTCTCTCTCTCTCTCTCTCTCTCTCTCTCTCTCTCTCTCTCTCTCTCTCTCTCTCTCTCTCTCTCTCTCTCTCTCTCTTTTTCCGTCTCTGTTTCTGTACGACGGAGGGTGCATGAAGCGTGGCTCTCCTACGCACTCTTTAAACTGTTATATGGACCTTACTACCCAGCCGTTTCCTTGTGTTGTGGGTGCCAGACGTGCACCCCCAGGCGCAAACAATGCCGTACATCGCGGCTAATATGAGCACAACACAGAGACATTTCCAGCAGCACCACAGCTCAGTACTCAAATCAACAACTGCACCTGTCAAGAAAACACCAACAAACCACACAATGCTGACAAACACATTCACACCTCAATTTCTAGTCAAGGGCCAGATTTGATTTTGAAAAAAGAAAGAGAAATATATCCATTTATTTTTTTTATTTTAACTTTTATAACATTTTATTTTGTTTTTCAATTTGTAGAGGAAGAAGTGACATAACTGCTTGTTGACATACTTGGTCAGGCTCTGATTGCACTATTTTCAGTCTGTATTGAGAGGGAAGAACTTTTTGTTTTGCATTTATTGTTTGCACTTGAAAAAAAAAACTTTATTTATTTTATTTTAACTTTTATAATATTCTATTGTTGTTTCAATTTGTATAGAAATAAGAAGTTCATTAAAATTGAATGCTTACAGTTATAAAATCCATGTGCAACTCAGTTTGGTCAGTCCATTTATATAATTTGTAAATTAGTTCTTAAAATCTCGTCTCGATCTCGTGAACCCAATCTCGTGTCTCGTCTTGTCTCGTGAGCTGAGTGTCTCGTCACACCCCTATTATTAACAGAACTTTATTTTAAAAATCAAAATGTGCCACTGCGGGAAAAAAATCACTCCTAATGCCTTTTAACTTCATGTAATCCAAACTTATATAAGATAAGATTGTATGTATATGAACTGTTGTTAGAAATGTTGTTTTGAAGCACTGTTTTAACCATCTGTGTCACTTTTTTTGTTGACACATCCTTTTGTCTGTCATTTACTGTAGCAGATACTGTGATTTTTTAACCATTGTTTTTCTTTTTAAAAATTTCAGTTTGGACACTATCACATAAACAGACAGGTACTAGAGCCATAGTTCTTCTTATGTTTTCTATCCAGATCCCTCTTTGTAATGTACTAAATGTTCTATACCAAATGCTGTTAATTTACAAAGTCTTACAAAGACTTAAAAAAAAAAAAAGAAAAGAAAAATGCTGCTATGTTGAAACAGATCAATCCAAGGCTAAAACAGTCCTAGTTTGGACTATTTTATTCACAAGATAAATGTTCATCTGATCATTGTAAAATAACACATTGGCATGGAACGTCTTGTGCATCATGTCACACTTTTCATTTTGATTTTTGTGTGTTTTGTTTGATGGTTAAATCATGTCACTTTTTTGTTCTGTAGTGCCTTTGTGCCAAGTGTTTTAACCCTAACCCTACTCTGTTATTGGTGTGTCTTCACATACTTGTAGTTTGTGTGCATAGGAAGATGTAGTATGCTTTCATGTGTACAGATTCTATTTTATGTGATGTATCAACTTACTATCATAATTCTCTTGTCCAATTTAAGGCCATTGCTGCGATACCTCTGTGCTTTTAGTCACATTTATGCCGGTAGATTTATTACTGCACTATTGGATCGTTAGATAGATAGATAGATAGATAGATAGATAGATAGATAGATAGATAGATAGATAGATAGATAGATAGATAGATAGATAGATAGATAGATAGATAGATAGATAGATAGATAGATAGATAGATAGATAGATAGATAGATAGATAGATAGATAGATAGAGAAGTAAATTGAAACACATTTTTTAAACATTTCAAATTCCACCCATTATTAGTAAATGGGGAAAAAGACTTAAAAATGTGAACTTTGACCTACTGTTCATAGATAGATATCATAATATACAGTATATTGTCTTTCTAACCATCTATGTCATATTATTATTTTTTTTACTATAAATAAATGATATCACAAGGCCATGCATCACATACTGTATGTAAAACTGCCTGATAACAGCCAATTGGGCCATTGTTTTTGTAGACAATTAATTCATATTTTATAGAAATCAATATTTATAGACTAAACCATAAAGAAATGGTTCATACATTTGTCCATTTCAATACCAAATACACCTCATAACCATGTCTGACACGCTTGTGAAACAGCCCTATAGATCTGTTCCGTATCCTCCAGCAGTTATATGTAAGAGCCAATTCAAGACTCTGTTGTTTTGTTCCGGTTTAGTCACATGCAGGATGCCCAAATCTGAAACACACATTATTGCTCGCTGCAATATCATGTTGGTTTGAGGCATTTCTAATGAGAAACTATAAAGAAGTTAGAGAAGCGTAACTACATGTTTTTCTAGATAAACAGCAGAGATTTTGTATAAGTGCTGTACGTGGAGTATGTAATGAGCCTTTAAACCATCAGGGAGACAGAAAAAAAGTGTTTTAAGTGCGGTAGCGGCACTTAAAGATGGGCTACTGTGTCTTTTTAATGATATCAGACATGTATGAGCAACTTCTAAGGACTTATTCAAAGTAAGAAAGTAAAGGGTGCTAAATTCAAAATGTCTGTCGTTATGATACTGCTGCGTACATTTCTTCAATCTGACGCTTAAAAACTATAGTGGCTTTATACAATACAGTGCAGGTTACAAAGAAGTTAACATTTTTTAATCATTATTTATTGGTTACATGGAAATAAAGTCAAGTAAGCACAAACAGGCATTATTTAAAGCGTGACACTTTTTAGTTTCTTCATACTTATGTCATCAAATAAATCATTTATTCTTAACTTTCCTCTGCCCTCATTTTTGTTTTGAATTTTTGGCATTTATCTATTACTTGTTTTTGAGGTTGCAACTGGCCTTTTTGTGAGTTTGCCAAAACCAAGCCACATTAGTACATTCCTTTTACTTTTAGGAAATGTTGTAACCCCTCAAGCATGTGCCTTCTTTCTCTCCTGTTTAATCTTTAAACAGATACCAACTTTGTCCTGGGAAATGCTCAGATAGTGGACTGGCCGATAGTCTACAGCAACGATGGTTTCTGCAAGTTGTCAGGATACCACAGAGCTGAAGTGATGCAGAAAAGCAGCACCTGCAGGTATGCAAGAAGATCTGTAGTTACATTTAAGAATATAAACATGTTAAATATTTTTGGCATTTTTTTTGATTCATTGAAAATAATATTTGTTTGTTCAGAGTGGGTACATGATCAGAAACTACAGATAAACAAGTAGTACCCCCCAACTATTAGAGCTTATTTTGGTATGTCATCATGTCTATGCGTGTGCTGATGTCAGCATAGTCATTAGCAGCATAACTTAGTTAGTTCTAAGTTCTATTATTATGATAAATTACAAGTGAATGGGGAGGAAAGGTTTTGAAACATTCATAACAATTGGAATTTTTACATATTCTTCCCAAATTATAATCGCATCTATTCTGCATCACTGGTAATCTATAAATCCAGTTTGGTATGAATTGGATCCAATGGTTTTGCTGCTAATGTGATAACAAACAAAGAAATAAACCAAACCAAAAACAACAGCCCCTTGATGTGCACAAATAATTTACTATTACATCAGATTCATTTGTGTAAATATTGTAGTACTGTTTCTGCATTAGTGCTGCAAGAAATAAAGTCTCAGAAGTGTTTTAAAAAGTAAATTATATATGTGTGTTTTATCTGCTCCTTGATTTTTGAAAAATTATCATCTCCAACAAGGAGGTCTTACATTTGAGTCTGTAAATGGTCCGCACTTCTATAGCGCTTTTCCATCTTCATGGTGCTCAATGCACTTTACATTAGCTTCACATTCACACACAAACTCACACACCAGTACACTGTAGATTTTGCAGTGTTAATTTGGAGACAATGGGACCAAATACACTCTAGAAGAAGTTGAATAAACTCTCTAAGTGTTGATTTAACACTGCAAAATTTACTGTGTAGGTTTCTAAGGTTCTGTCAGTCCTACTGAGAGCCTAAGTCAGGGTTCAGTGTCTTGACATGTGGACGCGAACCGCCAACCTCTCGGTCATTGGGCGACCCAGTACCAAATGAGCAACAGTCACCCCTTCTAGTCTGTCTGTCTGTCTGTCTGTCTGTCAGCAGGATTGCGCAAAAAGTTGTGAATGGATTTTGCTAAAATTTATTCTCCATTTACCGCAATGTAACATGTCAAAGTGATCCAGAATCCAGGATCTCTTCCAGATCACCACCAAAATGTAATCATTTGTTCCTTGTTCCTTTGTTCCTTATCAAAATCCGTTCAGAACATTTGGTGTAATCCTTTTAAAAGACTGACAGACAAACAAACAGACAAATGGACTTGAATTTAATACTTCCTTGGTATACCTCTCTTCAGTCAAGGGGGGGGGTGCCTTGGCGGAGGTGTGCGCTCTCAGTTCTTTTCTAGTTATTATTATTTTGGTTTTCATGGAGGGCATGTGTTAACATTGACACCACAATTAATCAACTTAAATTGCTTTTATTACTGGATTTCATGAAGTAATTAAAAAAAACTATATTTATTCAGACATACCTGGCAAGTGACCAAAATTATAGAAAAATATTAAAACAGGTCAAACTTGAAGTAATGACAATAACTATAGAAACTGGGTTTCGTCTCATCATCTGAACCCGCTTTATCCTCACCAGGGTCAATGGGATCTAATCCATCTACAATGGGTGAAGGCGGGGTACACCCTCTATGAGTCTCCAGTTCATCTCAGGGCTGAACATATATAGACAAACAATCACTCTCACATTCACACCTATGGGTGATTTAGATTAACCAATTAACCTATCAGTGCATGTGTTTGGATGGTGGGAGGAAACTGGAGTACCTGGAGAAAACCCACACAGACACAAGGAGAACATGCAAACTCCACACAGAAAGGTCTGGTGTGGGAATCGAACCAGGGACCTTCTTGCTGTGAGACACGAGCGCTAATCACTGCACCACTGTCTGCAGTAACTGATTGTATATTATTATTCCTATAGCCTTGTTTATTTTTGTTGTTTGTTTTGACAAGTATTATTTATCTTTACCAACAACAGTATTTTTACAGTATTGAATAAAGAGCTCTGATTCATGTGTGTTTTTGGTAAAGATGACATTTTTCTGAAGACACTGCAATCACTAGATCATGTTGCCAGGTTGTTCTCTAGTCCATGTAACTTCTTATCAGTTATTTAAATGAGTAAGATTTAGTACATTAGCAGTGAAGTGAAAACACGATTACACGTTCATCCAGCACTGAGATTGATTTCTGGTTGGGGGCTGTAATATGTGGTGACAAAGACATAACTGAGCACTGAAAACCACATGGCTGTCTATTAATAGATTTTCTAGATCTTTGTTTTCCAACCTAGGGCACAGAGGTTTGAGTGAGCACAGACTGGAGTGAGCAGACAGTTCAAACTGTCACTATCATTCTAAGTGTTCAGAGGTTTGTGATCTGGGCCTGACACTCATGACACCATGGAGACCTGGGATGGATTATAACCCCTCTTCAGCTTTAGGCACCTTGGTATAAACATACATAACTCACAAGTACAGCACTTTTAAAGCCCCCCCCCCCCTCTCTTCATTCCATACCCAGTCTCAAAAAGTGATATTTAAAGGCCAACCAGCTATTGTGCGATGACACGATCTTTTATTACGACGAACATGACAGCTTTACCTCGGGAACAGTATACAGTGTTCAGCCGCTGAAGACACAGTCTGTAAACGGTCCCAGACCAGTTCAGTAATGTTTCATCTATTGTTCTTTTTTGTAAATGGAAGCATATTTCCATAAATCCTTTGTTAGCATTTATAACCTCAGTAAGAATAAATGGGGGCTCAGTCAGGGAAATTTGAAGATGTTGAGATTAAAACTATGCTTTAATGCAGTGAAATTGAAGAATAACAACAATAACACATATCCACCCAGCTGTCTTTGGGCCTTGTTGTTGTATAAGACAGTTAATTAGTTGTCTATTTCTTGTACAAAGACTGAAAGCGGATACAAATGTATGATGTAATCAGGTTGAAACATCTGAAACATCTTGAGCTCCCATCACTGAATACGAACTGATGCTGAGGTGTGGTTTCTTTACATACCTTAAAATGACTATTCATTTGTACTGTACTGCCTATAATATTGTTGTGTTTACTGTGCCTATTATAACCAAGACAACAACTGCTAAATTAACAGGATCACATGGAAACAGTAGAGGCTGCCAGATTTGAAAACCGTGGGAGATTTTGTCTGTTGTAGGAGATGAGGTTTGTCACAGCCAACACTGCAGCTATTACTGATTTACACCCTTGAGTCCATAAACATAAGCTGTAGGAAGCCATGCCAACACAAATATTATTTTCTGATTCTTTTTAAAGTTTATTTTTAGCAAAGCAGACACAACTAACTGTTGTAAGGATGGAGAAATTTGCCCCTAAGATGAGCTGGATTTATGATTAAATAGTAAACATTATTTTACGCACTATATATAATTAGAACTATAAAGACAGATCTGAATAAAAAAAGCTGGATAATTAAACTGTGGTGGAAAATAAACTGTAATGTTCAGTATGAAGGTGCAAAGTGACTTTAAACTTGTGTTAAAATTGTCCAAAACTACAAATGTATAATGCTTGATATTTTATACTTTTAATAAGCTAAAGATAATGACTATATTGACGTGAAGAAGATAGATGACTAAAACATAAAACTGGTGTTTAAGTCCAAGATTACAGCTTGTTTTGTTGTAGATGTTGATTAATTTAATTTTATTTTTTTCATGTTAGCACTTAATGTTTTCTGTGTCACTGTTGGACGATCTTTCTCTGTGTTGGACGTCATAAAAATACAGTAACGAACCTGTGGGAATTCTTCACAAATGATGAGGAACTCATTTGAGGAATCATTTCAAGGGTTTTCTTTGAAGAGCGTTACATTACTCCACTCCAGTCCCAGACAGGGAAAAAGAGCGAGGACATTCATCAGTGATATTACATCAAGCACTGGTCTGAAAAGTCTCTGCAGCGTCAGAATGCAGTCTCATTAAATTTAGCCTTCCTTTTGTATTTCATAACAAACTCAGAGTTATATTTAGATCATACTGGAACAGGCTGCTACTGAGGGTGGCAGTAACAAGCAAAGTGAGATGAATGTCTCTGCAGCGTGGTTAAATGCGTTCATGGTTCCTTGACCCGTCTTCAGGTTTAATTTGTTTTCTAGAAGTACTTTACATTTGGCCAATTAGGCTTCTGGAAACATTTGTCCTGATTTAGTTTTAATCTAGTTTCTCTATATAATATAACCCTAAATTCTGGGCTCCACTGAAGATACAGTAGCAGCAAGCAATTTTTGCACATTTTAGGAGGGAAAAAAAACAACACACCCAATGGTAAAACAAGAAAGATAAATTTAAACCATGTACTGGAAAGACAACAGTGTCGTTTAGAAAATAAAATATTCACACATTCCAGTTTTCCTCAGCAGCTTGTACTGCAAGAATGAATGTGTTAGTGGGATCTAAACAGCAAGTCTTTATATTTAATTGTTGTTTTTTTTGTGTGTGTGTGTGTGTTACAGCTTCATGTACGGGGAGCTGACGGACAAGGACACGACGGAGAAAGTGCGGTTGACGTTTGAGAATTATGAAATGAATTCATTTGAAATACTCATGTACAAGAAGAACAGTAAGTAGTGGAGAAAGAGGGAAATGTGAAGTTCTGCTCTCTTGTCATGCAAATGTATTCACAGCTATACTAACATTCAGCAGAGTTCAAAGGCAGCCCAGTGCATTTCTACCTCTGTGGAATCAGACTAATTGGGTGGAACTCAGACCAAAGAAAACTCCCACAGAAAACTGTGTGTGCTGTGTTTGTTTCCATCACAGTCACAGGTGTAACCCTCCTCTGCTTGTAGTTGGAACAGGAAAGTTTTAAGAGTCTAGGATGTTTCCGGTTACAAATTGCAACAATGATTTCTGCTATTACACCCCTTAAAAACAGATGATGTATATTCATATTAAGCTTGTTGTTTTTCTCATTTAAGGGACGCCTGTTTGGTTTTTTGTGAAGATTGCTCCCATTCGCAATGAACAAGAGAAAGTGGTTCTGTTTCTCTGCACGTTCAGTGACATCACAGCCTTCAAACAGCCCATTGAAGATGATTCCTCCAAAGGTTAGCGTCAAAAGGCTATTTAATACCAATGGATGCCATACTTAAGCGCTTAATGGAGTTTTGAGCCCCCAACTAAGCCTTCAAGGCAGCTGAACTCTGCAATTGTACAGTTGAGCCAAGGTGAGTCGTCTGTACCTTGATAAAGTTCTTTAGCTGTAACCTGTGTAATGTTGTAAACTGTGTGTAAATGTGAATACTGCAGTTGTCATATAGGCTATGTATGGTTGCCTGAATAGGCAGGTATGCTAATAAGCTAATTAGTTTTTTACTGTTGAGGAGGTTTAGCATAGGAATCAGACTGCTTTTGTATTTGCTTTTAAAAATAGCTGTTAAAGCTATGTTTACTTGAAAGGGGTAGCTGGTGAGCTAGTTATCATTTAATGTGGAAGGTACCTTTAGCTAAACCAAATGTTAAACATGTATTAACTATAATAGTCAGTCTGTAAGCTGGCAGTTGTGTAAATTTACATTAAGTTGGCAGTGAATACTTTTAATATCAATGATGTGTCACATGGGTCTTTTGGGTATTTGGGTAAGATGGGTATTTTTAAAAGCAAAGACAAAAGCGTTGTGGTTCCTATGCTAAACCTCCTCAACAGTAAAAAGCTAATTAGCTCATTAGCATACCTGCCTATTCAGGTAACCATACATATCCTATATGACAAATGCAGTATTCACAGTTACACACAGTTTACCACATTTCACAACATTACACAGGTTACAGCTAAATAACTTTATCAAGGTACAGACGACTCACCATGGCTCAACTGTACAATTGCAGAGTCTTTCTTTGGGAAAAATACAAAAATTACCACTAGAGCCACTGGGGGCAGGGAGTGCCTTCCAGGCACAGCTGCCTTGGAGGCCTGGTTGGGGGCTCAAATCCCCATTAAGCTACTTAAGCTGTCAGTGAAAATGGCTGAAGTCTTAATATATTTTTTTGGGTTGTTTATATTATTGTGATGTGAATTGTGTTACAAATTCTGCCCTTCTGATTTAAGGTGAGCCCAGACCAACTTTATTCCTTCTGTATTGAAACATCAGAACATCCTGCCTGTGTCAAACTTTGCACAAGCATTGCTCTGCACACTCACTTTCAGAGATTACAGTGAAGAAACATGGAAAGAATTTGTTTTTGAGTGGTGGAGGACTTTAATATTTCATACACTGATGAGCAGATGATACAGGCAGAGTCAGTTTGTAACATTTTATTTCCAGCGATCATCATCCAACCCTGATTATTGTGCATGTGCGCTGGCAAGTTTGCATTCAGTCAGGCACTCAACGCTAAACCATATCCACTGGTCTGTATTTAACAGTGAAAGACAGCCAAAATAGAGCATGAATTAGTTTAAGAGAGCGACTAGAAACAAACAGTGGTGACAGAATGGAAATAAATAATGATATTATAGTTTATAAGTTGGCATCAACAGGTGAAGGTCATTTCATAAATTACAACAACTAGAAAAGCACTCAGAGCACAAACCTCCACCAACGCAGACCTACCCCCTCCGAATGAAGAGAGGTCCGCCAAGGAGGTTATGTTTTTGCCAGAATTTGTTTCAGCGCTGATATCAAGTAATTTTCCATGTCTTGTCTCATCATCATCCTCACTAAGATCGCGGGGGTCACTGGGGGCCTAATCCAGCTACAATGGGTGAAGGTGGGGTACACCCTGGATGAGTCTCCAGTTCATCTCAGGGCTGAACATATATAGACAAACAATAACTCTCACATTCACACCTATGGGTGATTTAGATTAGATAGATTAAATTGATAGTTATTTTACGGCGCTCTAGAATGTTGCGACAGCGTCTTTTTTTTCTAGAACCACCCGCTGCGCCGTTAACGCCCGCTGCCAATGGCATCGGGTGTTGTCACTTCAGATTCACGGTTCCATATCACTCCGCAGGTAGTTCGGCCACGTTGAAAGTAAATATTCGCTACATTGTAACAGCTATTTTATCTAATCTGTTAGAGCAGTAGCAGTAATAAGCTGTAATAACCCGTAGAATAAGCGGGATAATGTATTATACATGCGTGACTATCAGAAAAAATATTTGCCGGCGGGACCGAACAACACCCTGGCGGAGGGGAGCTATTCCACCTTACTAAATGACCCATTTTCCATGTTTTCTTGATAATAACCAAAATCACTTATATCTTTGGCATTGTACTGACAAAACCAGTGCTTTTAGGCATTCCATGTTTACTTTTCTGTCAGTGTTAGTCACATGACACACAGGAGTTCATATTTGATTGCATAACCATTACTTTTGATAACTTTTGATGGTCTAAGAATTTTTTTTCTGTGACTGTATGCATAGGATGCTAACAATTCTGTGGTTTTCTTGCCAATTTTCTTCTGCTACATGTATTCTTTTACCATCCTCAGGTTGGGGGAAGTTTGCACGACTGACTCGAGCTCTTACCAGCAGCAGAGGTGTATTACAACAACTACAGCCCACAGTTCACAAAGGAGAAAATGTCCATAAGCACTCCCGCTTAGCTGAGGTATGGACTCCAGATTTGACTCAGTATGCTTACCCACTCTGTATTGTGTTGTGTCACAGGTATTTTATTCACATTTAAATGCGCAGTATGTAATTATTACTGCAAGGGGTCTCAATCAAAACAATAACAACAGATTGTTTGATGATGTCGTGAATCGCTGTGGGACCATGTTGTTTTCATCACAGTTGCTGATGAAACTCTACCTAATGTGAATTAGTCAGATACAATATGTAGAAATGAGTACCATGTTATCTTACATATTTTTATTCTGTTAATTTATGTCATTTAATTGTATTTTTTTCCGTTTCTTTTTAATACATTTAAACTTAATTTGTCTGTTATGTGAAGCGCCTTTGAGTGTCCAAAAAAGTACTATATAAGTTTGATATAATAATAATAATAATAATAATAATAATAATAATAATAATAATAATAATAATAATAATAACATCAACATTAATAGTAACATTAATAATATTTTATTATTATTATTATTATTATTATTATTATTATTATTATTATTATTATTATTATTATTATTATTATTATTATTATTATTATTATTATTATTATTATTATATCAAACTTATATAGTACTTATTATTGTTGTTGTTGTTAATGAAATAACAGAAACTAAAGCCAAACATTAACACTGAAAAGACACAATCAGCCACTGGTGAACAAAAACTACTGACCTAAAATGTTTAATGCCTGTTGTTGATCTATTAATCCTATCAATACATGTAAAATGCAGCATGGACCTTTCATTTCTACAAGATTGATTCACCACTAAAACCCATGGAGTTAGATCAATGCCAGTGGATGGACACAGTTGTTTTTATGTTCAGTTATTGATATTTTTGGTGAAAACTACCCTTTTTCCAGTTGTTTTCAGATTTTGTTATAATAATTCTCAAAGTTAATTTGATGTTTTATGAACATTCACTAATTTAAATATAGAATAGAATACACTAGAAAGATCTTTATTGTCATCATACACAACACTGTGTACAATGAGATTTAAAAAACAACTTCCAGCAGTGCAAAAACACACAAATATAAAAGACAAGATAAAAATTCAAGTACTCGGTAAAACATAGATAAAATATATGAATATATTACTAAAAAACTATTAGAATGTATAAAGGGTAGTAAAATTGAGAAAAACACAGTAGAGAGGGCATGACAGCAGTAGAATAAATATGAATATATAAATATATTGCACAAGTGAACAGTCATACAAACAGCTACTGGATGTTCAGTACCCTGATTGCACTCAGGTAAAAGGTGTTGAAAAACCTACAAGTGCAGGACTTAATGGACCTGTACCTCTTCCCTGAGGGCAGCAATAAGAAATATAGGAAAATACACAATTTTCACTGGAAAAAAATGCAAAAAAAATAAGAATAAATGACAATAAAAAAAATCACGAATAATGCATTTGGGAAGTGCCACAAAAGTAACCGTAGGTCTTTGTGGGTTAATGTTAATAAGGAAGAGGTTGACGACATTGACGTATGAACCAAATACAAGAGCCCATTCCCTAATTCTCAGAGGTCATCATAGTGTAAGTTAGGCCCACTTGTTTTGAGATTAATAATTAATGCAGAAGTTTTTCAGGATGCTGATGTGGAAAAATTAAATAAGGAGCGTAGTCAGATGACTCTTCAGATTTTGATGAAATGAAGTCATGTACGCTAGTGCAGACAACATACAAATGTCTAGTCATTCAAACACACAGTAAGTCTTATATCTTGTGCCACCAGCACCTCCCACTGTCCTACAAACAAACCAACCTTCAATAAATCAATCAGGTTGTGACAAAGTACAAATTTATGCTTAAACACACACTGCAGCATCTTACATTCACACTCAGACATGGATCTAGTTGCAGCATCTGGCCTTGAACCAAAGCATCCTCTAACTACCTCTCCAGGTTATGATGGCCATGAATGATAAGATGGTGAGGAAGAAGTTAAGCATATAAAACATGAAAAAAAAACAAAAAACTGTTGTGTGAATTATTACTCACAACTGGCCGTGATACAAAACTGGTTGTTGCATAAATTGAAACATACACTGATATACATTATGCTCAATGTCTCTGAAACACTGGCTAATTCTAAAAGAAAAATACAACACACTGAATATGTATATGATGAAGAGAAGATTGTATTACAACATAGTCACCTCTTCTCAGTTATTAGAACTAACTGCATTTATTTTGCATAGTTGTGATAATCATGTCTGTTGAAATGCACTGAAACAGAAATGTCACAAAATGTTCTACAAAATATTTGACAGTTTAAGATTTGACGTGCACTCTTTTAATGATCTTTAAACATCTGTTGGTACCTGTCATGAGTACTTCCCTTTTATATTTTAGTAATAGCGTTTTATGTGTAAGCTGCCTCTTATAGACAAAAATATGGTTCTGATTTAACCTGCAATAAATGTTTTTTTTCTCCTATGGTGTATAATTACATGACTGTTCGTCCTATGCTATACCAGAGACATAACATGAAGTGAAAAAGACAATTATATGCTTAACTGTAATTAGCTGTTGGACTATTAGTCATCAGTAAGTTTCATTTTCATGACAGCTGTACTGTTATAAACAAGTTATATGGATGATTAGATTGGACATGAGTGTAAACTTCAGATCAAAATTAGACAGGTCACTTTAGAACAGTCCCCCTGAGGAGGACAAAAGTCTAATCCTTTGGTCTTCTGTTGAATTATTCATTTTGTCTGTTTTCCCTGTTCTGGCTTTTCCATAGGTTCTGCAGCTGGGCTCTGATATTCTACCTCAATACAAGCAGGAGACCCCCAAAACCCCTCCTCACATCATCCTGCACTACTGCCTCTTCAAGACCACCTGGGACTGGGTCATCCTCATCCTCACCTTCTACACAGCCATCATGGTGCCCTACAACGTCTCCTTCAAGACAAAGCAGAACAACGTCACATGGCTGGTGGTGGACAGCATTGTGGACGTCATATTCTTGGTGGACATCGTTTTGAATTTCCACACTACATTTGTGGGACCAGCGGGCGAGGTCATCTCAGACCCCAAACTGATTCGAATGAATTACCTGAAGACCTGGTTTGTTATCGATCTGCTCTCCTGTCTACCATATGATGTCATCAACGCCTTTGAAAATGTGGACGAGGTGAGTGTTTGTGAAGGTTTAAAGCTGATTGTTCATTATAGTATTTTATTATCCTGAGAAACTTAACCAGGTACTTGATGGTTTGATACAGAATTTAATCAATTAATGAAATGCTTTTCATCTTGTTCATGTAACAATGTAGAAAATTATTTTGTAGAATTTTTTTGTTGTTGTTGTTGCTGGAAAAATAACGTCAACTTCAGATTACAAAGGCTTCACGGAGCAAAAACTGTAAAATCTAGTTTGGTTGTATTCATTATTTTTGAGCGTTGGAAACATCGGATCAAAAGAACAATAACAAAAACATCATCTAAAATAAGTTGTGCATTTATGTGGATGTGTGAGAGAAGGCAGCAAACGTGAGCAACAAAACAACTAAAAACAGAGAGGCATTAAAAAAAAAAAAAAAAAAGAGTTCCCTCAGCCTGCACAGAATCATCATGGATATTTCTCTAGAGTCATTTCCATGATGAGGCCCCATTGTAGAAAATCAAACTTACATCAGATTAAGTACTACATATAGGAGAGGTAAACATCAGAATTGATAGGATCAGGCTCCATGTAATTTCTACTGTTGATGCTGTTATAAAAGAACAGATGTGGAAATTCAGATTTAGACACATCATTACATCATTATTTAAATATCAGTATAACTAAAAATATCACAAATTTCATGCAGCACCCAGTTGGATGTCACTGAGGTATTTTTGACCACAAGGTGCCCAAAGGGAGTATCTGATTATTTAAAAAATGCAATGCAATCAAGTCAATTTTGTCGCTAATCACTAGCAATGCCCCAAACACCTACTATTTATGATATTGAAAATAATACATTGTTTGTGTGTGTGTGTGTGTGTGTGTGTGTGTGTGTGTGTGTGTTAATAAATGACTGACATTTAAAGAGTTAAATTGCCTAAAGTGATTGAATGTTTGATAGCCGTTGAGTAAGTTTGAATTTTGTTTAAGAAATGTACAAAAACACAAGCCCAACAAATGCTGATGATTTAATAGTTTTTATTTGTTTTTGCATGTACATTTTTGCCACAAAGGTTTCAAAAACGGTACTAAATTCGAGGAGGGCACAAGGGTTAAAATAATTCTTCCTGTCTGCTTTGTTCACTGAAGCTGAAGCATGTTTAAAGATACAGACAACACAGATAATAAAATATTTGGTTGATTTCCATCCACTCCATCAATCACTGTTGTTGTTTTGTATAGTGACAAACAGTGGGGAAAATAAGTCTGAATATGCAGCATAATGATATGCTTGTTTGTGAATTTATAAATGTTCAAGCATAATGAGGGGTGTTTGCTGGAGAGCTATCACAAGATCTTGAGATAATTGGCACATTTTAATTGGGGAAGGAGAGTTACATTATTAAACCGACACATTGTGCTGTGTCACTGATGCCTTAAAGTCATCAACACCTCATGAAAGCTGGGAAAAGGAAAAACTGTGGCTTGTTATTTTCCGGAAATCACTGGACTTGTCACTGACAAATTACTGTTTATTTTAAAAAAAATATATATATAAAAAAAATAAAAATGGACTGCAGTGTTCATAGTAACAGTGTCCCTCTCTCTGGTCATTAATTCTTTCATTTGTCCAGAGCTGAAGTCCATTAACTGACTGGTTGATTTCACAATTGATCTGCAGCTATTTTGGCAATGCATTTTTTTGGAGGAGTTTGGGAGTCTTTTCATACTGGAGAGATTCAGGAAATGTGAGGAAATAGAGAAGTGGAAAGCCATGCTACTAATGACTAGGAATCAAACCAGGGACTTAGCACCCATGAGGTATGGACCTTAACCACTTGGCTAGTCTAGTGGTCGGTGCCACTAATCCATAATTTAAAGGTGGACCCTGTAACTCATCCAAAAACGTTTTGTCAAATTCAGTGAATATCTCATCATGAAAATTAAAAAGAAAGGAGCAACTAAAGCTCTAACACAATTTCATTCTGCAATAAGCACACTGGGTTCCAATAAATTAGTAACAGGCTGTGTTAGTGCTCCTGCACAAAGCATGGCGAGTTGAGCGTCTGAAGGAGCACTGAAGCAGGGGATGTTTGGCTTGAGCTCAAATAGTCTTTCTCAGGAATTACTACCTCCACTTTTAAGCCTTTTTCAAGAATGCAATTAATGGTTTTCCAGTTTGTTGTTACTACATTTTGTTGTTGAAGTCATTTCTCCTGCAGTGGTTTTAGGAGCTCAGTAGTACAATATGTGTTATTAGTGCAGAAGCTAAATTCTAAGACATTAATGGTTGTAAAATGTCATGATCTTAGAATGTGACTGATTTTAATTTGTCACATTATTTGTTTTCTGAGAGATTGTACAGGTCATGGCAGTAAAAAAAAACGCCAGTCCAAACTTTTCTACTCAGTTGACATTTGATGTAAATGATCACCAGCACATGCCTCAAGGCTACTTAGTTTGTTTTAGTTTGAGAGTGATACTTAAGTGTCTAAAAATACAGTTTCTTGTAAACAAAAAAAAACAATAACTCACAGACTAAGCCATAGAAAGTAGAGTGAAAGTTGTAGTTTAGTTGTAACTCGTTCTATATTTTAAAGAAGCTAAAAAAAAAAAGTGACTCAAACAGTGGATTGTGATTCTACCTCAAAAGATCTTTACGCAAGATCACCCACATCTAAGTGTAAATTGTCTTACCAGTGTATACCCAGACTTTCTGCATAGTCAGATATCTGCAGTCAGAAGGTGTCAAAACATGATCTGAATGCAGCAGAGAAACACGAATATACAAACATCTGCAGAATAAAGTGAACAAACAATACTGATAGAATATAATGACGATGTAAACAATCAGGGTAAACTTAGGCTACATTTATATGGAGCCAGGTATTTTTGAAAACAGATGTAACCCATTCCATTTTCAAAATAAACCTTATGCAGATGCAGTAGTTTTTGAAAAACTGCATTTACCTGTTTACATATATACCATCAAGAGCATGTCAGGCCTGTAGGTGTCAGTGTAGTGGATCTGTCAAGTACCATGATTAAGCTAATGGTAATCAATCAAGTTAATGGTTACCAATCAGAATCAAGGAAAGAGTCATGATGAAAGGTCACTTCTGCTGTGAACCTATGGAGTTGTAGTTTAAAAATGTAGCACAAAAGCCTTATTTTATATCAGGTAAATACAGATAAACAGATATAGTGGGCGCTAATTAGCTAACATGCTAACATTTCCTACCAAATGCCAGATTTTGTCATTTAAAACTTGTAATTTTGCATCCACTTCCTCTATCATCACACGAGAACTTTGGACAATATTTATTCTGAAAAGTGTGATGTCTATCTGAGAATCTCTGTTTTCATTTTTCCCTCTTTATATGCAAATGTAAATTAGAGAATTGAAGAAATCTCCACTTTGGCTATAGTTTTTTAGAAACCTCCATTTTCATTGCACGTGTCTGTTGTTCTTGTGTAAATGAAATCTTTATAAGATTAAAATACACCAAAGAGCCCAGCAGAATTCATTGTAACATCCCATAATACAAACCTCTGTATTCACACTAATACTCACCTAAGTTATATTAGTTATATTATATTATTAGTGGAATTGGAAAGTTTTGACAGCACTGTTATTTATTTCTTTACTTATTTAATGACATGTCATATAGGATTCCTTTGAAAAACAGGTCAGATAACGTATCCAGATAATATTTCTGTAGGAGTCAGTCCTGGTTGTGGAGCCTCATGACAAACACGACAACTATGACCATAGCAGGTTGTCGCGGTTGTGTGAAATCCTCTGTGGTTTCCATGTCAATAATGCAGTACTACAATGTTGTAGTCAGTGCAGTTACCCAAGTGTTGACATAGACTTGTTTTAACAGATATATTTGGTTATTTCTGGTGTTTTTTGTAGCTCAACTGTGCAAATAAAATTCTGTATAATAGTCTATCTACCAAGGTGTTGTTCAGCCTGATGGCAGTGGGGATGAGGGACTTCTTGTACTTTTAAGTCCTGCAGCAGAGTGAGGTGAGCCGACCACTGCAGCATCACTGTAATGAATAATTAAAGTAATGATTGGTTGCTGTCCTACTTTAGTGTAAAAAATGTCAAAATGTGCCCATTAGAATTTAGCAAGTATTTTCTGTTGAAAAGTGGCAAAAATGTCCATGTGATATTTCAACGAATAGAATTGTGTGTCCTAAAAGTGACAGAAACAGATTTTCCTTCTGTAGTATTTACCAAATATTTATTCTGCACCTGTATTTGGTGATCAGTCATGGGTTCATCTCAAGGCCAGAAAAATATTTGATATGTCCACAAACCTCCAGATGATATTATAATACAACTGAAATACTGTTCCTATCTGTAAGTTTATCAAATAATTGTATCTATATTCTTTTTCTTCTTCTTTTCCAGATCAGTTCTTTTATTTGCACATACACACATACTGCAACACTCACACAAATACTGTACATTGATTAAATGGAGCCTTGGGGTCTTTCACTTGCCGGTTTTCATTATATCAATGCATCATTGTGCCTGTGTGTGTGTGTGTGTGTGTGTCTGCATGTGCTTAAATATGTCATGCCTCATGATGTGTGTGTGTGTGTGTGTGTGTGTGTGTGTGTGTGCGTGCGTGCGTGTGTGTGATATTGCATTTTGTGTAAAATGCTGTGAAAGCATTTATCAGCCCAGTGTGTCACACAGGGAGCGGTGCAGTGTATGTTGGCTCTCGGGCTGTCTGGTATGACATACTATGAAATGCTGTGGTAATGTTTAAAAGAAGCCTGTTTGTGGGCACTGAAGTGTATTTGCTGCTCCAGCATTTTGCTCCTTTCTAGTCTTTCAATGCTTCAGCATCCTAAACGCTGACGGGTTCAAGTATCTGGAGCAAAAGCAGTCAGAGGTCAGCAGATGGAAAAAAAAACAAAACAACCTTTTGAGATTTCAAAGATAATGCTGATATTATTTGGTTTTATCTTTACATTTCCCCATCATCTCCTCACTATCATTTTCGAATATAAAGCATAAAGTATAATTAAAAGTCATTATCAGTTGGGAAGATCTTACAATAAAACTAGGGCTGTCAAAATAAATGAGTTAACGCATCATGATTAATAAACATTTCAGCACAATTAAACTATCTTATATACGACTCTGAATCACTCTGTCAATGCATTTCAGGTAGTAGTTTATCAAAATAGAGTTATTGTCACTCATGACAAATGGGCGCTTGATCTGATAGTGACAGGCAGCAGAACCAACACAATAAACAGGACATTAGGTCTGTGGATGGAAATATGAGTAAAAATGATTGACTTATATATTGGCTGGACCATTATTTACATGTTTTTCCTATATTGGTATCAGCCTGTTGTGTTAGCTGATATGCTCTCTTTTTTTTCAGGTGAAGTTCACGGCCTCTCTATGTTCTTGGAGATACTGCTGTCCACACTTTTTTGGTGTAGTAGTATTCATTAGGTTAACTGTCAATAGTTTTTAATTTTCCAATTGTAAGTAAATAAGGTTTTCTGGCATTTGTTATCATTTGACAGAAGAAAAAAAAAATCAGTATAGCCTGTATCAGTCATTGGCTAAGGCTGATGTATAAAAAATTAATTAAAATACAAAAATTGGTCTCAGCTCCAAAAAAAATCCATATCAGTCAATCACTATTGAGGAAAAAAAACAACAAAAACACAAGACAGAATGGTTGACAGTACAGTTTTATTGACACTCTATAGCACATGTGTCAAACACAAGCCCCAGGGGCTAAATCCAACCCGCCAAAGGGTCCAATCTGGCCATTGGGATGAATTTGCTAAATTCAAAATAGACATTAAGATATTGATCATTTTAATTCAGGTTCCACATTCAGATCAATTCAATCTGAAGTGAGTCAGACCAGTAAAATACTATTATAATAATCTATAAATAATCACAACTCCATTTTTTTTTCTCTTTGTAAATGTAAATATTTTCACATATTTACAATGAAACAAAGTATAATTTCACAAAATGTTTGAATAATCTTGAACAAATATATGAAGAAGTGGGTTTTTTTTCAAGAGAAGTCAGTGCAATTTTAAGAACAATTTGCCTGATTAAATATTTTTGTGTATTTGTAGATCCACTATGATCTGCAAGTTAGAATGAACATGTGGAAATGATAAACTAAAGTATAATATTGTTAAAATTAGGCTTATTATTTCATTTTTTTTTCATGTTATTCACATTGTTTCAAAGGACAATTAGACTCAAAGTAAACATTTGCATTATTTAATTTTCCTTTTTTCACTCTAAAATATAGAGAAATATTTGGAGTTTACATTATTTCTGTATTTTTATGTTATTATTTCTTTGGTGCGACTCACTTCAGATCAAATTTAGCAAATGTGGCACCTGAACTAAAATGAGTTTGACACTGCTGCTCTATAGGAAGGAGTTTTCTTATCACCGATGCACTTCCATCTTAAAATACCACATTAATGTGAAGGATATATTAGTTGAAGATTCTGCTAGCACTCATGACTAATGCTTCCTGCTTGCGACAAACATGTGCATATATACAGTATATGTATATATATATATATATATATATATATATATATATATATATATATTTTTTTTTTTTTTTTTTTTTTTTTTTTCCCCTTCTTCTTTGTCTATGTTTGTTCATCATACGAAATGAAATGCCATTAATATTGATTAATAATGAATTACATTTAATCATGAATAATCAAAATCCATCCATACCAACCTAAAAATTTTAATTGTTTGACAGCACTAATTAGAACTCATCATTGTTTTTGGCTTTCTATTACATTGTGCTTCATAGTTTCCAGTAGTATATTTCCACTCTTAACCGGATGGACATTTGCCGTGGCTACAAACACACATCACAGCTGTAACCGTCCACTCACAGGATCAGCTCGTGTATCTCAGTAAAACCCACTGACACCAATTTGCGTCAGATAACTTTGAAGCAATGCACTGCAACAGTAAATGGGAGCGAGTAAACAATTGCCTGAGTTATTAAACCACTGCTGAAACATTTCATTGCCGTTGCTGCTACAGAACTTAATGACTGACATGAATAACTTTGATGCCTGTTTTCCCCTACAGGTTTCCAAATGGGGAAGGAGAGATCATTAATGTGAAGTGGTTGTCAAAGTTATTCTTGGCCATTAGCTCTATTGAAGAACTAATAGTCAATGTGTTATTTCAGTTTCTGGTGACCAAGAATCCAAAGACAACGATGGGAGGGGGGGAGTGAAAAACGATGCGTTCAGTGCATGCTTATTCATACTGCACATGCTTGATTAACACAGACACTGTGTTTTATGTTTGTTTGATTTAAATCATTCCTTTGAGTGTTGATTTTCTCCTGTGTTTATTCATCGCTCACCAATGATCAGGTGTCTTCTCTCTTACTTGTGCTTCATTTTTGTTTTCTTCTTTTTCGACCCTCCGTTCTGTTTGCATGGCCCCTTCCTCTTCTGCCCGTTTTCATGCATGGGACGAATTGATGGGAAGAATTGGAACCACCGAGCTGTCACTCAAGTAGGCTTCAGTTTGATCCGAATATGATAATGTGTTGCACACTTGCACACTTACACACCTAATAAACACGTTTCACAAGCTTGTTTCTTGATGAAATAGTCATCACGTTTGCTACAGCACTTTACTCATCAGGAATAACTTGTTAAAAGTATGAAACAAGATGACAGCAGTTTAATTTTCTTTTCTTTTTTTTTTTTTTTTTTTACTTTAGTCAAATTTGACAACTTAATTTTTTAATTGCATCTGTCCACAAACGCACAATTATTTTCTGCACAAGAACATGTCAATTCAAACGTTTCCTAGTAAGGAACGTTCCTCGGTCTTTGTCTTTATTTATTTTCTCTTTATGCACCTGTTATATTACATTAATAACGCCGGCTAACTGACTGAGGTAACTCCTTTATTTTAAGACAAATCTGCCTTGGTCTCTTCAGTAATAAACTTTTCTCCTAACTCATGTTTGCAGAGTTTGCAGCAGAATTCAACGGCACGATTGAACTGGTAATTGAATTGTGTCGAGAGCTCAGGTCTGTAAAGTGATTTTAGAGGAGCTGAGGTGTCTGGCAGGCAGCTAGATCGGATCAAGTGACAGCGAGCACTGCAGTTGTACTCACATTGCAGACCACAGCACATTAGCAAAATCAATACACCCTCCCAAACACACACACACACACACAAAACTGAAAAGATGTTGTCTCAGAAAGTGTAAAGCAGACTGACGCGCTTTCCATCCCTCTAAATCACAGAACGGGTGTTTCAGTCTAATATTTCAGCTGACTTGACAATTAGTTTTTTGGTTTATGTAACCACTAGAAACAGTAAAATAACATTAGACTGAACAGGGGATGCTCATAAAATTGACACAAGGTACATTAACATTTTTAGTCTGTGTGTTCATCTTATTTTTGTTTTTTGTTACATTTCATTTACATCTTTTAAATACTTCATAATACCACCTTTTGTACATATTCATTAATGTATGCTGATACACAGAAAGTAGTCTGTTTAGAATTTAACTATGGTTATTTATTTATAACAGGTTTTTTATGTAATGCATATGTTACATAAAATAATCAGTGTTATAATTGGACTCCCCTTTATTTAACAGTTGTCATTGTTTCTAATAGTGGTAAATATAAAGATATACTTGCTGACTGTTATAAATGGTGGTGTAAATATAGTATTTAAGAGGACATATATACAGTACATATATTTTGCATGACAGCGTAATTAAAATATTGTGTAATTTAAGCAAGTCTGTTTTCCTCTTCTTGTTTGATGAATATTTTAGGGTATCAGCAGTCTGTTCAGCTCTCTGAAGGTGGTACGACTTCTTCGTTTGGGTCGGGTTGCCCGTAAACTGGACCACTACATTGAATATGGGGCAGCGGTACTGGTCCTCCTGGTGTGTGTGTTTGGACTGGCTGCCCATTGGCTGGCCTGCATTTGGTATGTCATTATTTTAAAACAAATAAGCATGTATTTTTCATAGAGTGGATGTTTTTGAACTAACATGTAATTATAGCTTGTTTTACTCTCTGATCATGATTACAGCACCGTCGGTAATTATAATGAACTGTTTAATTAAGCTCATTAATGTATTCATTAGCGGCTAATTTTGGTCAACATTCTTGTTTTCATACATTCAGATTGTATGTTCTTTGTACCTTAAAGGAAGGAAGAGTTATCATAGTTTCAAGAGAATTAGTTTTTCTCATTGATATGCAAATTTATGGAGCACAGGCCTCCGAAGTCTAATCAGATCATCTACTCTGCAGGATGCAAGTGTCGTGGAAACATTAAGTTTCCATCATGTTTTCTGCTTGATTCATTATGTTTATGAGAGAATGTGGTACTGTATACACAGATTGATAGACACACATATCATTATGACTGTTTAAGTCCAACAGGAAAAATATGACTATTTCCTTGTTGTCACTTCTTTAGATTATATTGTAACGACAAGTTATAACTTTTTTACAGTTAATTTTCCATGTATGCCTCAAGAATAAATTGAAAAAACTTATGTTCTCTGTTATTATACAAGTATTTGACAGAACATTTGTATTTGAAAGCCATTACACATGTTGCGCTTACTTTTTTATGTAAGAGCTTCAATCCACAATTTGTGTCTCCCTAAATGATCAAACTAACTTGCAAGTTTTTTTTTTATCTAGACAAAAAGCTTTTGTCTCCTCTCTGAGGTTCTGACCATTCAGATGATTAAATGAACACTATATTTGTGAATGCAATAAGAGAGGGTACTACTTCATTTACTTAATAACAAACACATTTTTAGCCAGTTGTACCAGCATCTCACACATCATCTATATAACATAAAGCTAAACAAAGTTGAACCAAATGATACATTAAAACAACATTTACTACTGAATATAAAAAAAAAAAGATAAAACCCACATTCACAGGGATATGTCAACATTTAAGGCAGAAGTTAGACTCGCACACTAAACATTTAATATTACATTACACTAAATGATCAATTAGTGTTGATGTTTTTCCCCAAGGAAAACAAAACAGGGAATATATCTTTAATCTAACATTAATATTAACATTTCAAGCCCCTAAGAAAATTTAATGTTAAATATTTTTAATGGATAATATGGACACATTTTGTACAAATGAAAAGCATTTTTATTTAATATCTATAGCTTATGTATGCAGTTCATAAAAAAAAAAAAAAGATGGAGGACACACAAATGAGTTCCAATATGTGCAGACAGAAAATGAGTCAGTTTTGAACATGGACATGAAGATTAGTTTTAGAGTATATTAGTAAAAGTTCCAGTTACAGGGAGTATAGAAACTAAAAGCAATTCTTCTAACTTCAGTAAAAAATGACCTTGCAGGTACAACCACTCGTATTGCATTTGACATTTTCTATTTCTAACTATTACACAACTACACAATGTCAGTGTTGAATTTTAAAGCTGAATTTCTATTTAGTAAATGTAGTGATGAGTGTTGCACTTGTGCTTGTCCACACTTACAGGTACAGCATCGGTGACTATGAAGTTATTGATGAGGAAACCAACATTGTGCGCACAGATAGTTGGCTCTACATTCTGGCTGAGACTGTGGGTACTCCATACCGCTTCAACGCCAGTGGCTCTGGGAAGTGGGAGGGCGGCCCCAACAAGGACTCGGTCTACATCACATCTTTGTACTTCACCATGACCAGCCTGACGAGTATCGGTTTCGGGAACATCGCCCCGACAACAGATGGGGAGAAAATCTTTGCTGTGGCTATGATGATGATTGGATGTGAGTGGAGGCGTTACATCTTCAGTCTAATGTAGAGAATACATGAAACAGGAGAAGTTCAAATATGCTCTTTAAAGCCACAGTCCACCGAGATAGATGAAGGAAATCAATTATGCATACTGTTATAGCTGCTCAGAAAATATGACTTTACAGATGATTAGCTGAATAAGATTCTAACTCCTCTGAAGCCTAGATTATGCTGCTTACTTTAACTATAGTTTAATGAAATAACTATTGATCATGTGTTTTATTTAATTCATCAAATACATTCCCCTCACACATCACTCCTTATTAAAATAGCATTGTTATAGTCAAATATTTGCCTTTTTGCATAATTCAGTTACTGACTCAGCCTCATAAATTATTATTACTATTATTACAAAATACATCCACCTTGTATATAAATAAAAGGATCCATGGATTTAACATTAATCCAAAAGGACAAAACAAATGCTGAAATCACTCAGAAAGACTCACATGGTAGATATGCAATAACACAATACAACTTAATTTTATGTTTGTCTTCCAGATTGATGTTAAAAAAAAAACCTCTATTAATAATTAAATACACAACACACTAGACATACCTCTATAATGAACAAAAACTAATATAAAAAACAGCTAGTTTAAGTCAAAATGCTACAAAACCTGACCTCACTAAATTACCAGATGATCAGAACTACTGAAGATGAATCAGATTTTCACATCATCTCCCTATTTCCACATTTGAATATGAAACATTTATGATGCATCCCTCCCTGCTTGTGTGGCTCATAATACAGTGTACATCACTTTGCCATTATGTGTGACTGTACGTGCAAAGCAACAGCTCACAACAGCAACACTGGCAGATCAGTTGAGTGCAGTGCACCCTCCAGTCTCTCTGAAATCACTCCTCAGCTACGTTGTACTTTTCTGAGCCACAGTCTTGATCCTGTAACGAGGAGATGATTGTCCCCTACCATGCACTATTTGGACCTTTTGGCTGCTTTGTTTCTGAATGCACGCTCAAGGGAAATTCAAGACTCATCTGTATCAATGAGTTGTCTGTTTCTACATGTTTCATTATGCGCTACAGATGATCTTAAAATGTGAATATCTAAACACCAGACAGCCCCAGGAGGTTTTTCTGTTGTAGATGCAATCTACTGTAGTCCACGGCTGTTCTCTATGAAAAATGAATGCCCTGATACTGTGCTATTTTTACCATCAGCCCTGGATCGTGCTGCCAGTAGAAGATCACAGTGTGACGAGGGTTTGTGCGGAGGGTGGCATGGGGAAGAAGGGGGGGGGGGGGGGCTGTACATATGTCCTGTTGCTATAGCAACTGTTGTCCTGGGGCTTGAGTTTCTGACAACTGTCTTTTAACTACCTTGAAACAAACCAGCTGTTGGATGCCGAGCAACGCTACGATGAAGTTCAGTACGTCAGCAAGTGAGAAGTGATGTGCAGGAGTGACTGGAGTAGATGAAGCTCTGCTCTACGGGGACAGATAGAGTGTCTTTTGTTGCAACAATTTCTGCTTATTAGGGAAGGATGCACTCAGGCTTGAGGTTGTTGTCATCCCAAAACTCTGACAACCTCAAAGGCAGATTAAACCTCTTGAGCTACTCGTTTACTGATGAACATATGCGTCCTGGAGACATATGAATACTGTACAAACAAAAATATGTATAGCATAGAAATTACAAAAAAAATTTCAAAGCATAACAAATATAACTAAATAACACATTTGCTTTGAAAATAGGGCTGGATAATATGTCCAAAAATGTCATCATAAGATTGTTCTAATTACTAGACATTAATGATGTCATAAATATGTTTTTTATTTTAAATCCAGATTGTTGTTGTTTTAAGGCCTTCTTCATGGTGGGAACATGAGAAACAGTATAAAACTTTTTTTTTCTTTTTACAATTATAAAGACAGCAAAATCAAATTCATATCATATATTTATATTAGGACACTTTTTTTTATTAAACCTACTGTTTCTGCTGATAATATTAACCCTTTAACTCATGAGACTAGCAATTCCACAGTAAAAAAAACAAAATGTTGAAAAATAAGCAATAAAACGGGAAACAAATTACAAAATAACAAATAGCATGAAACAATTTGTAAAACAATTAATTTAAAAAAAATTAAAAGAAAGAAATTGTACTGTAAATTGGTTCCAATAGTTTTAGTTTTGGATTTTTCTTTTTTATAAATCAGTTGCTTTTTGACATAGTTCAGTTCCATGAACAAAACTCAGTAAAAACACAGATTAAAAAAAAAAAAAAAATTCTGAATATTTAAACTAAACAATCCATTCACAATGCGTGAGCGCTGATGCATCACGGGTTAAAAGGTTAACAAACTGTAAAGATAAAATAAAAATATAAACCATAATACTGATCATCACAAAGAGAAATACTATTCTTTTAAGCCAGCAGTAATAATTCAATCATTTTTAACATAAAATAGGAAAACTGAAATAGAGTAAAACAACAAAACATGTTTTAATTACTAGTGTAAACGATTCTAATTCATTCATTTATTCCTACACATTTTTTTTTTTTTTTTTAGTGTCATGGACTGTGACAATTGATAAAACTGCTGAGGATGTGGGTGTAAGCGCAGGTCAAACCAGCTGTTGGATGCAACTGATGAAGTTCAGTTCATCATCCAGTGAGGAACGATGTGCAGGAGCGACTCCAGTAGATGAAGCTGTGCTCTACGGGGACAGAAACACTTTCCTTTGTTACAGCATTGTGTTTTTATTAGAGAAGGGAGCATTCAGGCTTGAGCTTTTCATCCTGAAACTTTGACGACTTCAAACGCAGATTCTTTTTCCCTCAAGCCGATTAAATTTGTCAAGCTGTTGTCTTAGCGATTTTTATGAACATATGCTCCAAACACGCATCCGTTGTTTTGTAGGTTATAAAAGAGCGTCCTGCTTGATAACACTGTTGAACCAGTGAGTGGTGGTGGTGATGAAAGGATGAAAGTTGTGGTTATCCTCGCCCTTGAGGAGTTTGGAGTGCATTTTTAATTAGTATTATTCCCTGTGCAGTTTTTTCAACACTTTGATTGTGCATCATAAAATAAACAAACACACAAGCGCACACAAATACACGCACAGGTTACTGTCATCATCTGAGGATAATTGAAATGTGCGGCTGGCATGTTTCCTCTCCGTCCCTTCTAGCAGGGCTAATTAGGGCTCCACTGCCAGGAGAACACTGCACACAGAGCAGACGTCTGATGGCTTTGATCCACACACACACCAGCTGTTGCACCAGTTCATCCACACCGACATCCCACAGATGCACCTTTTCTTATGTGTTTTTTTTTTTTGTTTTTTTTTCTTACAAGACATGATGAGTGAAAGACACAATCTTATTTGGTAGGATGTAACAACGCGAGTACGGATGGGTACACACATTTAACAAGAAGCTGTAATTATGGTTTTTCCCTTTTGGCAAGAGGTTTATTAAGCATATTTGGAGGTAATGATGAGTAGGAATTGTTCATTTCCCACATGATTGACTAAAGCATTCACTAATAAAACAATATTAACGCTTAGGGCAGATTTGGTTTGACGTTAATTCTGTTTATATTCAGTAAGTAGCAGTGGTAGTTAGCATGGTTTATATCCTTTTACAGCGATACTTGATGATTTACTGTTAAAATATTTTCTAATGGAGAAATGTTACATTAAACAATATTTGAATTTTTCTTGCTTGTTAAAAATGTGTGAGGCTTTTTTTATATTTATTTTAGCATGTCCCTCTGAAGCCTACACATGCTGTAGCTATCACTTCATTCATTCTATCACCACTTAATCCTTTGTAAGGTCAGGGGGGGATGGAGTCGATGGAGCCGTTAGTAATGCTGCTTTTTCCAGTGTTGTTGGAGGCACCCACACATTGATTATTATATAACGTGTAAGGTGTCATATGTATTATCTGTATTCATAGAAATAGGGTAGGAACAGGTAAAATGTATATATTTATACTTTATTTTGTCTTACTCTCTTTTGGATATATAGTTAGGCTCAGGGATTTTTATTCAGATATAGACATTGGGTATTTCTATATTTTATTCATATTATATATTAATTTAATTTAACTTAACGTTTCATAATAATAATAATATCACAACCATGTCATACAAATAAAGGCAGAAAAGACTTGTCTTCCCATTTGTCATCTACTTATTTTTTTTGTCCAAAAAGCACCCCTTATTTGTTGGATCCTTCTTATGATTTTTTTTAAATTTTATGGCATAATAGAACTTGATTTAAATCTGAAACTGATCAAATGTATTCTTAATTTTTCACATCTTTCTACAGCACTCCTTTACGCCACCATCTTTGGTAACGTGACCACAATTTTCCAGCAGATGTACGCCAACACAAACCGTTACCACGAGATGCTAAACAGCGTTCGGGATTTCCTCAAGCTCTACCAGGTGCCCAAAGGTTTGAGTGAAAGGGTCATGGACTACATTGCATCGACCTGGTCCATGTCAAGGGGCATCGACACAGAGAAGGTACCAGAGTTATATGGTGTCTGGTGAAATGATCAGTGTCTTACTTAAATGTTAAAATATGTGGTAATTTCAAATTTACTGAACCCTGTTTAGGCAATAAGCTTGTACTCTATAAAGAAAATACTAAAATACTGTTGTTTTTACAGAAAAAAAACTGGCACCTGTGATTGCCAGAATAATCCTGTAAAAAAAAAAAAAACATACCAAAGTCTGCGGTCTCTGAGTGTTTTTCTAGTTAAAACCTTAAATTGTTAAATGTTTACGTGTTTATTGCTTTAATTTTAAAAAAGGGAATATACAGCACCACATTATTTTTCAATTTATATTTTTATTTTCTCCAAATAGAAATTCATAATTTCATCGTACTCTGTAAAAACTACAACTACTGTACATTTGATTTAATTCTTATCACAAACATCTTCTGAAATATTTAACTTTGTATTGTATTCTCACTTACTGTTATTTTTTATGTTGCAATTTTGCTGTTAATTCTACAGTCACTTTTTACAGTGTATGTACCCTATCATTATTTAGTCTGGCTACAGGCCACACTAAAGGGTCTAAATATGGCACATAATCCCTTTCTGCTTGACATTCATCTTCAAAGAGATTTGTTTTAAAGGTAGATAGCCTGGCATGTACCTGAACATGCTGCCGCTCAATGACACCGATGACCAGTGTCTAGCAGCTTCAACAACTATGAAGTCACCTCATATCTGATTTTATAATCGACTGAAATTGATTTTCTGGGGCCGATACTGATACTGACTTTTTTTGTACATGAGCCTTAGTCGATGAGTGATACAGGCAGCCAATATTTCTAAGCTAATACTGATTTTTTTTTTTCTCTGTCAAATGATAATTGTCAGAAAATCTTCTTTTGTACAAGGAAATATTTCTCAAACTAAAAGCAATATTAAACTACTGGTAAAAAAAAAAAAAAAAAAAAAAAGGTTCCTTGGCTGGTTCCAAAATATCATTGCTGCATTGACATTTAAAAATGCACTGTTGGTTGAGTTCTGTTTAATTATTAATACAGCAGATTTAAAGCAGCTTTTAGGGCCCAGTTGCATTACTGTTCTGTTCTTGTACACTCAGTATTTGTTCTTTTTTTTCCCCAGGTGTTACAGATTTGTCCAAAGGATATGAGAGCAGATATATGCGTTCATCTCAACCGTAAAGTTTTCAAAGAGCACCCGGCTTTCCGACTGGCCAGCGATGGTTGCCTCAGAGCTCTGGCCATGGAGTTTCAGACCATCCACTGTGCACCTGGAGACCTGATCTACCACGCTGGGGAAAGTGTGGACAGCCTCTGCTTTGTAGTGTCTGGGTCACTGGAGGTTATTCAAGATGATGAGGTGGTGGCCATTTTAGGTGAGATGGGCTATGTCTTTTTTTCTTGGAAACTATTAATTTTAATGGCATGCAAAAACTGGACACAAATGGACAAACTAGTCCATTGACGTGCACATCAATGGACCTTTTCTAATGTAAGGTTTTAGGTTAACTCTAGTCAGCTACGTTGATGTCTTAATTTTCCATTAGACTGATGATATTTTAATTTTTGGTTATTACCTCTGAAGCAGCCAGTCACACTCATTAGTGTTCACAGTTATCTCATCATCTAAACTCTTCAAAACCTAGAACAATTTCTCTGGTGACTTTCACATGAGTTTCTCTTTACTTTTATCATCTCCCAAGTGATTTATCACCATTTCTTAGAATACTGTGTGCATGTTTTTATATATATATATATATATATATATATATATATATATATATATATATATATATATATATATATATATATATATACAATTCACTGATCATGATTTTAAAACAGAGAAACATTTTCAGCAAATATCATTACCTGATTTTTTTTTATATATATATATATATATATATATATATATATATATATATATATATATATATATATATATAACATTTATAAGTACTATCATTTGTTGACGAACAGAGGTTCAGTCTACTGAAAAACTAAGAAATTGCTTTTTACCTGATTTACATGTATTTATTTATTCATTCAAGCTTTATTAAGGACCCATAACATAAGCTAAAACAAAAAAAAGAGAGAAAAACTTGTTCTATTGATAGAACGAGTGAATTAAAACTTATTTAACATGTAGATCAGTGGCTGCAAGACATGGGGACTTGAGTCTGAGACTTGAATCACACTTAAGTCACACAAACAAAGACTTTAGACTTGCCCTCAAAGACTTGAAACTTGACTTGGACTTGTGTGATATGACTCGCGAGTTCATTATCTTGGAATTCTTTGTTTTATTATTTAGTTTGTTTCAGTTTTTCCAATATGTTGCCTGACATTATGTGAAAATCACAGAAATAATAGTTTCCCTGCCTTGATATTTGTGCAAACGTGTGTAATGCGTGCGTGCTGCCACAGGGATCAAATTACAAATATAATGTATTTGTAATTTGATCAAAATGCGTTGATCAAATTTATTTGGGATGGTTCTACACATTGCACATGCATTTTTATTATCAATTTTGATGGTGTAGTGTGAAATACAGCAATGTGGTATGATCTCAAATAGAATCTAATGTGAAAACGTTCATTTCAGCCATTTGAGACTTGACTTGGACTTAGGATGAAACACTTGCGACTTGACTTGGACTTGTAAAAAGTGACTTGTGAACATCTCTGGTGGCTGCTTTTTTCCTTGTGACAATCAGCCACAAACTGGAATAACATCCCTTACATATTATCTGTTGTTCCTGTGCATTGTGTTCAGATGATGTCAGTTTCAGTTGTAGTTAATGTGAACCAAAGAACCTGATATGAAGTTGGGTTGAGCTGGTGCCGTGTGGTGGAATAGCTCGCAGCACGTCTGACCTGAAAGAGATAGTTGTGCTGAGCTACTTTAGTGAAACCAGAACTAATTAACATCTTTTCACTAAGCTGCAATCAGCACTTTGAAATAATTAAAACAGAATTAAACACAATTTACAAAGAATTAAATGAATCACCTGTTTATTTCATGACAGGCAGTTTATCCCCTACTGTCAAAGGACCTGTCACAAATCTTTTTTTTTTTTTTTTTTTTCCAGAATATAACTTTAAACACCTTTTCTGACACAAGAAGTTGTTTGGTTTTTAAAAATAAATCATGTCCGTGTTTATGCTCTTGGCCCTCCTTTTGAAAAATGTGTCAACACCGAAATACTGGCAGTGATGACAGTAAATATGCTTTTTAGTCAAAGTGGCTCCAGCACCAATCCAGTAAGAGTTACTTATAGTCTTAGCTTGTTTTCTTACTTCCTGTACAAGCAGCATTTTACAAGCTTTTTATGTGACTGCACTGGAAGCTGAGCTGTTTGGGTCCCATTGTCAGCTGTGTCACCAAGTTGGGATTTGAGGAAGAATTTCTTTGTTGCAGAAACATGATCTCTCATAACATTTTAAATAGAGTCTTGGCCTTAAAATGCAACGAAAAGCAGAAATCCTGCACAGATCTGCTTATGTTTTATGGCTTTGAGCTTATTGTAGGAGCTTCTACACATAAGTATGACTACATCAGCACATCCAGAGTCACTTCAGGGAAAAATGATAATGAATCGGACTGAAATCTAATGTTTGACAAACAAATATGCTTTATGACCTTTTTGATTTTATTTCCCTGCCCCTGAAGGGAGGCGAGGGGTATTGTTTTTGGTTCAATTTGTTTGTTTCTTTGTTTGTTAACACAGCAAAATAGATTGGTTCATAGATCACCAGTTACCCAGAATAGATCTGTTTACATTTTGGGAACAGTAGGTCAAAGTTCAGATTTTTTAATGAATTTTTAAGGCTTTTTTCCCCATTTATTAACAATGGGTGGAATTTGAAATGTAAAAAAAAAATGTGTTTCAATTTCCCTACCTAACTACCTACCTACTTACCCGTGAGAGAGAGTAGTGCTTTTCAATCTTGGGGTCATAACCCCATGTAGGATCGACTGAAATTCAAATGGGGTCGCCTGAAATTTGTAGTAATGGTTAAAAAAAAAAAAACAAAGCTTACCAATAAAACATATATGGCGAGTTGAGAGAGACAATCACAATGTATAAAAGACATGACAAACACTATGCTACTGTTTATCTGTCAAAAGTTCATTGTGGTCAGTTTCAGATGCTGTAGCTCTTTCATAATTCGAGTTATTGTTTGTTCAGTATTAATCTGCAGCCTTATAAATACAAGCTGGACTGACTGTACATATGAAAATTCACACTTTATGCAGTAATATCAACCTGGCTTTTCTGCTTTTATCCATAATAATATATAAAAACACAACAGTGTGTCACTTTGTGACAAAGTGTTCGCGTTTTTGTACTAAAATAATTTTCTCCAAAACATGTCATTTTAGGCCTTTTTAGTCATTTAACGCCAAACCTCCTCTGTGGGTGAGGAAAGTGTATTTGTGAAACCACATCAAGATTTGAGGCGATGATTGACAGTAAAAATCCTTTAACCTCCGTTTTGGCTCCAATAAAATATGTCCGCATGAGGAAATCGTATGTTCACACATTCAAAAAGACAGAAATATCACTGCCAAAGTAAAAAAAAAAAAAAAAGACCTTATACCTCCATTCCAGTATTTTGTGGGTGGAGGTGTGAAGTGGTCAGAACAATCCGTCCTTGAGTATGAAATTTTATATTTTCAGGCTGTGTTCATCTTGTTCTCAATCTCATTTTGAAACATTTTTATATCTGTAAATGATTGTGTAGTTACACTGTGTGGGTAAAAAGAGCAGAAGAACAACACAGCAAGAAGCGTGGTCATCTGGAATTTAATCTACAACTGTTTTTCACTGCTAACATCTTGACTTGTTAGAACAGAAAGTACACAGCTCTAGTTGTTATTGTTAAAGGAGCTGTTTCCCATTTAGATGCATCACTTTCAGGACTTTGATTTCACTTGCATACAATTTTTTTTAAATTATTATTATTATTATTTATTTTTTAGAATGTATCTGCTTCAGACATTAAATGTGTTAAATCTTACATAGTTTAATATGATGAATCAGAAAACAAATGACAAAAGTGCTGTTACCAAGGGTCCACATATAGGCTGGAATTTAGTCACTCAAAAATGTTAGGCAAACCTGTTCCAAATGTCACATGACCTAATGTAGTTTGACAATGGAAATTCTCACGCATCAGAAGATAGAAACCAAAAATCACAGCAGGTACAATCACTCATTTGTTCAAAATACAAATGTCAAACAGCAGATCTGAGTCTTTGTCTCATAATTATCCACAGGGGAACCAATTCCAACAAACATAGTCCAACAAAAACATCCAAAACAAACCAAAAAGTGTCTAAATGTAGTCCAAAACTACATAAATGTAGTTTTACATAAATAAAACTACATAAAAATATGGCTATTGCATCATTAAACAGGACCCACCTCCAATATCCTAAGTTTTATCTTAATATTTTCATTTATAATTATTGTATCATGCAAACATCAATTGCATGTTATCAAAATGGTTGAAGAACAGCATCCTATTTACTTAATTTAGGCGAAATTGAGTGGAAATTTAAAGGGTTAATATACATGATGGTGTGTTATTCCACATATATGGTGGTTTATGTACATGTATACAATGGATTAGTAAATATTCCACTAGAAAGAACCTGTAAAATGAATGGATCATAATGTGCAGACAGTGTTTTGAAGTAGATCTGAGACCAATATTCCTTTGGAGTAAAACCTATTTTATGTTAATTTTATGAATTTCACATTTTGACCCAAGATTTATCTTAGAAACTTGAGCCAACCAGCATTTAAGACTTGAGTTTTCTTTATCAGTACATACCATAAGAGGACATAACATATAATTTTTATTCCATCAGTATTTTTACTTGTAGACCAGTGTTTGTTAACCTACAATAGCCTCCTGGGAAATCTAAATGGAACACAGCCATCACTAATATGAGTAAAACCTGTGCTTCAACTGCTTTTACAAACCATTCTGCCTGCTGTGAAAAAGCTCTGTAAATAAATAATGAAGTGATGGCATTTTACTTCCAAAAGGCCAAAGGTCAACTTTACAATGACATCATCATTTTCTGCAAACCTTTTTCCTGTCATTGTTAAACTTCATAACTGAGGAACAGAAGGGCAGATTGTGACCATATTTCACACATTGTGGTAGTGGTATAGATCTGTACACACTGAACTGTGGGACTGTTTCTGCTGAGCAGCCTGAAACAGACAGTGTTTGCAATGTAAAATAGACTGTAAACAAGTGACATTAAAACGACTGGGGCTTGATATGTCTTCAATTCCATAATAACCTTTGAGCATATTGTAACTCAAGTCGCCTGACAGAAAATGCTAAATTAGAGTTACTTTTAGAGAGCTTACGGAATGGCTCTAAGGCACTGCTGTGAAACAAATATATGTAGAATATTTTGACAATAAGAAATTACATTATCATATTTACATAATAAGGATATATCTGCAGATCAGCAGTGTGTATTGTCACATTGTTGTGTCTTTTATCCTGATAGTTAACAGCTGTAGGTTGATGCTGAATGTGCATTTCATTTTTTTTTTGTTCCCTTGAGGTGATTTTTGAGTAAATGTGCATAAATGAAATAGAATTTTTTTACTACCTCGGCGAAGGAGCTTATGTTTTACCTCACATTTGTTTGTCTGTTTGTCAGCAAGATAACTTAAAAACTTATGGATTAATTTTGATGAAACTTTCAGAGATGATTGATAATGCATCAAGGAAGAAACCATTACACTTTGAGCTATAAAGGTCAAAGGTCAAGGTCACAGTGACGTTCAAAACACCTAAAACACATAAGTGGTGTTATCTCAGAATCCAGACAAGATAGTATCATACATTGTTTTTTCATTCATTCTTACCCTCGGACTTCAGATGAGATAACACCGATAGGCTCGATGACGTCACGTTTTGACGTCATATGGCGTCAAGTGAATGGTATATTTGCAAAATGTATGACCTTTACATTATTATTGACATATTTAGTTAAATCTGACAATATCTTGTGCTTCATATTTAATATTAGATCTAACATGTGACATTTGGTCGTTGTGCGACATCGCATCACGTCAGAGTGACGTCATATATGGTCTAATATTGAAATGACCATATCTCAAAAACGGGACTGAGGATTTCTTTTAATTTTTTAAACCCTCTAAGGGATTGTTAATGAGCCATAAAATAAATTGTTAATGAACATGGGACACTAGTTTACAAATAAGTTCTGAACATCCAGATCCAAACCTTAGCTTCTCTGGGGTCTGCGCTCTTGCAGTGATCTAGTTTTAAATATATTCTAAATTAGTAACATTTAGTTTGCAGCATCTTCCCTGATGTTATGATGGAGTGTGAAAAGCTGTCTAGTGCAACATGTCATGTACTGATGAGAAAACGTATCACTCTGTGAAAAAAGTCTGACTTTCATTTTTATTTTTTTTTTAAATTGAAAACAAAAACAGAATGCTCCGCTTCTTCTACTCTCCTCATCAGAGCTCTGAGTAACATACTTTACAATAGTACAATGCAGACTGTTCATATATTATATTCAATATTATAGATGATTCACTCCAAACTAGTTTATTCCACATTTTTGTGATAAAAGTTTACTTAAAATGCTTGACATATTGTGGAAACATAACTACTGAAATCTGTAGGTCATTGTCTGTTTACCTAAAGCATCAGGACATTTTCCAATCAAATTTTATCTTCTTATATAAATAAAATGGATTAATCCTGCTCAATAAGTCAGTGCATTTTCTACTGTCTCAGCTGCCACTTTGGGTTCTATCAAATCAGAGTCAGCTTTATTGGCCCAGTCGAAGATTTCCTCACATTAAATCTGTACATGCAGAAAAATAAACCGTAATTTCTCTAGGAGACAGAGGCATATCACCACAATGTAGTAATTTTAGTTGACTTTTACTTTGTTACTTCCTTTACTTTCCAAGTTGATTGATTTAATGAATAATGAATGTCATGCAGTGACACAGTCTTGGCTCTTGTGTGTTAGGCATCTCCTATTGGATTCCCTCTGAACAGTCAATACTTTACCATGCTATTACCGTTGACCAATATGGAGGTCCTTTATTGAGAGGCTCAAGTGCTAAACAAACCACTACTCTGAGTCAGTTTCTCATTAGCCTAATGGTACTGTAATGCAGATCGTCATCTAAATCTCAGATGGCTGCGTTTTGACTTCCAATCCCCCATACTACTCTGCGTGGTCCAATGTGCAGCTCAAAAAATGTCATTAATCACTGTAATTCAATTGAATAGCCCTATCAGTTTGATGAATGTTTCTGTAGTACAGCTTGAAAGGCTTGAAAATCCCTTTTTTTTTTTTTTTTTTTTACGTCTTGTACAACTTGTCATCAAAATGTCCAAGGCAGTGGTCAGACGGTATTCAGTCAAGTAAGTCAGATATATTTTCTGCAGTTGCGTGAGAGATTGTTGATAGTCATTATAAGTGTTGTTTTTTATGATGAAGCCATACCTCTTAAAGTTAAAAATACATATAGACATTTATAAATGACTCACACCTCACTCAGTATGTTGAGCACTTATAATATAACATTTCTTAAATGATCTAATGCTGTAGGCAATTTATGTCCTGGCTGTGGAAAATACAGAGTGTTTCTGACCGGCTGCCTTTTATAAAGTTATTATATGCTATTTTATATTTTATGGCACTTACAGTAAACTCTGGCTGTAATTTACTATGCATCACACAGTGGCTTATTAGTGACAGCACTACTTCTGCTTTGCTGTACACTCCAGTTGCTTTCACTACTGAAACGGGGCTAAAATGTGTTGGTTTTTTTGATACTTAAAAGCTTAAAAATACTGTATGTTCTTGCAACGTTACCCTCATCTCTTTCAAAGCCAAAAGTTTGAGACACTGAAGTAACAGAGCTCACACCGTCTCACCCAGGAGTTCATTCCAGGGCTGACTGGTGCAGAACTTTGCCCTCTATGGTCTGGATGGATCACATGCAGTATTAAGTCATAATTTGTCTTGGATGGCAGGAGCTGGATTTTCATTAAGTCCTAAATTAAACTGAATACAGCCATGTTTGACAATGATGATTTGAGCAGATTATCAATATAAACTGGACACTGTCTAAATAGATTAAATCAATAATATACTGAAACACAGTATAACCAACAAACAACCATATTGCCACATTTTTGGGTGGAGCTGTATTAGCGGTACATGTATTTGAATCATGTTGAAAACACAAATGACATCAATATAACAATGTAATAATAAACACCATGAATACATTTCAGCTCCTTAAATATTAATACATACAATCACGTTCGATAACAGTATTATCATATATATAAACACACAAATTATAGTTACCCGAGCTACCAGGCTAAATGACAGACCATATAATTAATGCTGCTAATCCAGCTAAATACTGATGTTTATTGTAATGAACAAGCAGCATGATAGAATTATTTGACACTACACTGGAGCTTATGATCAAGTAGAAAAATAAGTGTAATTTTGTAAAAACAAGAGCTCAGATTGTCTTAATTTGGTGGTGGGGGTGGTGGTGGGGGGGGGGGGGTGTACCTGTCAATTGAAGCACAACAAAGTCTGATGACATTCACCTGCCAATCACAGCGGCCACTTCTTTAATAAGTTCTTTTCAGGTGGTGTCAAATCACAGCAGAGTCTGTAAATCTGATACTCAATTTGACTAGTGATAATCCTTTTTATTTACTCTGAACTGCTCCAGTGGTGTTTTTTTTTTTTTTAAGAAATATATTTTATGCTGCTACATAAAAGTTGTAAATAGAAATTCTGAATATCTCCAATTTGGAGTTAAAAGTGGGTCGATCTATTTGACTGGTGTTTACAGGCTGATTATCAAGCTTAGTAGACACACAATGGTTAAATAATGCCCACAGAAACACAATACCACAATGACCTCTCACTATATGCAGACAGCACTTAATGGAGCATCAACTGGGGCTTGGTAAAGTATTGTTAGCTTTGACAGTCTGTATTAAGAGAAAATGACAACCTCAGGTATGAAAAAGCACAAGTAAGTCGACTCAAAAATACATCAACTTGTCACTAGCACTGAATTATTTACCTCAACATTCACGCGTTAATGCTTCAATCCCAAACTTTTTAGTCCATATACAGTAGCAGTTCTGTAACATACATGCATTCATACAGTAACATTTCACCAGTTCATTAATAAAGTACTGGTAAATTAACAATTATGACATTAACATTACAGAACTGTGGCAGTGAATGATTCTAAGCTGTTGTCCCGAATCTGTCTGTACGTGTCCCGAAAATTTAATTTACATCTAATAATGATTTGTTATTCCCAGGTAAACATTTTAAACGATTTCCCTACTGTCTGACTGTTGGAATGTTTCAAATGTCTGTGTTCAGCCCTGGCTACAGTGGATCTATTGGTTATCTTTGTCATGTTCTAGTTCTATTCGACTGCTACAGTATGTGTGAACATAAATATTCATTGATAATAGCAATAGATTAATGAAGATTTGAACCCCCCCCCCCCAGTTTTCATCTGAAAATGATTAACTTAAAAGTGTGTTTGCTTCATATTTGTTATTTACATTTGTTTTGTTCTGGGCAAAAAAGAATAAAATCTGTCCATCCTCTTTTGCAGTGAGATTTTGAACACTTTGACTTCATTTTTCAGTCCAACAAATTGAGACTTGTTTTGTTATGCTTCCCGTTTTTTTTTTTTTTTTTTTTTGTAATCACCAAATTTTTTGCAGGTATTTTATTTTAAAGTGCAGAGATCATGGAGCACATGGAAAATCCTTGAACACAATTCTACCCAAAACTGTGAATGTGTTTCCTCTTACACAAAGGGCGTCATGCTGCTAAAATGAAGTACAGGCACAAAGCATTCATACATTTCCACAACAATAATTAGCTGCAGATGTGCTTTATCTTATTGTTAAAATAGTTTTTTTTTTAAATTGAAAGAAAGGAGTGTATCTGTTGGCTTTGATTTGAACCATGTTATAAATGTTAATCTGTCTTTTCCTTCTCTACAGGTAAGGGGGATGTGTTTGGTGATGTTTTCTGGAAAGAGGTGACTCTAGCCCAAGCCTGCGCCAACGTCCGTGCTCTGACCTACTGCGACCTCCACGTCATTAAACGTGACGCTCTGCAGAAGGTGCTGGAATTCTACACGGCTTTTTCCAACCACTTCTCCAGAAATCTGCTGCTCACGTACAACCTGAGAAAGAGAGTGAGTTACTCTACAGATGTTGTGAACACATGTTGAAGCACGTTTGTAATGTTTTTAATTAACGACGATAAAACTTCAACTAAATCGCCTGAAAACGATGCTGACAAACACATTAGAGGCACTTACTGAAGCCAAATAATTGTTTTTATATGAAAACCATTTCTCAGAAGTGTTTTAATGAGTACACAGAGAGTTAACCTTTTGTTCTCCTCCTCTGTTTTTATGCTTTTCATTATATGACTAATTAGATTTTCAACTCAACAATTTCGTTCCTTTTTATTTTTAATGAGAGCTTTTCTGACCTGAAGTGTTCACTGAGTTATACAATTGTATTTAGCTTGACAACTCATAATTGCTGGTTTGTTTGTTTTGTTTTGGGGTTTTTTTACCAAGTGTGACTGTGTGCAGTGCTCTTTATTAATATTATTTCTTCCTTTTGAAAGTTTGCATAGGTTTGATTTTTAGTTGAAGACATATTTTGACATGACTTTAAAGGTATATGTAATATATCTGTAAGTAGTATTAATATCCCAAACTCTCAACAGCAGGAGGATGTCAGGTACCAGAACACACTTGGGTCATTCCATATGAAATCAACAGATTTAAAGAAAATTTCACAACTGACCCGCTTACATTTTTTCTACATTTTAAAAAGTTACCTAAAGAACAATATATATGATAGAAAAAAAATCAACACTTAATTGTAATGAATTCCAAACTTATGACCATTTGAAGTAGGTACTGTAGGGGTACCAGACAATTGTGACCAAAATTGCGACTTACATTTTTCGGATATTATCAAGCTTCTATACTTTCGGAACAAGAGGTAGAGACCTGAAATTTCCAGAATCTTTTCACAGGAATCTATAGTACTAAGAAATGTGAAAACATTTACTTAAAATATATAATTGCATGTTACATAGAATGACAAATTAGAAATTTTATTCATTGCAAACTTCTAAAATGCTGCATTTGGCCACATATTACAAAAAAAAAAAAAAAATTGAATCATTATATCCATTATAAATTGTATGTGCTGTATCTGGTCTATCAAGAAATGAATGTAAAGTGAAGGTCCTATGTTATGTTATGTATGACATACGAACAGCTGATAATTCAAAATATCCAATCAGATACAAAGGTTAATATCAGGTCGTATTCGTATAGGGAGTAACACAAAATAAAAGACACCATGTGTCTCCCGTAGGTTTGACATTGGAAAAAACATTACAAAATTCTATATGTAAGTCACATGACCTTTACGCAGACACCAACAGACAAGACATCAAGACAACTGTAGCTACCAATCATTGCCTCATTCATAATAAGGTTAACCTGCCCCTGAGAGATTCAGTGAGATTGAATTTCCTGCATATTACGAGGCAATCTCATCTTCAGCATTAAACTAACTATTCACCAGGGTCCGATACTTTGTGAACGTGTACAGCTGGGAAATCCAGACATAGATTGAAGAAGGAACCAAATGCTGCTTTCAAATGAAACTCACGGGGTTCTGTTGTTGAAATGGGAAATCTAGCACACGCATATGTTCTGCTCTTGAAGCCGATGAGAATCTGACGAGGGAAATGGACAGTGCGTGTTCACTTTTCAAAAATGATGGATGGGTTTGTGTGGTACTGATTTCAGTGTCAGGCTCAGGGACGAGAAAAGAGCAGGCATCAAATTAAAAGATATGAAATGTAGTGTATATTCGGCAAGAGATGATATGAAATGGGATTATAGGAGCACGTGTCAGGAAAAATTAAAGTGAGCGCCGCACATCTCAGAGTTATTCAATGTATTTTTTTTTTTTTTATTCCAACGCTCAGATTAGAGAGAGGCTCAGTAGAGACTAACCGAAGCTAGTTTTAATTATTTATGGCTGTTGTGACAATGTAGGATGATGCAAATGTAGGATTTCTCAGCAAAATTCTTAAACTTGTCTGAACTAAAGCCACGTTTTCATATAAATATTAAAACTCTCAAATTATTAACATTTTAATCAGATTAATGGATTCATTTTGATTAATCACAATTCAATTAAATCAAATTTTCATGTGTATTAGTTGCTTTTTATCCTGCATGAGCAAACAGAATTTTATATATATATATATATATATATATAATCCCAGACTAACATGTTTGGTGTTAATATGGTATATTCTGGTATATTATTCTGAGCTGCTTTGGTGAATAGAAAACTCCTTCCTGCAGAGAGTGTCTAATACTTTCTGTGACTCGACTGTTCCCTCTTGGGGTTTTTTTGTCCTCATATTTCCACCCAGAGACCAACATGTTGTTCAGTGTTTTCCATCTTTATGGGTTGGTTCTGCTGCATGTCACGACCGGATCAGCTGACCATTAGAAACAAACTGCCCAAAATGCATTTGCAGACACATCCACAGTAATTCTGCTGCAGATGGGTCAATTGTGTTCAAATTTTAAATCAGATTAATTATGATGATGGATTAATCTGCGTTAAATCATTCATTTTGAATTGAATCATATTGTATTCTACAATTATTCTAAATGCACATCACATTACACTGGTCTACATGTAAAAATGTTTCGAAAGTATAAGGGGTGACAATTCTGCCCATTATTTAAGAAAAAGGTATCAAACATGTTAGTGGCTATAGTTTTCAATATGCACTATTTGATCAAATTCTGAATTAAAAAGAGAATGGATTTTAAAAGGTGAGCTACAAGTTCTTCAAAATACTGTTCACACATTCAAATCTATACTTTTTTTTTATATTTCTCATATACAAATCTATAGGTATAGTAACACTGTATCATGTATCGTGACATCTTTAGCCAACCAGTAATTTAATTTCAGTTCCTATATGTTTATAGGTTTTAGTACATTCTATTTCTGAAGCAGATCATTTCCAGAACCAGTGCAGCCCAGTGTTATAAACAGCTGTACCATGTTTCATGCTCTGATAAACCCTTAAATTCCCAGATCTGTTACTCAAATCATACCTCCGTTTGATTCCAGAAGGAACTCACCCATAATAATGCTGATCTTTTTAACATGTGACTGTTCAAGCGAATTACTGTTTCATGAGTCTTTCTGAAAAGCAGCAGGAAACTAGTGAACACATAAAGACACCTGTCTATTGGCAGCTGCTCAGTGAACATACAGTAGACTGTGTCGTCACCCACTGAAGCCAGAGGCAACTTATGAACTTTCCCTGAGTGTCAGGGGAAAAGACTCTTTAAGGTGACATTTGCAAAGCACGTACATTTTGAATTATATTTTCACAAAAAATTAGCCATTAAAAACCTAAACACCACAACAAATAACTGGCTTTATTTATTTACATTTTTACATATTTAAGTACTTAAAGATGCCAATATGATTCAAAGGCACAATATGTAGGAAATATTATTATATTAAGCCTTTATGGGGCACTCATAGAAATGCTCTGAAATTCAACATTTCCACTTGTGTTACTGGAGTACATACAATACTATTACTTTAGTGGAAATAACTGTAATTGTATTGTCATGTAGAAAATCAAGGTAAATGAAGTTACCATATTTGTTTCCTTGCCCATAAGTGGGGAAAAAACAATAAGTATATATATTTTTTTAAAAATACAGGAAAAACACATATAGGGTGGTCAGAGTGTCATTTGGAAATTGGATTTGTTTTCAGAAAAAAGAAAAAGTAGTTGTTAAGTTATTTTCATTTTACAATACAAGAATTTATTTAAAAAAATAATAATCATAAATTGTACTTGTATAGTGCTTTTCATAGCACTCAAAGACACTTTACATAAAGTATAAAAGCCAACGACAATAAAAACAAACAATGGAAAACAAAGCAGATACACATTAAAAACAGTCAGAATAAAGTGTTTAAACATTAAAAGCACACTTAAATATATTCATTTTTCTGTACCCCCAGGTTTGATTTTAAATTAAATTCAATTTCAAGTGTTTTTTCTTTTTCAGCATCAAAACAGACAAACAAAATTTTAAAAACAGATAGATTTTTGCTTTATCTGTCTAATAACAAAAAAGAAAGAAATGGAAAGACTGTTGCTGACACCGCCCTAATAAGCGTGGAAATAACCCAAAATAGTTACTTGCCTGACAAAGGGTTAAACTGTTTAGTTTGTAGTGGGTCTTTGATTCATATGTCAGATTTACAAACTTATTATGGTCTTTTTAGATCGTCTTCCGAAAAATCAGCGATGTGAAACGAGAGGAAGAGGAGCGGCAGAGACGTAAAAATGAAGCGCCACTAAACCTGCCGCCAGACCACCCAGTCCGAAAACTCTTCCAGCGTTTCCGTCAGCAGAAGGAAGCCCGGCTGCAAACTGAGAAACCAGACCTGGATGAGCATGACATCGAAAAGGGCCAGGTGTACGTAGAGGCCCCTGTAGCTAAAACCACCATCGCCACCACCAGCATTGTCACCGTGACAGAAAGTCCGGCGACGCCCTCATCTTCGACGCCGTCATCGTCGACACCCCCCGCCTCGGAAAAAGGGAAGCTCCAGGTGCCGCCTCCTGTTTCCCTCGTGGGGTGTCGCACTGCTGAACCGGTTAAAGTCAAAGGCTGGGGTCGTTTCAAAGAGTCCATGGCCAAAGCCGACAACTGGAACAAAGTGTCCAAGGCCGAATCCATGGAGACTCTGCCTGAACGCTCCAAGGTACACGACTCACAGACCTCTTTAAAGAAGACAGACTCATGTGACAGCGGGATCACCAAAAGTGACCTCCGCCTGGACAAAGTAGGTGATTATCGTCTGACGCCGCAGGATCGCAGCCCTGTCCAACCTGAGAGCAGACACTCCTTCTACCCAATCCCAGAACAAACGCTTCAGGCTTCGCTTCAAGAGCTCAAGCTGGAGCTGAAGGACGACCTCAAGAACCTGAATGTCCGAATGTCTGGCCTGGAAGCGCAACTTATGGAGGCACTTCAACTTCTCAAAGAAAGGAAACCAAGTGCTAGTTCTCCACAGCATCTTTTTGACATTTCTAGACCTGCTTCACCAGAACTGGACAAAGAAGATATCTTTTCTTGAAGGATGTAAGAGGAATTTTATTCACCAGGTAACAGTATACCAGTTACTCAGCTGGACACCAGTAATGAGGATTACTGGGGTGGCTGAGGCTGCATTGGCCAGACCTTTGAGATTAGGTAACAGTGCAGCTTGTGTCCCACATGTCCCTGTTGGATCAAAAGGGACCCAGGTGTTGGGAAGTTCAAAGTTGTAGCGCATTTTTTGAAGACTGAACTCAGAGGGTACTTAAAGCTGACAGCTGTATGTTTGTATATAAGTCTGGTTTATTTTTCCATGGGCACTTTATTGGAAAAATAGCTTGAGGCGATACTGATTTATGAGACTTAAATCTGTTTATATTATTACAGATTTTGAGGGAGTCTAAAACAGAATAGCATAGCTGCATCTCTGTTGGATGCTCCACTGGAAACAGCATGATGCACTGGTTTGTTATTGAATCATTTGTGTGTGATTCTCTGCATGTCACATAAAGTAGATGTGTGCCTCTGGATGCAGATGGTGCATATTTGATTCACTGAGGCCACGCACTCATTTGCATTATTTTACACTGACAGACAACAAAGAAAGGCTTTACAGATGTAGAAACTGTCTGACAGTAATTTCCTCAAGCAATTGATGAACTTGTATTATTTCAACTGCCAGGTTCATAGTTAATTATACAATACAAAACTCTGGCCATGCAGCCAGATTTTCAAAGAAATATTTTAGCAGAGCCTCTAATTTCCAGAAAACGTGAACAATGGACTAAGACATTAACACTCCAACGTGATCATGGAGTTTTCCATCTATCAAATATTAATTATTCTCATGAGCAAACACGACAGCCACAGTCATAATTTGTACAAAAGCCATGAATTTTAGTCTTTATTGACGCATAAATCTACATCAATTTATACGATGAAATGACATTGTATATGATTGTGACCCTAACATCTTTTAAACAGACATAAATCATCATATTTGTTTCTTCAGTAGCCATAGAAGTTTGATTTCCACAAACAAAATACATGGACTGGCCTTTAGACACAGACACTGATTTTTTTGTTCAGATTTTTGCTTCACCACAGTTATTTTTTCCACTCGATGCACCTGTTTGCATATTTTCATGTGTCCCCGAATTTAGCCCAGATGTAGGGATGAGGCTGAAGTCACAGAGAGACCCAGCAAAGTGTTTGTGCTAAAGGTGAGCATGAATAAATCCATTTGTTGACAGTATTCACAGGCAATATCAGTATGACCATGATAATGTAATGTCTGATGGAGCAACAAACATGGAGGAAAAATATAAGATGTTTGTTTCACGGACAGGAGGAACAGAGGAAAACAATGATTAATCCATATAAAATAAATGGTTGAAATGCATGCCTGCAGAAATACATTTCTCAAAACATGAATTTTTAAGCAATAATTTCATATATCTTAAAACCCAAGGTGTTTATACAACGTCAACAATTGATTAACTGATTTTAAAGATCATCAGACAAACAAAAATAATAAAAATACAAAAATAACATTTACTTCACTGTTAAACTGTAGTTTATAATAAGAATTACAGTACAATTCAAAAAATGTGTGCATCAATGATAACATCCAGACTAAATCCATTGCTATCAATAACATGTGTCAGGCATAACAAACACCCTCGCAGGCATTGTAGCTTATTTTGGCATCGATCCAGCAGATGTCATCATATCTATGTATGTGATGATGTCGGCACATCAATTGTTTCTATAAATGCACAAAGTGTGAAATAAATTGAAACAAAATGTACATTTTTATAAACATTTCAAATTGTGCCCATTATAATTAAGCTGGAGTAAAAAATACTAAACAAATAATAATTTTAAAAAACAACTTTCATCTACTGTACTTTTCTCAACTATAACCACATCCAGGGCTGGGCTGGCATCTGAAAAAGGCCCGGGCATTTTTGATCACCTGAGGGGGCCCACCATGGTATTAAGGCCTATATACATGTTGGGAAGCATATGCAATAATGCAAAAGAAAAATTTTGTTGTTGAATACATTATGTGTTGGTTCTATTTTTTTTTTTTTTTTAAGTCTGGATTGCTTTGTTTCAAGCTGTTTTTGCACAGTAGAAAAATTACTTGAGGTTGAACAACACGGTTTACTAGTACGTCCTCACACATGTCCATGACATGGTAATGAGGCATCTCTGATTGGCTCAGAATGCGTGAAGGAACACTCCCCCCATCCTGCTAGGTTTCATGTCGTCGCTTGTTTTGAAAACGTGCAGGGAAAAAAAACAACGCTTTATTTGCACAGGGGGCACATGAACGAGTTTGCTCCCCATTTTTTTTCAAGTTTGTGCAGTTACTGTGGCGCCGTCTTTTCTCTTAGATGCTAATGCTACTTCAGATTTGCTGCAATGGAGGATGGGATAACCCCATGTGAGTGATGCTAAAGTCCATCTGATGTCAGATGGACCGGCTTTTTCTGGGTCCCTCGTTCCTCTGGTTGTTTTCTGTGAATGCGGTATGCAGCCAGTGGAGGTGACAAACCACTTTCAAAGGCAGATGTGTTGGTAAGTCGGGGTGACCCATCAGATTCCAAAAGGAGCGTGGAAAAGTGGTTTTCAGTGGAATGACACCTTTAAACCATGCCTCCGAACTCCTGCAATTTTTGGGAAAACTAAATAATCGGTGAAAACAAAGGTAGTCATGAGTGACAGGAGGTTCTGGGGGACAAGTAGATATTTATTTTTAGTGTAGACCTAGTGTGAAAAATAAGCGAGATACAGCAGGCTTTTACCAAAGTCAGAAGAAGTCAATAATAAATACGACGGACAATATACCCCTGTGCCTTGCATTACATGCAAGCACACAGGGAATACAATATTTGTTGGATTTGAAAAAGTGAAGGGCATGATGACATAACTAACACATACTAGGCTACTAGCAAACCTTTAGACACATTGGCTTATGCTTCTGACAGCACAATGCTACTCTTCTAAGGCATATTGGTACAAGTTCAACAATAGTATTGGATACATGTTTGTGGCTGATTTGACAAAGTGAGGACGCCAGAGCACTTTGGTCATAGTACTAGTTTAGTGTAAGTAAACATGAATAGCTAAAACTACTACAGAAATGGGATAGCTAGCAAGTGTGGAGGTGAACTCTAACCTGTGCTTGCTGTGTCACGTCTTTCTCTGTCTCCGTCTCCTCCATAATCACCCTCGCCTCCTCTTCACTTTCCTCCTCTGGATAACTGTTTGAATATAGGACGGACCGGCGACGGTCTCGTTCACCGAACCAACTTGTATTTGCAAACATATGTTATTTTTGCACATTTTACAGTGTCTTCTTTTAATTTTCGTTTTGTTTTTTTCTCTTCTTTTCTCAGTTCCACTCTTTTTATTTTCACACATTTCGCGCCCGTGGTTTGTACTGGGCTTTCCTGTCGTGAGCTCAGTCGGATACTTTGGTCAGTGGGCTGTGGGGAGGGGCGGGTCTCCGAGAACTAAGGGATTTCATTGGACTAGCCCAATGTCCTTCAGGGAAAAACATCATTCAGTAGGCCGCTACGTTTTTTTTTGTTGTTGTTGTTGTTTTGTTTTTTAACCCTCACACTCAATAAAAACTATAATAATAAATTTTTATATTTAATAACAGACCTGAGAGGGACCAACATGCGCGAGGGCCCACCGGGAAATACCCAGTACATCAGATAGTCAGTCCAGCCCTGACCTCATCTATTCGAGGTCACTGGCAATCTATCAACCCAATTCAACTACTAGAGTGTTAACAAACAAACAAATCCAACCAAAAACAATACTTCTTGCCTCTTCTTTAGGGGGAGGAGTAACAGTGTGGTTTGTCATTGATGAAATACACAAATGTCTGACTTTCATTTCTAACAAAATTGAAAAGAAAAAAACAACTCTGTTTAAGTTAGATACAAAAAGGGGCTTCAGTGGTCTGTTTGATTCTGTCTATACTAAAGAAGGAAATATTCTCCCACATGACAGAAATAACCATTATTTTATATTATTCATTATTCATATTGATAATTTATGTTGCCAGCATGCCTTTTCTCTTACCGAGACAAGCTGAGACGGACACAGTGGAGGGGAAAAAGATGCTTAGGTTTTCTGAAGCCCCATTTCCATCAAAAATTCAGCTTACTAAAAATAAATGGGCTTGTCATCACAGGAGTGAGAACTCATTTGGGTTTGAGCCAGTGTTTGTTGGTCATAATGGGTCTCTTTTTTTCTTCTAAAATGAAAAAAAAAAAGCATCAGACTTGCAGAGGAAACAGTTGCTGCTTACATTCAGAGTTCAGAGGACAAAAAGTAACAGTAATAAACATGGTCTTTGTTGGAAAGGAAAGATCTACAAATGAAATCATAGCCAACATCCTGTAGTGGAAGGATAAATACCTTCTTTACTTAAGGAAAAACCAAATCTAAAATTGTCTGGTCCTGTTTGACTTTAACTTGCATGTAAATTGCAAATCATATTTTAAAACATGCACAATTTTCCAAAATACATTGTGAACAGTATTTTCTGGTGTTAAAAGCCCATTTATATTAAAATGAATTATAGAGAAAAGGAATTTAACCCTCAAAGACCCAAACACTGATGGACAACCAAAAGCATCTATTGAACTAAAATGTTTCCTACTTTTTCAACCATTAATCCTATTGATACATTGAATAATTCAGATAAAATACAATTTCCCAGCTTTTTATAGTTATCAGATATGACCCATTTGGACATTTAGAGACTCTGTAGGGGATGGGGAAAACAGTGTCATCTTCTACAACATGGGTTCATCACGAAAACCTATGGAGTTGGATCAATGACAGTGGATGTAGATGAGTCCTTGCACTTTAAGTTAATGACATACATGTCTTCACTTTTCTCAATTTGGTTATAACCCTCAAAATAATTGCATGATCAGTTAATTTAATTAAGGAGAAAACCTGATTGTTACTGAAAAATGCTAAATGTAGAAAATGATATTATAAGAAATGGTGCTAAATCACTTAGGGAAAATTACATTTAGAGAAAAATGCACCTGTAATTCAACACAAAAATAGCCTGTTAAATGTACTGAATGTTTGATGCAATTCTAAAAGAAGACAGTGATTGACTATTCCTTCAAACAGAATAAAGTTGTTGAGTTTTTGACGAGTGTACTACAATAGTTAGTTTTAACTAATGCCAATCAAATCATGAAATATCCTGTTGTTAAATTATACTGTCAATTATGTACATAATTGATTCTTACAGTTAAAGGTGTAGACATTTGATAAAATTACATATCTTATAACTGCTCCCAAAAAAGAACATATTTTCTTCTTTTTTGATTATTGAAGTATAATTTCATTATGTTAAATAATGCTGTTATTAAAAATAATTACAAAGAAATGCAGATTTTTATTACAATGACCATGATGAATGACTGTAACGTGAAAAAATGTGTCTTAAACACAAAATTGTTTCTGCTGCAGGTGAAGTAAAATCACACTCACTAACATTTGACTCATTTTCTTTGTGTAAATATTGTTTCTGAAGTGTGTCAACTGAAACCAGCATTGACATTTTGGACACTTGAAATCCTTTTTACAGATACGACTTCAGACGTGAAAGATTTAAATCGGTGTCAAATTCAGATCTTTTTCATTTTATGTGCGACGAGACATGTGGGCTACTACATCTCTAATGGTACTTCTACTCATCTCAACACTTTAAATTTTTTAACAACATTGTGTGTAAAAGGTTCTGTGGCTGAAAAATTCAGATCCTTGAAAGCAATATGTAAGATTCAGGCAGTGACAAAAACATGAAAAGTCCTTAAGCTACAAAGAAGAAACCTTTTACAGCACATTATGACTTCATTTGGTATAGCGTGGAATTATTAAAGTCATTACATTTGATTGCTACTGAGAAGCATGCAACACTGTGCCTTCATAAAACTATTCCTCCTTATTAGCCCTGCGGTGAGAAAGGCTGTATTAAATGTCAAATTACAGTTGCTTTCATGAAACATGGCGATGCAGACAGACCATGTGAACACAGGACTTTTTTTTTTGTGTTCAGCTTTAGGAAGGTAGAAAACACTGGATAGATTTAGAAAACTATAAATATATGCACAATTCTATGGAGGTGGTTTTGTTTCAGAGGAAAGTTTGATGTATATTTATGTTATATGCACATGCCTCTATGTTCATACATGTCATGTGATGAGAAATGCTTCTATTTCAAGCACAATGGGAACTATTTGTGAAGAACTGTGACCTATTGTACTAATAAATATTTTCTACATATACTCCATCCTGTTTGTTCACTCAAGTGTCAGACTTAGTTTTTTTTAATCTCCCACACACCAGTAACAGGAGCCCTTTTCTAAGAAAGTGTAACTCAGCAGATGTACCCTTGTGTTGATCTTCTTACGTCAGATAAACCTCACAGTTTTGTGCTCGTTTAAGAGGATTCCTCGCTGACCCCCACACAGTAATCCTACTTAGTGCCACAGATGTGATAATCCCTAAAAACAGAAATCAACTAATGGAAAAACTGGAGGCTCATCAAAACAAACAGGGGTTGGATTACACAGTCGGTTTATATCATTTACAGTTTGAAAGAAGCTCCGAAGTTTGAGTTGGACAAAAAAAAAAAAGGAACAATTTTATATACACCCCCAAAATTTGCAACCAAATACTAGCTACTCATTTTTGTTTGTCTTATTGGACTGTTAATTAACTATAATATTGTGGGAAATATTTTTTTGCTTCTTCTTTTATTTGTTGATAACTAACTATAGATTAGATTTTGTTAAACCCACTTTTACACTGGAAAAAAAAATCTAAATCTTACCAAGTGTATTTTCTCATTTCTAGTCCAAATATCTGATCACACTTAAAATAAGACATAATCTCCTAAAGAGTAACTTTTTCATGACATATAAAGGATTTACTTTTAGACACTAGATCTTGAAAATCTTGTTCCAAAAAATCTTACCAAGATCATTTTCATTTGTTCCATTGACAGATGTGTTTGTTTGAAGTAAAGGAGGAGTGGGAGATCTTTTTTTGGAACATTTTTTACTATATTGCTTGAAAACCTCTTCATGATCCCATAGCACACATTGAAATAGAATATTAAAAAAAAAACCTGAAATGTTTTAGTCCAGTCTAGTGGGTGGAACCAGAGGAAAACTCCAGCCAATCATTGTACTAATCATCTTTACAATGATTGATTAGCTGATATGTCCATCAAATATCAGCGCCCCACCCCTCTCTCCCTCTTCTGTGCATTCACATAAACAACTATGGTGGAAAAGACGACAACCGGCAGCAAAACCAAAGTAAAAACTATGTTTGAAAAACCTACGACCATGAGGAAACTGAGCAAAGAACAGAACTGGACAAGGGTGGTCATCACTACGGCATCAACTGAAAAAGGAAAAGAAGCTCAAAACCATTGCTAAAGTGACCATGTTTCTACTTGATAGGCAAGATGATACCGTTATAATTATATAATATTTGGACATACTAATCGTTTATGGGTATCGTATTGACCCTGTCAGTGAGAAAATGTGTGTAAACTGTTGGTGTAACACCATAAACTATTGTCCTCATCCATTAGTTTTCCCATGGTGTTTATTTCATGTTTCTAAACCTTTTGTTAGCTAAGCTTCATGTAACACAAACTGATAAATGTTGCTAATTGTTTTGTTATTTAGGATGATAATTGACCTTGACTTCTTGTAAATGCTCATGATCGCTCTAGACAGCAGCACGTTGGTGTATTTTTGAAGGCGTGTTTTTGAGGGGTGGGCTGACAAAGAAGCATAGGTGTGTATACTTCCAAAATATAATTGCAGGAAATGTTTTCCAAGATCTCCTACCCTACCTTTAACAAAAAAACATAAAAATCTTGAACTAAAAAATAACACATCTTTTGTCTAAAGATGTGTTATTATATCTCACTGAAAAGTTGTGCTTTAGGTGATTATCTTATTTTGAATATGAGGAGATGATTGGGCTAGAAATTAAAAGAAAAAATACACTTGATAAGATTTAGGTATTTACAGTGTAATAGTCATTGGTTCATTAACCCACCCCCTGAAGGGGAGAGGGGTATTGTGTTTGTTTGTTTGTTTATTTGATTGTCAGCAGCTTTATGCAAAAACTACTGGACCAATTTCCATTAAACTTTCAGGAAGTGCGTGAGGTGGGTGGTATATCTCATTAAATGTTGGTGAATGTTAGGTCAAAGGTCAATGTCACAGTCACCAAAAATGTGTTGTCACAATGTGCAAATCAGGTAAAATGTGTGCAAGTGGGCGGGGTTTGTTGTCCCAGGCACCACTTGTTCAAGCTTAATCGGTTACATTTAGAATTGCGTGTCGACACATTTGCACATTTAAGGTCAAGGCTTCTTTGAACTCTTCTCTCAGTTTGACATGAGTGTTTGTGAGCCGCAGCAGTTATAGTACAAACTGGAAAATATGCCCAAACTTCAAGCAATTAAATAAAATGTTCAGTTGTTCAATATAGAACACAAGTGACTGAATGGGACTAAGAGCACTGTCAACAACCTGAGGAGTGGGGTATAAGTGGCGTATTTGTATTTAAAGGGCCAGCACTCAGAAGAACCATTGTGGTTTATTACCAGAAACCAGGTTGAAAATGGACCTGTGGAGACTTCAGATCTAAGCATAACATTTAAAATGTATATACACAACAGGGACATGTTTTAAAATGTATAATTCCATTTTAAAAAGCTAAATATCACTCATTTAAAGCAGAATATGATCATATCACCAATTATTCAACAAATCTGTAAAGTGACAAATGACAAATCCATTAGTTTGTCCATGATGCACTGATGAAGCAATGATGCCGTTTCCTAGTTTGTTGCTTCTGTGGCTGTATGGAATTCTGGTCTTGGTTTGGTATGTAAAGAAACAGACAGCTGGTGATGGAGTACACTTCAAAGTTGTTCACCGTGAGGGAAGTGATTCAGGTGTGTAATCACAGGAAGATTGATGGATTCATCATACTTAGGCTATCACTCAGGTTTTACGGATTTGAAAAAAAATTGGTGATGAACATCATATGCTGCTTTAAAGATTTTGATTGATATAAATTGCACATCATTTAACAGTGGTTCAATTTGCTTTTATTTGTGCAATGATTATAAAACCACCCATTCCATTTCTTCTGGTTATTTCGATTAAAGGTAAGTGTGAGGAAGGAAGCACGCAAGGATGAATGGATGAATATAAAAAAGCTGAACATTAACTTTGGAATAAACATTACTTTTTATACTAATTTTGAGACAACTAAACATGGATAATATAGCTATAAAATAACTTTTTTCAATACTGTGGATAATTTGAAGTTTTAGTCGATTGTTTTCTTAGACTATATGACATATATGTCTGGAAAAAGACAATTACATTATTACCATGAAGCTGAAATCATTTTGTTTTCACACCCTTTCCTCTTTTTATTCCTGTTTCTACACATCAGTAAACACTTCTGACCAGGTTTAATAATTCCATACTGAGTCTTAATTACACTTCATCAAGAATAAATCACACTATCACAATCATTTAATGAGAAGACGTCAAATATATGAGCAACAGGGTGGAATAAATTAAACTAACAGGTTGCTTTTAATATTTCTTGAGTAAGAAAAGTCTCCAGAAGAATAAGCCCATGTTTGTAATTTTAGTATTTTTCATGATGTTCAGAAAGCAAAACCTCAGTTAATGGAACCTCTTATCAAACATCTGACCAAGTTTTAACATGAATCAGTTACTCATACAAGCGTTGATATTCAAAAGTACATGAACTAAAAACATTAAGGCTGCTTCTTTTATCTGCTTTCTCTTATCTATAGTCAGTTAATGTAAATTTACTGAATTAACTCATTATAAGCTGTACATAAAAAACAAAAATGAGTCCCAGTATGTAGATCGTTGGGAACATGGACAGATGGACATCCATAATCATGAAAATCTAATTTGTAAATGAAGTATTCATTCAACATAGGTACCAGATTGGATTAATTTGCTCAGTATTTAAACACAAAACTAATCTTTTTAGACAAACAAACCCCGTTTTAGAAATCGTCCTCATATTAATGGTTTTCGTAGAGTTTCCTTGTCTTCTTTCTGGAGGAATGACAATCATCTACCTTTGATGCGGTGTAGTCGGAAATTGTACTTCCCCGTCTCTCTTAATGTTTTTAGCAGCTCATCTCCCCATATTTATGTAATTTAATTTTTTCAAATTATGTCCACAGGGAGAATAATAGCATTGATTATGTTCTTGCCACTCTATTCAGCTTTCTGTGCTCATTGTCCACCTCTGAACACACAACTGCTTTAGCGAGCCTCCAGGGGCTGGTAAATATGAAATTAGCATTTCTCCAGATGACTGCACTGTTGAGCAATACCTTATCAGAGTCATATAAATGTGACACATTCAGGGTCCATATATTCACTTTAATAGTTTCTTAGAAATGCAGTGATTCAAATAAAGCTAACCGAGTGGAAAATATGTGTCAATGCAGCCAAAACAGGCTCCATTTTTAGCATCATCCAGTGTATTAAAGTATAATACATGTGCACTTGTGTTCTAAAATAAAAGGAAAGGAAATAATCTCATTAGAAAGAACAAACTAGTTCTTTAGGCCTTGGTTTGTCATATCTCACAAGTTATCAAAGTGTTCGCTCAGCCGGGTTTGGACCAGGTCGATGGGCCTGAGCCAGATTCACCACAGAGCCTCCGGCTGGTAAAGACGAGGCATCGGTCTCAGCAGGTTGTTGTGGTCCTTGGGTGGCCCAGAGTCTGAGTGTAAAGCAAAGTCAAGGTGACTCATGGTGGGTGAGAAGTCCACTCCAGTCCAATCTGAGCAAAACAGTAGAGGAAAGCCAACATAGGCGGGGCCATGGTGGACCAGCCTGGAAGGAAAAACAAAACAACACAGTCGACTCTTTACAATCTATTCCATTGATCACATGGAAGTGAATGAGCAGTGAACTGTTACTACAATAACTGTTTGACTGAAGTCTCTTTTCTGTACTAGGACACATTTACTGTGTTTATCTATTTATAGCTGCATCTTCGAGGGTCTAGCAGGTAAGGACAGCTGTCTGCACCTCCTCCCAGACTGGCTTGCTTCCAGATTATCTCAGTAACATGCACCTGCACCCACAATGCTTTTCAATGGTCTATTCTTTTCTATTCATGTCAAAATTTAATTCACACACAGACAGGCTGCTTCATGTCCAGCTGTTGTTCCTGTATGTGTAACAGGGGTTACGTGGACTGAGACTAGGAATAAAAAAATATTTGGACGCCGCCATTTATAGAAATACACTAATGTTGTGCCATATGCATTTCAATATGCAAAAATTAACATCTACTTGACAGCTACTACAGAAAGTGTATTATTTCCACACAAACTAAAATGGTACTTCAGACTTAATTATTGATGTTACTTTAATCCCATTAGATGAAAAACGCAGGAGTTGGACTATTTTCATGCAGATGTTTGAAGTATTATGTACTTCTCACATGTAAATGAATCATTTAAAACCTTTTAGCCTGAGGCGCTGCATGAACTATGAGCACTTTCTTTGCCGCCATGCCAGGACGTCACAGTGTTTTGTCTTTTCAAATATGTAAATGTCATTATCACCCTCACTGTGAAATATATTGTCATACCAGTAACATGACCTTTGCTGCTGCTGACAATGTAAGACAGAGCAAAAAAAAAATGTAATGATCCTGAGACTTTGGACCATCTACTGTGTAAAGATGATGCTACTGTATTATACTGTATATACTATACAATTCAGTGTTCTGCACATATAGTACATATGACTTCATCTACTGATCTATTTTGTTTACACTATATATGCTCCCTTTAGGTAACATCATTAGAAATCATGGTATTAATTTTCATTGTTATGCGGATGACACACAGCTATATTTATCGATTAAACCTGATCAGACCAGACAAATAGATAAACTAAGTACTTGTGTACAAGACATAAAAATTTGGATGAGTGCCAATTATCTTTTATTGAACCCTGAAAAAACTGAAGTCGTTATAATTGGTCCTAAAAATGCGAGAGACTCCCTACCTGACCAGCTTAAGTGTAACACCCAGTGCCACAGTTAAAAAGGTTTAGGTAATATGTGGGTATAATTACAGAAATTGAATATGATTAACACAATTATTCTTTAAATAGTGTGTAATCAAACAAAAATTACAAGTGGGTTTTTTGTTACCTTAGATAATGTCAACTTACATTTCTACTGTAGCTCAGCTTATTCTTTTTTCTATCTTATAGCAGGTGACATTTAACATTAAAGTATAATATTATCACCTACTATGGTGAGTGTGAACCAGAATGACCTTATCCTTCACAAAAAACCCCAAACAAACTGAATAACAGCTCTTTCTGTTGGTTGAAACATCACACACTGACCCTGAAATAAGAAAGCAAATGCATGTAAGCAAACTTAACCTCCTAAGACCTGAACTCTTCCATGGCATGCATTTTTTATTTCTCTTAGCTTATTTGGGGTGCTAGGACTTGTCAATTGCCAAGAGTGCCGATCTGAAATATGTGTGTGTATATATATATATATATATATATATATATATATATACATATATAGTATTTTACTCTTCTAACATCATGTGGAGGCAGTATAATGTCTTCGTAAGTGGGCACCAGGCTCTTATAGAACAAAATGTGGTATTGCGGTCTAGACAACAGAAAATGTGAAGGTTAAATTAGCCTGATAATATTTTCTGCTGGGTTTTTTCTTGTTTGTTTGTTTCATTTTGTAAGTTAACTGAACTGAAAAGAATAAAAGTGGACCCAGATCCTCTGTTCCATTTCTAGTTCCTAATTTGAATAATTCACGACAGAAATATTTTCACACAGCTACTCTTTTTTTAGGTTACTGTACTTCTAATTTATTTACACGGTGTCTACAGAATTGTGAATGTGAAAGGTCTGGAGGGAAATGCAGAGCATGATGTTCTGCACCATTTGCTGACAGCCTGCCAAGCTTCTACAGTTTTACTAATGCACTAAGACTTAACTGGTGATTCTAAACTGACCACTGACCATCTTGAAGACGTTTATTTTAAGAGATTTTATGGAGTGTGACTAAATCAGGGGGTCTGGACAGCTGCTGAAGACAGGCTGAAACAAAGCTGTGTTAGAACTGGTTCAGTGTTTATCTAAGCAACTGACAGAGTAAAGTCATAATTCAGAGGATCTTGTCAGCATCACTTTAATTGATTCTGTCACATTTTCAGGACAGATACTGGTACAGATTATTGTAATCCAGGAGAATAAAAGAAGTTATCTAAACTTTCCTGATGTTGAGAGAGAACACGTCTCCAAGTCCCTGAAGTATTATAGAGTAAGGGGAAAAACTTTTTACATATGTTTAAAATGTTACATATTATCCTAAAATATTTGCAGAAAAGTCTGTGTGTTTCAAAAGGGTTGGCTGCGTCACACACACATGCACACATACACACACACACACACACACACACACACACACACACACACACACACACACACACACACACACACACATGTTTTAGGGTTTTTTTTGCTCATTGTTAACAGGAAAAAAATAAAACTAAATTATTGACAGTTTCAACATGTCATGTCCTAGATGTTTTTTCATTATCTGCTAAAATATCCAGTTTTGACCTCGATGGAACAGAGCATGTGCAGAACGGGTTTGAAGAGTGGAACAACACTTGAGTTCCATGACTTAAGAGTGATTGTAAATACAATATATTACAAATATATGAGGTGTCTAAAAACCGTTTCAAATCACTGTATATGTACCTTATGAGCGCTGAGTTTTAAATAGATCTTCTCACTTATTTCAGATCACAATTTAGTTAATTTCTAGTTGACTGATTGAGGAGAGTCGGCTTTGGTTCATACCTGGGTTTTACACAAGACTGCGTTTAACGTTGTTAAAATGAAGGTAAAAAATCACTGAAACTCATGCAAAATAATTTTCTTGTGAGAAAAATAAATACGAAAAAGAAACAAAACGTCATATTGGTGGACACATTTGTCTGGTATAGCTGAAGTATTTTCTAGACAATTACACTTAAAGCTTTACTTTTAAGAATGATGCGTTATCTGCTTGGGTGACTGGCTGTAGGTCAGTCACATTGGATACAGAGGCATTGTTAGCTGCATTTGTTGACCATGTCTCTTGGAAATGACAAATAGACTGAGAGAAACTGGACCAATTCTCAAATGAGCTGAGAGAAGTTAGTGTGTGATGCAATGCCAGGCTGGTTTTCACCAAAAATGGGAGAGAGATGTTGGTTTTAACTTGAGTTCATGACTCACTCTGCACTTGAGTGTTCAATGTCAAAACTGCGACACCGCTACCATTAGAGCTTTACAGTTCACTGGTTGTAAACATGAGTGAAAAAGATGTGAACTCCTTCTAATCCACAATCTTTCACTGCTGGTTCAACAGCAATTTATTCATGGAGGAAGAATGTCTGATATTTCCACTGATATAAGTTGAATAATAAATAAGTGAAGACTTTCTTTCTTAGTTTTCTCTTCAGGCTGACTTCACCAGTTCTTGTAAATACATTAGAATATGATGTATCAGCATTGGGAAGAGCTCTGGGCACTGACTGTGCACCCGCTCAGCCCAGTGCTGAGTGCAGATCACTGCTTATCATGTGTAAACAGGCTTCAGGAGGTCCTGCCATCTTGCTTTAGGTAGTAAATGAACCAAATAAAGAGACCGAGAACAGCATGATACTGGCACTGTCATGAAGCACATGTCTACTCTTTGGAAAGATTTCCCTGGGCAGATGCCCCACTCCAACCACTGCTAAAAACATACTTACTTCAAAGAAGCTTTCCAGTGAAAAGTTTGCTGCTTTTATTCAGTTTTGAGATTATTTGTATTGTTAAATTAAAGTACAGTAATTATAAGTATGTGAAATAAGAGAAGAAGACTCAACACTAAGACCAAAACTCCACCTGGAAACAAATTAGTAAATGCCTGCTGAAACAATCCTGTAAAATAAAGGCTTAGACAAATCCTATTGAGTGTCAGGCAATTTACCTTGAATGAAGACTCGCTTCCAGAAGATTCTGCCAACATGGATCCCCCCGAGAAACACCAGATTAGAGAGGATGAGCATGGCAGTAGAGAAGGCAGAGAGAAGGGCAATGCAACGCCTTTTCATGGCAGCAGAGAAATACTGCTCCTGGGAATTAAGTAAATAAATAAGTAAAGACCAGGAGACTTCACTGTAAAATTTACCAAGTACAACGCACAAGCTGGCACATATGCACCATAGAATGTTCTGTTTGGAAGATCACATATGCCATCAGACTTTGTTATGTGTTTAAGAACCTTTGCTTAAAGCTCGAGGACAAAGAAGTGAGAAAATCCTCGATCCTCTTCATTAATACTGGTATTCACATAAATGCTAGGTGTTTATTGCAAACGTCTGCATATACCACATATAACATGAGATGGGATCATTTGTGCCTTACCCATGCTTATTTTAGCAGCTCCAGGCACTGTGTGTGCATATACATATATATATATATATATATATATATAAGCTCTAAATATAAAAACATGTATCTTTGCATATTTTCATATTTAAAGCTTTATATATTTTTCTTTTTCTGTTGTACTGATAATGCTTTCCTACTATTTTTCTCTACTTGAATGGAGTGACTATAACACCCAATAATTTCCCCCTGGGATTAATACATATTTCTAATTCTGAACATGTTATTTTATTGGCTTCAGAGAAGACTTTTATAAGTTAAGAGCAGCTATTTGCTAAAGCTTTGAATTTTGCTCTCTCAAAGGTTAAAGCTTAATAAACTTACAATAAAAGAATGAAAAAATGATGACACAAACAGAGACTTGAATCCATTCTCCACCAGAACTCCAGCCCAGTTCATCAGTGCCCAGTACTGTAAATAGTCATGGCCGCCGTGCCACAGACAGACAAATCCAAACGCCAGGCCAGTGGAGAACACTTTCCACAGAGGACCGTGTCGGGAACCACCCAGTGGCACGTAGATATATCTGGAAGAGTGCATAATGTGACAATATAAATCTTTGAATGCGGTCAGAATGCATCTCATCAGTCATATAATGTGAAAAAACAAATAATAGTGTGCAAATAAAAAGTGGTTTAAGATGTGGATTTAGTGCAGGCAGTGGGTAGTACAGATGTAAAAAGGGAATTAAAAAGGGTACCAAACAGGGAACAAACAGGGCAGTGAATTATAAAAAGCACCTGTCACCAAATTCATAATTTGATGTTCATTGATTTATAATCAAGTAAACGCTGCTCTGACGTCTCGTGCAAAAATAGAGGCACTCCAGGTGATTTAAATTCGTTCTGCAGCAGCTGGGTTAATGACTCCAGAGCGGTTTCTGTTATCCACACCAAACACTTGACATTTATTAAACACTTCCACTGCGGACATTGTCTTCTCTGCATCCGATTTCCTCTTCCTGTTTTAGGCAAATATACATGCATGTAAATGTGCTGTTTAAAAATAGCAGCTGCATATTCCTGTGATAACCCCCATGATCTGAATTAATAGTCCAACACTCAGCAGAAAATATCATGCTGTGGTGAATAGAAATGCTCTCAGGTATCGTGACAACACTGTTTGTGCCTTCATCACACTGTATCGCACCGCCACAATTAACAAGTAAACATCACTTCTGTGTTGTGTTGCTGAACTGAGAACTAATTATCTGCACCATGCTGAGGCTGATCAATATTCCTGAAAGATGAGCCAGCATTTTCTGAGCCTGAAATACAGTGGCTAACTTGGCCATATTGGAGGATCAAAGTAGGTAGAGAAACAGATGGAAAGGTGTTAAAACAAACTGTAGTGACTTCCCAAACATACTCAGAGCCATCTATTCTGGGGGATTTAAATGTAGATGTATTCTACACAGATGTTAACTCAAATTTTACATTTTAAGGATGACTAAATAAAGTTCTGTATAACTTGCCAACACTGTGAGCAGATGGTGAAAACAGCATTAACACAAGCCTTCAAGACTGGTTGAGAATGGTTGACAGCTCCTGATCACTCATGAAGACACACAGCATAATCTCTTATCAGTAATCAGTGCAATCAGAGTCTAACTTAGACAAATGAACTGCCCACAACTAAGGACATTTTAGTTGATGATTAATTGTTATACAAATAACTGCAATTAACAACTGTCTTTGTCATGTGACACCACTAGTAAACTATAATCCAGTTTAGTCGTACACATTCTACGCAATTAATGAAGAAGAACAGTCATTTACTGACACTGAACACTAGAGAATATAAATAAATAGCATATGTTCAATCTTCAAGAGCAAACTTGACATAATAACAAAAATAACTGAATTTAGGCTACTATACCTACTGTTCAAGTCAAATTACTGATACAGGCAGATATTAATAGAAGCTGAGCATCTTAATATAAACAGATGGAGCTGCTGCTGCTATTAAACCACAGCAGAAAACAGAGACAAGGAGATGAGCATTAGTACATCTCAAGCAATAGAGAACAAAAAAAGAAACAGTAATGAGATATGAGCTTTTTATTAGTTTCATTCTGCTGTTTTATCGTTATTGCAAAGCAAAATAAGTGTGTCTTTCTGAAATAATTGAAATAAAGTGATTATGACAGGCCTACCTACACTCTCAGTCATCGTGTTGTTTTCTCAGGATATGGGATCAAATGGTTGTAATCCTTGTGTAATGTGTAGGAGAAAAACTCAAACAGCCAGTAAAAGCTCTTTTGTTGACCGATACTGAGTGTGAGAAACGGAGAACCTGAGACAACCTGAGGCATACAGGCAGAGAAAGCGTAATGGAATGGGAGAATGAGCCACTTAGCTCGCCAGGGAGACGGGTGTCAGTGAGTCATGTAGAGCACATCATTTCACACCTACACACTCATCTAGCGCTCTTCAGACAACAGAAATTCAGAACTGCATTAAAACCTCTTTAAAAGCACTTCCACAAAAAGGAACGCTAGGGTATTGTGTTACAGGTATCATTCTGCATCTGCACTTGGTTAATTGCAAACGAGGCCATTTAAGGAGAGAAAACAATTTGCAATGGACACTGATTAAGATGGAAACTTGCATTTGCAATTTAAATGCTGAAATCTGCGGCAAACCGAGTGTGCCCACTTTAATGTCTGCTACAGCAAACCTGTCATCTTTAGCATCTTAAAAGCAGATGTGAATGTATAGCACCATTAATGTGATACAAAAGCACAAAACAGTCAGCCTAAACAGTAATTAGTAAAAAACAAAAAACAAAAAAACAACAATCTGAAATAAGACACACTTGGACAGAAACCGAACAGCACTGTTGCCTTAATATATCAACCTGCATGTACCAAGTGGACCATAAACTCCCAACAGGCTGTATTCAGCCGGGTGTGCATCATTAAGAGCAGACAAACTAATAACACACGTTGTCCAAAGTAGAAGTGAGCAAACACACATAATGCTCCATTACATATGCACATATTAAACACAGAGGCATTTCTCCAGGGTGAGCAAGAGTACCACAACACAACAACTATTCACCTTCAACATGCAAGCTCATAATCATGAAAAAGCCTCCATGCAAATGCACCAGCCGCGTCCATTATGATGACACACTGTGGGCCGACAGCTGCAGAATAGTAGCTTTTTGTAAGGTAATTCAACTGGTAAGTTCAATGCCCTGCAGGAAATGAGCTCTTTATGTGTGCAATACGTAAGAGAAATGTAATGTAACATGTAACATAATCTAAATTAAACAGGGATGGATGGATAGACAGATACACAGAAAGACAGAAAAATTATATATGTACATATATATATATATATATATATATATATATATATATATATATATATATATATATATATATATATATATATATATATATATATATATATATATATATATATATATATATATGGAACCACAAACTGATGTGTGTTTTTAGTAAGTATTAATTTTTGTTAGATAATTGTGTATTTTTAGTAAGAATTAATGTCTGAATTAGTCTGGTCTGCATGTTGAAGTACCTCTTACCTGATGAGCCATCGATACAGGCCCTCATCAAAATGCCTGAGAGGGAAGAAAAAAATAGCATGTTTGAGGAACAAATTAACATAATAATAATGCACTAAGAAACACCTGAGGACCGGGCTTCATATAAAGTGAGGCAGCCACCACAGTGTGCACAAAGAGGTAAGTGTTTATGCTCACTCTTTGTTATTAAGAAGATTAGAATAAGGCTTTTTTTCTTTCCTCTAACCCATAAACCGACACTGCTTCGCCAATGATATCGATGGACAGCTTTATGCATTCCATCAGTGTTGTCAACATCGGCCAGCTCAGCACACAGTCTGGATTGGAGTGCATCCGTATCAGCACATTGGACCGTCTAATGAATTTTTACTGCAGACCCAACGCCCCCCACTTCCATCTAAACAGGACCTGTCTCCTTATTAATTATATTTTTTTAAAAAATACCCTTTGCTACAAGCATGCAAACAACATTAGCAACACAAAATGTAGTAATACTTCAGCTGACTGCTGTAAATGGTGCGTCCCTGATCTACATTTGGAGAGCAGCTGAAACATAAAACACTGTCTGTTGCTTATTGCTTGGAAACTTTAGTTAATACAAATAAACTTGGTAATCTTTTCTGAGCTGAAGTTATATTGTAAGTGTTTGAGTCTTGTTACCCTATGTAACAAATACTGCAATGTGCGCTCATTAACTTAAGCAATTGTGACCCCTTCTGCTTAAAATTGGGATAGTTTGTTACATTGCTTTTTTATTACCTTGTTAGATTTCACCAGTCAACAGAGATTTATTTTTTAAGTATAACCAACTGATGAGAGCTTTCCTTTAAGAATATGTGCACATGTAGTATATGTATGAACCTGCCATGCATTCACATAAACATTTCAATTTAAAAAAAGGATGCATAAGAGGGATTATGTAACTGGGAATAGGCAGACACTTTCAAAATAAAAAAAATGAAATAAAAAAGAGCAGCAATGACATAGAGTTTTGAGATTTTAATATGTCATGAGGTTTTGTTTTAACTGCATGATTTACGTTACTATTTAGGAAGGGATACTAAGCTGTACTTTATATTTTAAGAAGAGCATTTGTCACAACAAACAAACCGTTTTAAGTTGAATCTGAGAGACTGTTCCCACTGGTGGAGGTGACCTACAGTATTGTTCTGATTGCTGGTAATGGCAGAAAATGAAACAAATTCACTGTGCTCAGGCAGAATTTGATTGCCAAAGCCCACTGACCACTTGAAGCACTTGACATTAAATGCAGCTTTTCTTCAAACATGCCTGAGATGGTAGCTTTTCCCATGGACTGGGCCACTAAGGAATGCTGCAGGAACAATGTGAGATATCCTGCATTTCTGTCTCAGTGGTGTTAATTTGTGTTGCACATACTGACCTCCACATCCCTGTAAAACTGTACATGATGCTGACACAGCGAGGAAGCCTTGGGGGAACGAGTTTATCCATTGTAGCCAACATGGACGGAAGGCCGAATAGTACAAGATATTTCACGTAGAAGAACTGGACCAGGGCCAGGGCCAGACCACCTGCGACAGGATAAAAACAGGTGAAAATTGACATTTCACTGCACACAGTGCATTCTGATATGGGCTATAATTTGACTAAATTTTGTGCTTCTGATATTATAAGAAACACAGTTTCACAGATGCAAAGCTTTAATGCAATGAAATAATGCTGCTTTAATTTGTGAAAAAAAACCCATAGAAGCCAAGTGGTGCCGGATACGATAAACCCCACCCCCCCACACACACATTTTACCTGACTTTCCCTGTCTCTTATCACTTTGACCTACATTCACCAAAATTTAATGGGGTCTATTGTGGACCACCTCACACCTTTCCTGAAAATTTCCTGGAAATTGGTCCAGTAGTTTTTGCGTAAAAGGTGCTGACAAACAGATAGAGAAACAGACAGACAAAAAAAAAACTAAACCAAAAATATTACTCCTCTCCTCTTTTTGGGGGGGCAGGGGAAAGATACAATGAGCATAAGAAGAAGGATGGATGGATGCTCAAACACACAGCACAGATAAAATGACTGGAGTCACAATTGAGGCCACTAAGAAAACCACTCATCAGCATATCTAATGGAGGTCCTATGGGAGTAAAAGTCTTTGAATTCTGCATCTCATAAGCATGTTCAGTGCATGTAAAGAAGCACAGAAACTATACAGCAGAAGAGGAATAATTAGTTATGAATAAATACTGAACAGTGTTAAAATCATGCAAAACACAACATAAGAGTGTAAAAACTATTTTGGTTCATTATAAAACACCAAGAGGAGAACAGTTCAGCTGCACCAGTCTATGTCATTAATGAGAAACTGTAGCTGTCACAATGTAGAGGTAGTAAATGTGGACCAGTGCTTACTTCATCAACATTTGTTTTAGGCTTCTTCCAGTGAATTTCTTAACAATGAGATAATAGTGGTCCAAAACTGTGCAAAAATGCTGAGTTTTTAGTGAAAAGATTTGTTCTAATGTGGTCGTAACTTGTGTGTGTGTACAGTTTTAGACTTACCCAAAGCCCAAGGAGGAAGGATCTCTAAATAGGTCTCATTGCTCTGGATGGAGTGCATATACATCATGTGAATCATATATTCTGCAATACACCACCACGCTAGGATGCGTCCTGTCCTGAGCATCAACAAGCTTAACGTGGTTCCATTTCTGTCAGTGTCCTCAGCAGGGCTCTGCATCTACAAGTGCAGAGAGGGTGATGATGTTGAATCTGTACTGTTCAATAGGTTTTTAGGTGTCACTAACCAAAAATTCCACACCTATCAGAATAGTGAAGATGATTTGATGAATAAAACAATACATTTTTAACCGAGTTCACTTAACTCTGTGCTTCAGAATATGCCGGCAGTGATAACCAATGCAGTATCGAAATCACAATCACTGCAATAATTACAAACTGTTTCCATTCAGGTCTGTGGGGTGACAAAAATTACACTGGTGATATTAACAATAAGAAGGTGACAAAATTATTTTAGTTAAGAGGCAACATACAAACTAATTTGATCTTAAGTGTGTTGTCCCAGTAAACTACTATCATAATAACCTATAAATAATGACAATTTTAAACGTTTCTCTTTATTTGACTGTGAAAACGGTACAATTACATGAAAAATATTTACATTTACAAATTAAACTGAAAATGTGATAAACATGAACAAATATGAATACCCTAAAATGTCTGAAGAGAAGTAAGGCCAATTTTGCCAATATTAGACCTGTTGTAAAATGTATCCACCGTAGTGCATCTGTATACCTGCAATCTTTCAATTGTAATGCACATGTGTACATGATAAACTGAGGCATACGTTATTAAAAGTGCACTTCGTTTTCTGAATATACTGTATTTCAGGTTGTTTATGTTAATATTTTTAAAGGTTTGTTTATACATGTAATAATCTAATAGTCTACTGTAATCTAGCGTAATCTAATGTAATAATAAACTCGGTAACACTTTATAATACCTACACACAATTAACTATGTATTAACCATTTATTACCCATTTATAAATGCGTTGTTCATTATGTATTAACCATTTGTTCCCTATTTGTTAATGTCTTGTAAAGGTTCATACGAGTGTCTTCCAAAGATAAATGTAAAATTTGATTATTTTTAACCAACGGGTGCAGTGTTTGTATATCTGCTTTACAGGTAAACAAAGAGACAGTTGTAAACACTGCACCTGTTGGTTAAAAATAATCTAATTTTACATTTACACTGGTATGAACCTTTACAGGACATTAACAAATAGGTAACAAATGGTTAATACATAATGAACAACCCATTTATAAATGGGTAATAAATGGTTAATACATAGTCATTACCATAAACTCATGTAATTGTACCTCTTTTACCTATTTTGTTTGTTTGTTAAAGAAAGGTTTGGAGTTTACTTTTGTAGATTATTATGTTATTATTTTACTGCTCTGGCCCCTTTGAAATCATATTGGCCTGTATGTAGTAGTCCCTGAAATAAAATGAGTCTGACACCTCTGATTTAGACCAAGAGAAGTAGAAAGGTGTGTATTTTCAATTTCTGGAGTTTTTCTTCTCCATGATTTTGGTTCCTGCTGCTTTAAAGAAGAAAGCACATGAAAATGGATTTGTGTGGTGGAAGTGAAAAGTAAAGGAGTAACACTTGTTAGCACCATGTTTAACCTCCTAGGGGCAGTTGACACTGGTCATCTTCCACGTGTTAACAGAGTGTCGGTGGCAAAATAAAGGTCCTTTCATAACATCCAGAACATGGCTTCCATCACCCAACTGATAGAGGAATGACCTTTCACTGTGAGACATATAGTGGGTGTCCGTTATGTAAAAGTTCTTTACAGCTTTATTTAGACACAAGAAGCTGTGGTAGTGCTCAGAGCAGCAGCTGAAATCTGATATCTAGAATAACGAGTCACATTTATATTCTCACAGGTGGCGTCAAGAGTGAGTGTGGGGGACTTCACAACTATTCTTACAGGGAAAATCTAATCAAATTTCCTTTTATTTGAGAATTCTGGTATGCTTTTTTTTGTCTTATTATCCAGTACTTTGCAAGCACAGGTTCAAAAGAATGAGAACAGAGGCAGAGAGGGAACTGTGGTTTGATTATTTTGAATATATGAAGTATGGAACAATGGGAAAGTGGGGGAGAAAAAAAGGATTTTTAATATCTTGGGTGAGAAAAATCTTTTGAACAACTAACACTTGGTTATTTGTTGTTTGCTTGAATATAAGAAATCCAAGAAGGAATGCTGGAAAAACAATATGCTTACTATGATTCTGGTGTAGTTTAATCATTCACCACAGTCCTGTTTAGGGTGACACGTTGTTAGATTTGCTGCAGTGTTCATACAGATTGTAATGGGAGGGTTAAAAAAACAGTGCCAGATATAACCTTAACCCTCAATATTTCTTTCAGTCGTACACTTTAAAAGCAGGAGCATCATGCCTTAATGGAAAACATATCAGCGTGAGTCTTGTTAGGGGTAAAACACAGCTTCAGCAACTTTTGTCCAACAGCAGATGAGATGCCAGGGATGTTTAAAGTTGCTAACTCTACCTCAGTTAAAAATTCAAACTGACATTAGTTATCAGAGGGGGGTGAATGAATGTATGCTGTTTCATTGATCTGGTATTCATCCTCTCATTATTTTAGCCTATACTCATTTTTTAGCCTTGACAGCAAAGTAAATTAGAGGTGTATTTAGTATGTCCTGGTTAACATTCAGTCCAAGCATGTTAATGTAAGGTCTAATGGAATTTGTAGTTCATTTAAAAAAAATACCATCATATTTAGTATGCAAGAAAACTGGATTGTTGGGGTAACTGTAAGGGATTTATTCACTTTTAACAGGGGTGTCCATTCCTGGAAAGGTATTATCAGGCATTTTTTACATGTTTCCCTCTTCCAGCACACCTAATGGTCGCTATCAGGCTGATGATACAGGAGGCTTATCAATGGAATTTGTTGTCCTGGAAGAGGGGTACATCTAAAACATGTAGGACAGTAGCTCTGGAGAAGAAGGACTGGACACCCCTGACTTAGAAGACTTAGAAGACACCCCTGACTTCTGACCTATCAGATAAAGCCTTTTAGAGACCTAGAGTTTGCATTTTGGCCTTGGAGTGAAAGGGTGATGGGTGACCAAAATCCAAACAGTCTTTTCTGTCCCATGAAAACTGTTAAGTTTATAAAAAAAATAGCATTAACTCATAGAATTGTCTTTATTTATGGTTATTATTATTAATGTCCAAAACCAAATGCTAGTGAAATCAAAGCCAATCCAATCAAAGCCTGATCCAGAAGATATCCACATCTTCTATTCATCTTAAAATATCATCAATGGATAAATTAAAGATCTGAACGAATACCAACCATTTTTAGAGTAATCTTATGGGAGCCAGGCCTTTCTATAGTTAGGATTATAATGTGAAATACTTTGCATTGTCTTCACTTTTCAGCCCTTGCGTTTGAGAACAATACACTAAGGAGCAAAAGGTTTTTTTAAAGGACAATATAATAATAATAATAATAATAATAATAATAATAATAATAATAATAATAATAATAATAATAATAATAATTTGAGGAATGAAAACCAATTAAATTAAGGAAAAGCCAATTAATCAACTGAAAACACCTCACTGCAAAACATTTTGAGAGTGGCTCTGCATTCTGTGCATAAAAAATGGACTACTTTCACTTTATGTAAAACAGAGTGAGTCTCAAAATGAACTACAAAGTAACAAAAGATATGAATCAATGAACAGCACCTCAAAGATTTGACACCTAATTAACTGTACAAAACATAGTTGGGAGGAATTTTTTGTCTTTTGACCTACATATTATTTTTCCTCAAAGTGACTATTTATATTGGAGACGCTTATCAACCATCAGCCCCAACAAGAAATGCTGATAGTTGTGATAATTGTAATAAATATATCTCTGAAAACTTCCTGCTGAAAAAAAATGTCCACTGAAAACAAACATGTGCACTTAACATGAGCAACCAACCTTAACCTATCCTTCACAATAAAGTAAGCAATTCTAGATTAAATTGCGTGTTTACTTTAGGAATAGCAATTGCTAGATTACTTACCTGCTGAATATAGGCTTTATAAGTGATAATAGGTCCATTGTAGAAAAAGGGGTGATAGAAAGTGTATGATAACAACCAACAGAACTGCACTGCTCCACCAGGTTGTGCAGGGCACCAGCAGTGCTCCTGGCTGTAACTGATGAAGCGTAAACCACAGACGGCAACACTGAAGAGAAGCAGATAGTACTCCTCCTCGGTCTCATACCAGCCCCTCTGTGTAACACAATGAGAAGGCCAATTATTTTTCACCTCTTCCTAGGAAATCCTACACATTAATAGTGACATGGTGGCATTCCATACAGAATACAGATTTGTTTCACAATTCTTTTAAAAATAACCAAAATGAGACAGTAAACAGCAAACTTAGAACAAAATCAGTCAATATTCATCCTCAGCAATAACAGCTGTAGCAGTAAGACAGCTGTTAATGAGGTATACTCCTGTTTGAACACAGCACTCAGCTGCATGTGTGTACACACAGGAGACGAAGAGGTGGATTGTCACATTGAATATAGAGTTTTGTCAGTTTTTATTACCTATTTTAGATAGTCTGGTACATAATTACATCCAGTTTGGTAGGTGTGGTGCTGCAACCAGATCTGTTTGTTGAAAGAACTGCAGCAACACAATGTTACAACAAATATCTATGAATGATCATTCTACTGCTCTTTATGAGAAACCCTTTTTTTTTTATTAATGATTTTAACTGCATTTATTATGAGGCATTATTACTGTCACCCAGCACTAGAAATAACCTGTTTTAGACAAGGCTTTCAATACATGTACACAGCTTTATATCTTCTGGTGTGGGTGTCAGTGGCCAATAGTCAGCAATGGAGCTAAGAAGCCGGAATAATGCATTATCTTTTGTTATATTGCCCCCTCTTGTGGACACAGGAAGTAAAACTCTTATATCAATTTCAACCTTTGTGAGATTTTAGATAATATAGCCTTCTGTGATAAAGTGGCAAATGGTAAATGAATCACAAAAACAGTAAGGTCTTACTTTTTTAAACTCACCTGGATGTCTTGTAGTGTCTGAAAATGCAAGGTGGAGAGCAGCAGTAGGTTACAGCCCCAACACAGAGCAGGTCTTCTAAGTTGCGCTACTAAAAATGAAAGGCCAAGATGTACCAGCAGGACAATTACACCTTTTATGCCCAATAGTCTGCTGGCTGCTACAAGTCCGAAAATGGTGAGAGCTGGCAACCTGAGCTGTTGGCGAAATATCAGCACAATGTTGAATTAACACATTCCCTTCCTGTCAGCAATCTTACAATTGATAGTACAGCAACTGCTTCCTACCTTGGGGTAAAATATGCTGGTCACCCTTGAGATCACACCATGCCAGAACAAACTCCACAGTAAAGATTTCTTTGCCCATTCAGTCCAGAAATTCCACTCAAAGTCTGTAGGGTCCTGACAAAAACAATTGGTGTCACTTTGGATCTTGCCTATTTTTATACTGTACTTAGATATTATAAAAGTGCCATCAACCAAGATGACAAAATGTACAAGAAGAAAAAAAACTTGAAATAATTTCTTCCCCAAAAATAATCAGTCAACAAACTACTCAAACATACTTATGTTAACTTACCTTGAAATGATTTACAAGTCCTTTTTCTAACTGGAATTCTCTCTCTAATCTTGCTTCATGTTCTGAGGTGAGAGGCAGGAGAAGACATGTTTTTAATACTTTTTCTACCTTCAGTTGTGGGGTTTTACACACACACACACACAGAGAGGTTCTCAATTGATAAACTTTTTAAAAATCTGTTTAATAACAGGGATGCTTTGGATTCATTTCAATCAATCATCATTAAATATTAATTTTTAATCTGGAAGATGACTTAGCTGAAGTGGTAGCAGAATCATTGACTAACACAATAAATGCAGAAGGAAAACAATACACTAAACATCTTAAAATCCACTAAACCTCACAAAACAATAAACTAAAATAAAAAAAAGTGATGAAAAAAGATCCAAAACACATTTAAAAACTCTTCTAAAACACAGGAAAAATTATATATACATAGACACACACACACACACACACACACACACACACACACATATATATAGGCAACGTTCATGTGTAGCTCTTACCGTTTGAAAATATGTGCAGTTCGTAGAAAGAGTACAGATGAGACCCAAAGGACAGCACCCAATAAGCAAGGATTTCAATCCAGTGCAGAGGTGCTTCCGGGGCCTTTGATTTGGATGTCATTAGGCAAAATCCCTCTGCTTTATATTATAGTATATCTACAACACAGACAGTGAAATATGTCCCCAAAGAAGGTAATATACAGTTCTGAGTTTAACTGTGTACATTTGACTGCTGTGAGCTTTGCTGTAAGTTTAACTTTAATTCAATGTAATGAAGTGCCTACTGATGTTTTTTTTATTTGTAATTTGAAAGACCTCTGAAAATAATTGTTTTATCAATAAAATATGATAAATGCTTTCCAGGAACACATACAATTATTTATATGACATATATATTTATGTGTAATTGTCTTAGGCTAGTTCCCATGACTATACCAATGCATTAATCAGTTTCTGCATCAAAATATGACTGGAAGTGTATAAATAGAATCATATCGAAAGAGTAGAACAGGTAGCAATGTTTGTGACCTCTTTTTGTCTGAAATATATCTTAAAATCTGAGGGGCAGAAAGTATTAGATTTACTGCACTAATTCTCTGGTGTTTTACCTCAGGTTTCAATCAGTCATTACCGTCTATTACTGCTTGGACAACTTTTATGTCAAAGGATCAGAAGTCAATGCTGACTTTTGTCTAAAGAAGGGGATCAGTGCTGTTTTTTTTATTTCTGTACATATATTCCCTGTCCCCACTCTTTTCCTGAATTTATTTCCCAGGACATTTTCAACCACTGCACTGCACTATACAAGTTATCATGTCATACACTAATCCACTCCCCTGCCTCCCTCATTTCTTTGTTCCTTACAGTTGCAACTTTTATTTCTACGTTTCTATGTTTACTACTCAGACATTTGATGTGCACTTTATGGCTATAATTAATCTATGACAAATAATCACAACAAATGTATCACAGAATAATGCAAACACACCCACAGACTACAACATAGCACTTCATTAACATGACAAACTGGAGTTACAATGTTCAACTGGGAAATTCCCAACCAAATTTTCTGTTCTCTCTTACATTCTCTGCTTCACTTCCTCTACAAATATTTGTATATTTTTAATAAATCACTGAAAACCTATTTCCTTTGTTTCATCTCATTTTAGGCACAAATGGTCACATGGTAGAGGAAGGTTCAATGTTTGTTTGTTTGTTTTTTTTCCCAGATTAACACTTTACCTTTCTTTCCCTCATTTTTCACGTTTCCCATGACTGGAAATGTGGTCAATCAATTTTCAGGTTTTCCAGGACGTGTGGGAAAACTGACCTGAATAAATAATAAACAGATGAGCTCACTACAACCCTGCAAACATCAAACAGAAATACATATTTTGCACAGCACTATAGGTAATCCTGAAGAAATATTCAATCATACTGGTATGTGTATGTGTATGTGTATGTGTGTGTGTGTGTGTGTTAGGTAATCTATACTACAATAAGCAATGTGATTAATTACAACGAGGTCATAAATGGAAACTTAGTACTTAACTATCATAGTACATTCTTCCAAAACGTGGTTAAAGCAATTCTACATAATACTTCTGAAGTCTGTCAGTGGCTGAGCCCACGGGCAAAGTTTAAAGTTAGCTGTGGACCACTGAATGCTATTCAACAAACTAAGTTAGCACTTAAAGATAAAGATTTTGTATTTTTACGTTTGCTTAATTACCTGTAGTTAAGCTTTCCCACTCTGTATATGTGTGCTAGTGCTAGCTAGTAGGTTTTTCGATAAGTGGCAGAATTACCGAAAACTTGGACGGTTTCCATTGTGTCTGTGTACATGGTGACTCTTTATTATCCGATACTGATGTAACTGAAGACTGCTCTTATTTTCACATCCATGATGAAAACACGAAACATCACTGATAACCCATTCAAAACAGGCAGAGGCTCTTCTTCTCTGGTTATATTAGTGTAGTACAACTAACATGTTCATGTTATTCTGCCTCCTTCTGGACCGGAGGGTAAAGCACCCATCCAATAATAATACTAAAAAATATCTGCAGAGGTGCCAGGTGGATGTGGGTAGCTTTATATTAATTTTAGCAGTTTACCAAGAACTGCAAGAACAGCAGCTTTTTACTGCATTTTAAACCCAAATGTGTGAGTTTAGCTAAACCCAAGAAAACTGTTGTACAATAATGAATGGATGATGACCTTAACCCACAAAGACCCAGTACTATTTTTGTGTCATCTCCCAATTAATGTTCTCTCTATTTAACCCTTCTTAAGTCCTGCAACACTTTTTTATCCCTTATGCGGTCCTCTGTACATGGCGCACAGGCCGTGTCCTATGACCGTGTCATACAGACCCACATTCCAAAATCCAGTATTCCAGTATTGACTCAACACCCAACCCCCAAGGATATCTTGTTGTTTTCAGAATCGCAAATATAGTAAGCAATGGCATCATACGTATGAAAAGGCACATTTGTGGGCCACTGGGTCACTTTGACCCGGAGGACCGCACAAGGATTATCACAGTATTATCCTATGTATTATCACTGCATATTATATATATATATATATACAGTATATGTATATATATATATATATATATATATATATATATATATATATATATATATATATATATACACACAATGTTGTTATATTAAAATGGAGCAAACAGTAGAAAAAGGGATCTTTTCAGCAAAGGTATCAATAACTTAACATAAATCCTGTGTCTCCACCCACTGTCATTGATCCAACATCATGGCTTTTACAAGTGAATCAATGTTGTAGAAGATGGTGTTACTATGTTCACTCTGGAGCCTCTGAATGTCCAAACAGGTCATATCTGATTACCATGACATGATGACAAACTGTATTTTACACCAATTATTTACATGGATTTATAGGATTCATTGATTAGCAGGTATGAAACATTTTATATCAGTAGATGCTATTGATTGCTTGGATATTTATGTGGTGGACAAAGTATGTAGAAACAATACCACACAGTTAAAGTAAATACTCTTCTACAAGTAAAAAGCTATGCATTCAAAACTTGTAAAATGTGCTGGAGTAGTATATGAGCTAAAGCACCTTCTTAAAATGTAGTACCATTTAATCTTGTATACTGTGTAGCCCGCTATCACAGCACAGGAAGCACAGGGTAAACTCAGTCCACCAAACATGGTTAAAATGATGTTTTTGTAATTAATGAGAATTAGCACACACATATAAGGTTCTCCCAAGGCATTTTAATCACTCTACAAGAGGATTGAAAGGGATTACTGAGGAACTGTGGATGATACAGTGTATTGATCAGCGACTGACTAAATGAATTAAGCAGGTTTTATATGGTTTCTATGTAGCTCATAAAAGGGCCAGATAAACCTAAACAACAAAAACAACAAAAAAGGCAATGGGAAAAAAAAAAAATCTTGGAAGCCAAAGCGCAAGAATATTTAGAACAAGTTGACATAAGGACAGCATGCACAAAATTTAACATAGCAAAATCTGTCTTACATACATTTTTCATTCTTTCCTCATGAACAAAGTCTGAAACTTCTCACCAAAGACAACAGTTTTACTGACAGAGTGTTTATAATTTATGAACTTAACAGATGGGTCATCTCTCCATTCTTTCATCCCATTATGCAACCAAATACAGAGAAATACAATCCTTTCATGTATACTTCCAGTTATCCTCACTGAGAGACTCCATTAATTGTAAGCTCATCTATCGTGCGTGTGCATGCTGACATGTATGTGTGCATGCTTGCATCACTGTATATGTGTAGGTGCATGTATATCACTTTTTAATTTACAGCTCATCTGTCTCGCCATCAAAGGGCACAATATCCGTCTCCATATGAATGGTGCTGGGCTCACTGCTGCCGACCCAGCCAATGGGAGTGCGGTTGAAAGAAGGTCGGCAGCCAATGTCAGCCTGGTAAACCACTGCATGTTCAGGCTCCTCTTTGGTCGCCTCTGCGTCTGGCAGCTGGAATTTCAGGAACTGATTGGCTTTCTCAAATCCACCGAAGGGCATGGCAGATCTGACAAAGCAAGAAAGAAGAGATTTATTCCCATTGTTGTGTCACAACGGGATTACAATGGCAGATGTTGGTGTTAGTACCTGTTGAAGCACTTGTAGTTAGGGATAGGCTTCTTCTCAACGGGACCTGGCATTGAACCTTTCAGTGTGGAGAGAAGACCTTCGTCACCTTTCATGGCCTTCTCCCATGGTGACACATATGTCTTAATAACAACCAGATGCTTCTTGGTTGGATCATCTTTTCCACCACCTTCAGTGATAAGTCATAGCACATATAGTAAGAGTTTTATTATATAATAAAATGCCCACACATTACAAACATCCTACAGCAAATTTCAACACCTCATCATAAGTACACACACCACACATGTACAGCTGTCATACATATTTATATGTATTGATAGTACATTAGAATCAAATAACAGTATAAAGGTTTGTGTTTTATGTGATGACTCTGTACAAAAATAATGAAAAATATAACTGAACTGACACCACAATGTGTAATGTATTTTTTTTTTTGTTCAAGCAGACAATTTGAATTGAAATAATGAAAACTATTGGAATTTTTGTATTGGTATTTGACTTGTGATTGCATTTTTTTTTGAGTAATACTTGATATCAAGTATAAACAGTTTCATGATTTACAAATTTCTAATTCAATTATTTACCTTTACCTTATTTTGCAGGAACATCTCATACAACTTGTAAACTATTAATTAGTGTTATTCCCTCAACAACTCAATAACAACTATGTATTATTAGTACGGAAGGAAGTTGCTTAAAAATTCAGAATTTAGTACAGGTTTTGTTAAGTGTTACTCAGGTCTATGTGCTCCACCAACCTTTGAGTGGAGTCCACTCAGCAGATCCTTCTACGTTTCCTCCTCTCCTCTTTTCGCCTGCTCCTCCTGCTCCTCCTGCTCCTCCTGCTCCTCCTGCTCCTCCCGCTCCTCCTGTACCTTCAATCCCTGTTCCTTTGCTGCCGGGTTTGGGAGGAGGCACAGGTGCCCCCCCCCCAATGATCTGCAAACCTCCAAAACCAATTTGTCCAGCTTCTTTGCCAACAAGATGTCCAGAAACATTAATCATCTGCCCTCCCATCTGACCCCCCAGAGATGGAACAAACTTCTGGAGGTCGTCCTGAATGAAACATTATCAGGAAACAAAATAAAAATGAAGGGGTATCTGACCTGCATGACCTGTTTATTTTAGTTACAAATACAATGATACAAAATGATAGGAGTTCATGTTTTTTCTTTCTTTCTTTCTTTCTTTCTTTCTTTCTTTCTTTCTTTCTTTCTTTCTTTCTTTCTTTCTTTCTTTCTTTCTTTCTTTCTTTCCTTCTTTCTTTCTTTCTTTCTTTCTTTCCTTCTTTCCTTCTTTCTTTCTTTCTTTCTTTCTTTCTTTCTTTCTTTCTTTCTTTCTTTCTTTCTTTCTTTCTTTCTTTCTTTCTTTCTTTCTTTCCTTTTCTTTCTTTCTTTCTTTCTTTCTTTCTTTCTTTCTTTCTTTCTTTCCTTCTTTCTTTCTTTCTTTCTTTCTTTCTTTCTTTCCTTCTTTCCTTCTTTCTTTCTTTCTTTCTTTCTTTCTTTCTTTCTTTCTTTCTTTCTTTCCTTCTTTCCTTCTTTCTTTCTTTCTTTCTTTCTTTCTTTCTTTCTTTCTTTCTTTCTTTCTTTCCTTCTTTCCTTCTTTCTTTCTTTCTTTCTTTCTTTCTTTCTTTCTTTCTTTCTTTCTTTCCTTCTTTCTTTCTTTCTTTCTTTCTTTCTTTCTTTCTTTCCTTCTTTCTTTCTTTCTTTCTTTCTTTCTTTCTTTCTTTCTTTCTTTCCTTCTTTCCTTCTTTCTTTCTTTCTTTCTTTCTTTCTTTCCTTCTTTCTTTCTTTCTTTCTTTCTTTCTTTCTTTCTTTCCTTCTTTCCTTCTTTCTTTCTTTCTTTCTTTCTTTCCTTCTTTCTTTCTTTCCTTCTTTCTTTCTTTCTTTCCTTCTTTCCTTCTTTCTTTCTTTCTTTCTTTCTTTCCTTCTTTCTTTCTTTCTTTCTTTCTTTCTTTCTTTCTTTCTTTCTTTCTTTCTTTCTTTCCTTCTTTCCTTCTTTCTTTCTTTCTTTCTTTCTTTCCATTCCACTTTATCTATTTGAACAGAATAATGAATACTAATGAATACACATGGTTTTGCATGATTATAAACACTCCATATTTCAGCCAAAGTTTGTCCAATAGAAGATGTTCCATTTTTATTTTTTTCCACTTCATTTATTTATTTAGACAGGGACAATGCACAATATATATTATCCTTAAACAGGATAGATGCAGTGTGCCAGGTTATAGCACTAGTATTCATTTCCACCTGTAGTCTCTTGGAAGACTGATGTTATCATTACAAGAATAAACATGAATTAAATCTTAAACATACAAGAAGCAGATAAAATGCATTTCTATAATTCCAACATAAAAACATTTATTCACATCCAACCATTCACTCTTATTGGTCCCACTGCATTCTGTCACACACACTCTGAGCATAAAAACATCTTTCTTTCTTTCTTTCTTTCTTTCTTTCTTTCTTTCTTTCTTTCTTTCTTTCTTTCTTTCTTTCTTTCTTTCTTTCTTTCTTTCTTTCTGTCTGTCTGTCTTTCTTTGTCTTTCTTTCTTTTTCTTTCTGTCTGTCTTTCTTTCTTTCTTTCTTTTTCTTTCTTTCTTTCTTTCTTTCTGTCTGTCTGTCTGTCTTTCTTTCTTTCTTTCTTTCTTTCTTTCTTTCTTTCTTTCTGTCTGTCTGTCTTTCTTTGTCTTTCTTTCTTTTTCTTTCTGTCTGTCTTTCTTTCTTTCTTTCTTTTTCTTTCTTTCTTTCTTTCTTTCTTTCTTTCTGTCTGTCTGTCTGTCTTTCTTTCTGTCTTTCTTTCTTTCTTTCTTTCTTTCTTTCTTTCTGTCTGTCTTTCTGTCTTTCTTTTTCTTTCTTTCTTTCTTTCTTTCTTTCTTTCTTTCTTTCTTTCTTTCTTTCTTTCTTTCTTTCTTTCTTTCTTTCTGTCTGTCTGTCTGTCTGTCTGTCTGTCTTTCTTTGTCTTTCTTTCTTTCATTTCTTTCTTTCTTTCTTTCTTTCTTTCTTTCTTTCTTTTTCTTTCTGTCTGTCTTTCTTTCTTTTTCTTTCTGTCTGTCTTTCTTTCTTTTTCTTTCTTTCTTGTTCTTTCTTTCTGTCTGTCTTTCTTTCTTTCTTTCTTTCTTTCTTTCTTTCTTTCTTTCTGTCTTTCTTTCTGTCTTTCTTTCTTTCTTTTTCTTTCTCTGTCTTTCTTTCTTTTTCTTTCTTTCTTTCTTTCTTTCTTTCTTTCTTTCTTTCTTTCTTTCTTTCTTTCTGTCTTTCTTTCTTTTTTTTTCTTTCTTTCTTTCTTTCTTTCTTTCTTTCTTTCTGTCTGTCTTTCTTTTTCTTTCTTTCTTTCCTTTCTTTCTTTTTCTTTCTCTGTCTTTCTTTCTTTTTCTTTCTTTCTTTCTTTCTTTCTTTCTGTCTTTCTGTCTTTCTTTTTCTTTCTTTCTTTCTTTTTCTTTCTGTCTGTCTTTCTTTCTTTTTCTTTCTGTCTGTCTTTCTTTCTTTTTCTTTCTTTCTTGTTCTTTCTTTCTTTCTTTCTTTCTTTCTTTCTTTCTTTCTTCTTTCTTTCTTTCTTTCTTTCTGTCTTTCTGTCTTTCTTTCTTTCTTTTTCTTTCTCTGTCTTTCTTTCTTTTTCTTTCTTTCTTTCTTTCTTTCTTTCTTTCTTTCTTTCTTTCTTTCTTTCTTTCTGTCTTTCTTTCTTTCTTTCTTTCTTTCTTTCTTTCTTTTCTTTCTTTCTTTCTTTCTTTCTGTCTGTCTTTCTTTGTCTTTCTTTCTTTCCTTTCTTTCTTTCTTTCTTTCTTTCTTTCTTTCTTTCTTTCTTTCTTTCTGTCTTTCTTTCTTTCTTTCTTTCTTTCTTTCACTCACCATCGAGTCACTGGTGAAGACATCGGGGTTGTTTTCGTAAATGAACTTCTCCACTCTCTGCTGCCTCATCTTAAACATCTTGGAGCCTTTGTTTTTCATCAGGGAAAGTTCCTCCAGCATGATGTCCTTGGGAGTCCTGATCTTTGTTCCCAAGTCGAATTCAGATGCTTCTGGCTCTGAGGCGTACTCTGGTGAAGATTAAGCAAAACAAAAATATATAAATAAATAGATATTTAAATAAAGAGCGATTATTTTTGTTTATTATTTCTTATGATTGATTGATTTAAGACACCATATACATATATACATCTTTAGTTAAGGGATATTAAATGAGAAATAATGTGACTAGACATCAGAATTTCACAGCTCGTACCACTTTTGAAACTGACCATAAATGGTAAAAGCAACAAACTATTACACCTTTATTTCATTAAATTTGATTAACGATTTTAGATTTTTGCAGTTTATACTATTAACAAACTGCCAGACTTACCTCCAGTTACCCTGTAAGATTAGTACCCCATCCATATCACCTATCATCCTTCCATTTACAGTATGTATACGGTGTTTATGGTGCAGGCAGCGATTGCATGATATCCAGAACATATGGAAACTGCTTTCACTTGACATCGAATAATGTCAATCTTACCATCCTGACAGATATGTGAGAAGTCAGTGATGATCTTGGAGGGCTTTTTCCGTTTGGCTAGAGGGGCAGGTTTTCCCAGAGGCATGACTGGAGAGAACAGCAAATAGTAGTCAGATGTGAGGGGTAAAACATAATGGTTTCTTTAAATTACTTTCAAATCTGCACATGAAACTTCTGCCTGTAATTCACATATGTGTGAGCTGTGAAGAAAAAAAGTCTTATAATCTTTGGGCTAGATTTTGAAAAAAAACCCAAAAAGAACCTGAAGAAACAACGAATTTGCCGCAACAAGGAATAACATAAAAACACCAGCTTCAGATATTTCTCTCAAAGCATTTTCTAAATTTAAAGTTTATTTAAAAAAAAAAAAAACACACAGCAAAAACAAAAAAAACCTTCAGGTGACATTGACGTTGCATACCAAATGTTTGGGTTACTGCAGTGATGTTTGCAATTAAATTACATTTTTAGTTTCATTGTTGTCAATAAAATATCAGTGAAAATGCTTTTGCTTTTGCATTGTATCCCTAAATAATCTTTTTATTTATTTATTTTTTACAATTACTTTTCACTCATCACTTGCAGCCATGACAAACAGAATAAGCTCGACTCATTTTTCAAGTTCAAGGGTGATGTCAGTGGCCTCAGATTCTTCACATTCCCCAGTGGAACAGATGACCCGCTTAAAGGAAACCTTTAGCTCACTTTGCATTTCAGTTTTGTTTGGGAACATTATATGTGCTGTACACATACACGATGAACATAAACAGAAGCACATTGTGATTCACACAGATATTACAGTAGTGACTACATCTTTCTACTGTTGTATGAGTACAGGCCTCAGAATCATAAAATAGAATATGGCATCTGATCATATTCCCCAATCTGCAGTCTGTATGGGGGACGGTGGGAGGGGAGCGGAGGGGAGGGGAGAGTGGCATCTGTTGAGCCTTCACTCACTGGGGGGACATATTACTGTTAATAAAAATATTCATCATAATCTGTGGTGACTCATTAGATTATATACATTTTAAAGTGCAGGTTTCTTGATTCTTACATAATTCCAACAATTACAAGTTTCTTTAAGCCCCTTCAAGCGGGAAAACATCACATCACTTGCTGTAACTGAACCCACAGCTGCTATTTTTAAAACTCAATTCCACCCGAGACATTTTAGCGACAAGTAACAGCGTCACTGAACTATCAAATGGGCTTGACACAACTCATAAGGACACTGTGAACACCTCCAGAAAACAATTCTGAGGGAATGATTGAAGCTTAATCAAAGCACATGTGAGAATGTGAGTAGTTGTTGCCAGAGATTTTAACGGTAGGACTTAGGACACTGTCACCACTGCTATAAAATAATTCCACGCTGAGGGACCCCTTATGCTCAGGTTTTCAAGCCCTCCCCCCACGTCAGAGTATGGTATCAGCATATAAAATCTCAACAGAGAGGAATGGTCAGCACATTCAGCCATTCCTTTGGACATTTAAAGATACAAGCAGCAATATGACACTATAGTTACTCCATTTTATATTCAGATAATCAATTAAGAAGTAAAATAAATCTCGTTTCTTGAGTTACTGAGGATCTTAACCACTGTACTAATAGCGGTTGTGATTCCAACATGTTGCACATCAATATTCCCACAGCTCTTGTCCAGCAGCTGCCAGTCTTCCCTTAAATCCATGCATCTGGTTGGTTAGTAGAATAAAACACATGATGGGATGCATATCCACTCACCGGATTTTTGTTGTAATCCTGGGAGGAGAGACAGCTATAAGTGCCAAACAGAGAAGAGTAGACCAAAGGCTCAATGCTGGTAATCTCGATCACAAGTTTACAAATCCCTGAGTGCCTCTGACCCTACGTATGGCTGTACCCAGGTCCCGGGAAGTGCAAAACCCACCCTAGACTCAGATGGCAGATCTTCCAGACGGTTGGGGGTGTGGGTGGCAGCGGCGTTGGTGTCAAGACGGGAGGTGGAGGAGGAGGTTAGGAGTATGAATAGGGTTTGGTCGAGTAATTAAGGAGGGGGGAGAAATCTCTCTTGGCCAACTGAAAGTGCTGATGAGGATATAATGGGAACAAAATCATTCTCACAGATGGTTGGGAGGCCTATATTTAGTTGCAAAGAACCAGGAGGACATAACCAAGCGGTAACTCAGTTATAAGATAACCTCAAAGGACTCTGGGGTGTTTGGGGTACATGCTACAGAGAAAAAGTGGGAGGGCAACTGGAGTCAGTTTGGGTTTAAGGTTAAACATATATAAGTCTCTCATGGTGGTGTCAGGTAGTGTTTCAAAGTGACAGAAACAGTTATCTCCTTCATCCCCTGTGCAACTTTATCCTGATTACTGTCACGTTTTCACTGTTGGCAAAGTTTCCTCTCACTGGATATGATGGATATGTACAGTCAAAGCTGTTAAAAAGAGTAGGTCGGTATGGAAATGCTTATGTGGCTTCATCTGCATGTGAAATTACAGCACAGAGAACACTAGTCCCTTTACACCCATTATGTTTGAATATGAAAGTAATTAAATTCTACTCAGTTAGGGAACATCCACAAACTGTCCATGCGAATGACTTAGTCTTAATATATAATCAATATATGTGTGACATGAATGTATATGATGATACGTCCTTTGAAAGAATCCTGCAAAATTACTGGATAAATGAATTAATTATGATTGTATTATCAAATGACCACGCTAAGATACAAAGGCTGACATCTGGATCCAATGTCTGATGATAGTGGCATCTCTCAACATGTGTCTGCTGCATCTCAACTTTAAAAAAAAAAAAAATATATATATATATATATATATATGTATATATATATATAATACACTTAGACTGTCTTTAATATAGAACTACTAGAATTGTTGTATTTCAGCCCAGAAATGGGTTTTGTTTTGTATTGTTTGTTTTTTTTATGAAAAGAATGCTATTGGTACCTAATACAAATGACAATAAGGCTGGATTAGAGTGAAAAATTATCAAAATCTTATTAGGCAATATCTATATTGTTATTGAATTCTGTATTTCTCACCAAGATAAAGTACACTCATTTGATAATGAACAAAGACCAAAACTACTTTATGTGTGTGTGTGTGTGTGTGTGTGTGTGTGTGTGTGTGTGTGTATTTGTGTATATATAAAAACAGACACAGTTCCATTTTCTTTTAATATTTATTCTTTTTAAGCAGTGAAAGTTGCAGCAGTGGGTGCCAAATGTCATTTTTACTATATATTCCACAGTTTAAGCATTAGCTGGTCTATAAATAGTCATGCTGTGCCTATAGAGTGTAATGTGTGGTGCAACAAAACACCCTTCTGATTGCACGCTCACTGGTAAATCAGATGAAGGTCAAAAGTAATCCCACAGCACCACCTAAAGGCAAGTAGGGTTTTGGATAAGAAAATGGTTTGCAATTAAGATAATATTACCATATTTCAATGCTTTAATGTGCTTAATCCATGTACTCTTTAAGAGCTGAAATTTTCACAAATAAAAGTTTCATTAACATCAACATCATTAGAACAGAGTCTAGAAAGATAAAGTATAACTGAAACTCAATATCTAACTAGAAAAACACTCTGAGAGCGCAGACCTCCGCCAAGATATAGACACCCCCCACCCCGGATCACCAACAAAATCTAATCATTTCAGATCTCCCCATTATTAACCTACCCTGAAAATTTAATAAAATTCTGTGCATTAGTTTTCGAGTTATCTTGAACATAGACAGACAGACAGACAGACAGACAAACAAACAGATAAATGCCGGCAAAAATATAACCTCCTTGGCGGAGGTGATAATCAAACATGTTCAAAGGTGATTACTGATGTGTATGTATGTATGTATGTATGTATGTATGTATGTATGTATGTATGTATGTATGTATGTATGTATGTATGTATGTATGTATGTATGTATGTATGTATGTATGTATGTATGTATGTATGTATGTATGTATGTATGAGGGGCCGTTTAGGCCATATTTCATTCTCACTCTTACATACATATATTGTCCTCTCACATACATATATTTTCACTCTCGCATAGTTTTATTGTCTTTTTGTTTTTAATGTATGTATGTGAGAAGAGGTATAGGTATGTGAGAACAAAGTATAGTGGAAACAGAAGGTAGATGGTTTTTTGAACTGTGATTGGCTCAGAGGCTGAAGGGGCGGGAGCTATTGTACAATTTCTGTCTAGTTCTCGCACATCATGGAGGGGGAAGAACCAACTCAAAGACAGTTTGCAGATACAGTTGTAACCAGGTGTAAAAGAGGCACAGTTGACTCAATACTATAAAAGATGTCTATGTCTTTGTTGTTTTGTATCGCCAGAGTCTCTGTTTTTCTACTGCGTTTTAACGCACCTCTCAACTCGCATGGTGCCACGTGGGGTACCTAGCTGTCAGCAGCCAATCAGAGGCTACGCAGGCCACGCTCAACCTGTTGGCTCTGAGAGGAAGTGCGGCTGCGTTATTTTCCCGGTCTTTTTCGATCAGCCAGAGAAGAGAGAGGAGGTGTATGTTAAGAAGGAGAGGAAAAACAGGAGAAAAACCTGGAGTTTACCTGTAAAGAAGGAAAAAGAGAGAGTCGGAGCACTTACCCAGTGGAGGTCCGGAGCCAAGTGACTGAATGAAGGAGAGCGTCGTCGGCTAACGGCTAAAAGCTGCTGCTAGGTTCAATATCGACGTGCTCCGCCGCGATACACAGAGCAACGGTGAGAAATGTGCTTTTTAGCTACTCTGGTGCTATTCTCCCTTGTTTTATGTGTGTGCTGAAAGAAAGCAGTGGTAATATTAAGCTTTTCAGAGCGAATTGAAACAAATACGGGTAAAATACTTCTGAACATATGTACATTGAGTTTATTATTTTTCCTGATGTGTATATAATTAAAGGGGAAGTGTTTATTTTCCTTATGCCAATTTAAAGGGATAAAAGGGTATTTTCATATGTTGTGATGGATGTAAAACTATTTTATTGTATTCTACGCCATTTTGAAGGTATTTGTTATTTCAACTGAGTTTAAAGCAACTAGAGGATAATTTTTGGTGCAGATTTCTAACATGAATAGGCCTATAGTGTTAGTAAATCAAGCACACTTCTTAATACCTCTGAGTTTAACTCAATATATATTGTCGTTATTTGTATATGGTTCTGATATGTTTATGATAAACTGTATTTTGAATGTTATTGGTTACTTACCATAAGTATTATTGAAACTGTTTACATGAACAGGTAAATGTGCGAGCACTTTAATATTTAGTTCTCAGGAATGATACATTTTTGATTTAATGTTGTACAACAGAAAGAAACAAAAGATAGAGATTTGAGATTTGAATAGAGATGAATATTTATGTCATAGTTAGATGTAATGGGTTGCATCTCTTGACACTTAATATCCTTAGTGATGAATCTGAGAATGGATAGTGTTGAATGTATTGTGTGAACCTGTCTACAGGTCAGGTTTTTTAGGAGGACTGGAAAGTCGGAGGTTCACTACGACTTCCTGATGTAACCGATGGCGAGCCAACTACCCTGAAGAAAGATCAGCAACTAGGAGATATCCACACACACACTCATTCCCACATGATACACTTACCTTATACTACAAGGAATCCTTGGAATCAGGTGAACTGGTAAAAACTCTACAACCATAAGACCTACAACAACTCTTTTTATTTAAGGGCCCCAACGGACACTCTTTTTTTTGGTTTATAGTGTGCACACTACTTTTGTTATTTTTTCAACTGGTTGGGTTAAAATTTGGTATTCTGTACGACCCATTTGGTCCACTGTAAACAATATATGAGTGGCTACTCAACTGTTATACTTGTGTTCGCTTCATTATTGTTGCTCAGTACCACGGCTCCTGTCGAATTTAGAGTTTTTTGATTCTGGTCCAAATCATAGCTATCCCAAGTTGTTATTACACTGTAATTCACTTTTAAAAAGTCTAAAACTGGTTACACAGTACTCAACAAAGATTCGGCGCTTGGGAAACTTGATTGAGAGTGAGAATATATGTATGTAAGAGGAAATTTATATGTATGTAAGAGTGAGAATGAAATATGGCCGAAACGGCCCCTCATATATGTATGTATGTATGTATTTATGTATATATACATATACATATGTATAAAAGAGGAACATGTCTGAAAACAACATTGTTCTGACTTCATGTATCTCTATGTATCCCAGGGGTGTGGAGCTGTGTCAGGAGACCAGGTCACTGTGATTGTTGTAAAATTAAAAGAATTTATTACATCAAAGGCCAACACATTTAGGCTCCAGATATACTTCAATAAGGCATAAAGTTCAAGATGCTCATTACTATTTAAATATTCTGAAATGTGGTAAATTGTGTTATTACCTGTTTCCTAACAAACGACAACAACAAATGTAGTTTTACAGAAGACTTGACTGAGATGCATTTGATGTAATTTTACTGAATGATTATAGAAAAGTTGTGGTGGTCTTGTTGTTATTCAGGAAGAACCCTTTTTTACAGACATTTTTACTCACAAACATTGGGAGGGAAGACACATAGAGCTGTTAAACCTGTTGTGGTTGTGTAACTGATTGTGGTGAGAAGCTCTGACTATTGATGCTTTATTTTGGTGTGACAAAAATCCAGGAATCAATCATATCTCTCAAATAATCTGAACTTTTAAATGCAGAATTAACATAAGTGCATTAGCTTTATAATTATGGTAAATCATATGTTGAATAGTTGTTGATCATGGCCCTTGCATTTTTTTTTTCCTAAGGTGATGCATTGACAAAAGTATACTATGACCACCCAGCATGCCTCTATACTTAGTTTACTGGGATGTGTGAAAATATGCAATAAATTATTTTTACCCTTATAGCATACTCTTAATGTACTTTTACTACGACTAGAATACAGTAGCAGTAAAACTTTATAGAAAAACTGAACATGTACCACTTACATTCTGGTCATTTGAAGCATGTAGGTCCTGAATGTTGAAGGAAAAACAACAGATCACACAATCAACAACAGGGGGCAGTATCAAATCAGACATGTCAGACAACTGGAGCGCTTTCATGTCTAACTTTATTCCTCTTTATGTATCTTGACTCTTAGTCAGTATAAATATCTCTACTCAGCAATAACAAACATTTTCACATATATTATTTTATCCAACTACATTCAGACACAGATATGTATCATATTTTTACACCTCAGCATAACTACTACATCAACACCCTTTTTGCAACCGTTACAATATGAAACCAAGACACAGCTTTTAGAGTAATAATACTTTAAAAATGTCAAGAAATAACAAAAATATCTGCTCATTCCCACTTGTCATCCCCCCCCCAAAAAAAAAAATCCACTCTTAAAAAGCGTTAATTTCTTCTTTGTCCTGTCTGACAAGCATTAACATACCCATTCTTTCTCATTTTACAACAATATATTATTAACTTTATGCTTTGACTAGTTTTATTGAGAGATACCAGCTGCACTTGTATGCTTCCTCTCAAATGTCAGGTCCCAAACTTTCATGGTCACCCTCCTTTAATTCTTCTCTTAATAACTATACCTAAGTCTCATTTTTGTGGCATACTTCTGTTCAGTATTAATATTCTGTTAGTAGCCAGTTGAGACCTCATTCTCTGATCCCATCTATACCTCCCTCTACAGCAATTCTCACTTCTTTAACCTTTTTACAAATGCTAATATCTCTCAGTCAATCACCTTCCCTCCCCACCAATAAAAAACAACATAACAAATAAAGCCACATTTCTTTATATTTGTTATTTGTTTAATAAAAGTTAAAACATGTTACATATATTGACCACACTGATACTAAGGCTCTGGTGTGCCTAAAGTGTCAAAAGGATGCTGTGATATCCAGTGACAAGTGTACATTTAGTGACAGCCCGGGCACTTGTTGAATGTGACCCATGCTAAAAAGATAGCATTTCTCACTGGCTATAGTGAGCTGTGGTATTTAGCACAACCTCACTTTAAAGGAGCAGACCAGGTCATCTTCTTTAAAGCTACAGTTCCTTGGTGAGTTTATTAGTGTAAAAACAATGTACAGTTTTCAAATGGTCATGCATCATTGACATAACAGGAAGAGTGGAGTTGATAATCATGGGTGAAATATACTATTCAAAGTGGATACAAATACATCATATAATGCACATCATGTAGTGAGACTGATACTAGATTACAAAATTACAGGTGAAGCGGTTAAGCTTTTCATATTTGCCTTATGATTATCCCCCAGTAACATACTAAAACATACATCTTTGGTGATTTATTCCTTCAGTTACAACTGCAACTATTAATTTTAATGATCTTTCAGACATTTCAAGTTTCAAAGAATAATTCAGTACAGGCTCTGTTTCGACAATATTTCTGCTAAATAAGTAGAAAGTGATCTCCAGAAGCCTTACACAAACCTCCCCCAGGACAGGCATATGGTAGACTATACAGCTGTACACAGATGTGACAGTATTCCCCATTTATTATTATCACTCAGTTACATGTTTGGATAGAAGTCTTGGCAAAACTAAAATAGGCAGTTTGTCAGTCACACCCGATCATCAATCAGATAAAAACAACCTTTAAGCTGATCTGTGAATGAAAATAATTCAAGTTAGGATATCAGCTATAAGGTTAAATTTATCAATTGATTTGGTGTTAATTGTTTTGCTGATCATAGGTTTAAAAGTTAAAATATCCACAAATACTGAACAAGTCCCATAAAGCAAAATTTAAAAAAAAAAATCTGAATGTTTGATACTTTTTAATCAAATAATGAAATTATTACTGTCTGAACAAAAAATAATTTTCTATTGGCTTACTGGCTGGTGAAAAGGCTTTTACTGTAATTGATGAATGTCCATTTGTGACAGAGGCTGTCTTTCAGTGGTTCACATGGCTCCTGGCCTCCAGACATGAGGCTGAACACCTCCCTTTGTGGCAACAAAACGTGGCTTGGGTGCTTGAACGGTATTTGATTTAAGTGGGGGCAATGAGGCGAGGATACTCAGCTCTGGGGCACTCTGGAACTGCTTGGCTCCCTGGAGCCCAGTAGTGTATGATACTGGAGTATAAGGTGTGGGAGCTGCAGGAGGCACAGAGTTGGAAATAGGTGTAGCAGAGAATTTGGGGAGGCTGGGACGACCAACTACTTGGGAGGGTGGTAAAGCTGGGGTGGGGACATTAACCACCACTCGGGCTGGGTTACAGGTTACAGGACCAGGACGTGGAGGTGGGGAGGTCATCCCAGTGTGAGTCAAACGTTCTCCAAGTGTGGTAGCTGAACGTGGTGCAATGACTTTGGGTGTCAGTTTAGGAGCTGACATGGGTGTGGGAGTGGAGAATCGCTTGATCTCATACACTCGGGCTGTTTTAAGAGGAATCTGTTTCGGTGTGGTTAATGAACTGCCAACCATAGTGTAGTCACCTTGCTGCCTCTGAGCCTGGTAGGATGGCATGGCGGAGAGATTTGCAACACTGCCCCCATAGTTGAACATGGCAGAGTTGAGCTGGTAGGGCTGCCTTCTCAAAAAATCCAATGCTTTGATGCCTTCTCTTTGGGTGCCTCTAAATCTGTTGTCAGCCTTGGTATCTCTCTGTGGTCCTGTGGGAATACAGGGCCCCATGAGTGGATTATACCCAATTGGTGGGGGGGCACGAACATTTGGGGAGTATTTGAACTGTGAGGGAAGGCCTGTATTTGTAGAAGAGTCAAACCCTTGGCTATGAGCAGTTAATTCTTGCTGATAGGGTGTCTCTAGTGGGGTGTCTACCACATACATGCCCATACGACTTTGCCTCTTGGCAAATAGCTGAGCACCTTTTCCCTCTGCCTGAGGAATCAGTGGGATGTCATGGATCACTCTTGGTTTGGGTGCCACTGGAGGAGGCCTTACCATTCCAAATTCGCCACTCTTCTCTTCCTCTGCATCAGCATAGTAAACTTCATTTGTGTCACCATATCTTTGTCGATCAGACCTGTCATCAAGGTTTTGCACCATTGTTAACAATTCAGGATTGGGAGAATTTTTCTTAACTTCTGGCACATTGAACATTGGCTTTGATTTCCCACCACGTCGTCGTGCCTCAAGTAAGATTCCTGTACGACTTGTTGATCCAGGAACAGGAGTTGGTGCTACAGTTTCTTGCTGAGACACCACTGACACTGGAACCACAGGAGCTACAGGAGGTTCTGGAGCTATTGGAGTAACTGTAGCCACTGGAACAATTGGAGCCACTGGAGCCACTGGAATAACTTGAGCTACAGGAGCTGCTGGAACAACTGGCACTACAGGGGCTACAGAGAACTGAACATGCGGAGGCTGAGACACTGGCACTTGAACTGCAGACATTGATGCACCTGGGACAGATGGCCCAAGTGAAGTTTGAGTTACAGGAGGAAGATATGCAGGAGCCATTGGAGGTTGTGGAGGCCTTATAGGTGTAGACATTGATGCTGCATTGGCATATGGAGCCTGATGGACCATATTTATTGGAGGGATTGGATGCATTGTTTCAGCAGCAGTAGAGTAGCCAGGAGGTAAACAGGTCATGGGAGCTGGGTATGTCTGGGATAAAGGACCACTCATTACCTGTGGGGAGAATCCTGGTGGAGGAACAGTGGGCAAGTGTGGAGGTGCTGCTACAGCATTAATGTTTAGTTCAGAGGCAGTGGAGAATGGTGATGACACAACAGCTGTGGAGGCAGGCCGCTGGGCTGTCTTTGTGACATTTGGACGGAACGCTACAGGGGCAGTTGCAGCTCGGATACTGATGAAGCCAGGTGTAAAGGGACGTGCAGTTCTGTTTAGCACATTACTGGCTGGTAGTTCTGGCAACGGTGTCTCTGTTGGTGGTGGTGGACTGCTAAGCACAGTCACTGGAACAGTGGCAGGTTTTGCCATCACAGGTGGAGGTGACATACTTAAACTACTCGATTCCCTACCTAAAACACCATGGACGGCAGTAGAACCTAAACCTGAAGCTTGTGTAAGCACAGACTGTGCCTCTTGCTGTCGGACCAAATAACCAGGTGATATCATTTGTTGAGGCTGAAGATTTGATTGTGTCTGTGGTTGTATTTCTGCACGTAACTGATGCTGCTCATGGGCTTGTGACTTTTGAGATACCTGCTGTTGCTGCTGTGCTGCCTCCACTTTTTTGGCATGCTCTGCAGCTCTCTTTCTCTGCTGTTCAAACAACTGAGCACCCTTTCCTGCTGTATCACTTAGTCCTGGGCTTGGAGCATCCTCTGCCCCATCCCCACGACCTTCTGTGCCAGCTGTTGCCCTTTTCTCAAGCATATCTATATAGTCACTATCCCAAGTTGGGTCTGGAACTGAGGAGAAAGCATCATCATCAAACTCTGACTCACTACCAGGGAACACTCCATCTTCTTCCTGTGAGTCCAGACACTGATCCTCATCCACACTGCCAAAACTTGTTAAGGTGTACTTTTTGGAGCGCTGTCGCCTCTTTTTGAACATCAGTACCCCTTTAGAGTGAGGGTTAGGAGCATCAGTCAGCAGGGATGCAATTGTTCGACACTTGCTTTTGGCTTCTTTTACATGCTTATCTTGCTGTGTATCCCCTCGGTTCAATTCTGCAGGGTGTAAAAGCCACAGCTATTAAAAACACATTAGATCTAGAAACAAAAAAAAAACCCATTAGCTATTCTAATGTTTATGTTGCATTAAATAGAACATGACATAATTAGAGGAAGTAAATTTACAAATAACTTAAGGACTTAGAAATAAATAACTGTTTTCACTGATTACTTAGCTTTTATTTGCATAGTAAGAAATTGACTCATTTAAACTTTAAACCAGCAAGAGGCTCTAACATGACTATCTAAACCCATGTTGATCACAATGTCTTTAACAGGCATCCGTCTCTTATCCGGCTGCAGGAGTCCATCCGGAAAAATTCCAGACAAGCTTGAGGCTTCTCACATTAGCTTGGTGAAGGATAAATTGGCGCATTAATCGTCTTATGCTTTGTAACATCTAACTTAACCGAATTCATTTCCACGCTTGTGGAAAGTCACAGGTTGTAGGTGACTAGAAGGAGAACTTCAAAGGGTAGCCATTACATATCCTCTAACTTGTTATGGTATTAAGCTTATTATCATAGGTAACCTAATTCCATGTCCTTATTAAGCACAAGTATGTGAAGGGAGTTCTTAATTTGTCTAGGACAGTGTCCTTAATTAGTACATTAGACTGTTAAAAATGAACGCAGTTATTGCAAGGAGGATTTATAACTGTAAGTTCTTAAGTAAACCCTCTGACTTCAAATAGCTCAACCCTGGCCTTTCCTCCAGTCTTATTATGGTCAATGAGCGGATGACAAGGTGTAGGAAATTTCGGTGTATATATATTCTCTATCTTTTATGTAACTATGTTCACTTGCTGTATGTGCTGTAGTAAACCGTTTAGATATCTTGCAGCATATTCATTTATACTGCTGTGTACTTATTTCAGTCTATGTGAAAGAATGAAGTTTAGAGGAAGATTTCAGAATGTGTTTTTTCCTGAAGCATGCCACATAAAAATGCATATGCAAGAGAGTCTAAACTAAAAGCAGAGTGAAAGGATAATGAGAGCGACGGAAGGGGGAAATGACAGCGACCCTGCATTGAGACTTGATACCTAAAAGCAGCTGTAGATGCTTTTCCAAACTGCTAAATTGAACACTGGTGTTACTGCACACAGAAGTGAAAGTAAATATAGAAAGCTGTACCTGTCAGGCTCAGTTTAACATACATAGCTGAGGTTGTCATCCATTCACATTGGACAATTTATAATAAAGAAAGTTAATGAAGATAATGAATAATGAAGATAAAGATAATGTGTGACTGGATCATATAATTGGGACATAATGAACTGGAAATAGAATAAATATCGGACATTATATTCAAACACAGTGTATAAGAAATATTAAGGTTTTGAGAGATGAAGGAGTTTTAAGGGGCACTGGATATCTTTTAACAGAAGTTTGCATTTGTGTATGTTGGTTATAACTATTTACACACATACAAAACACATGATTGTCTATTTACAATTAAGTTTATCATGCATTGACCTATACCACTAAACAAAGATTTTATTGGGATAATGGTCTACATCATTTTCAAGGGAAACTTAGGGAAACTACTGTTAACAGGAATTAAAGACGTGGATAACTTACTTATATTATCATATCACTGACAACAACTTCCCTTGGATATGTTATCACTTTTACTTCAGACTTGCTATACAGTATTCTAAACACTTAAGATGTAAAAGTGCTACAGAAAATCCTAAAAAAAAAAATCTAATCTGTTTTAACCCATAAAGACTCGTTTATGGTTTTTTTTATTTCTATATTTTTTCCCTCTATATTCAACTTTTTTTCTCTAACCCATAAAGACCCAGTGCCTTTCTGGCACTTCCAACATCATATTTTCTCTATATTTGACTTGTCTTAAGTGATTCATAATTTTTTATACTATCCTTTGTATTTTGTTTTTTTTTCCCCCAATAAAAATCATGTATTTTACTATATTTAATTAAATGATAATATAGATGGTAATTAATGCTCAGAGTATAGTTAAGGGATATTATATCTAAAACAGAGAAATGAAGAAATAAGTGATTTTTTTTCAGTCAAATATATCATTAAATGAACATAAATCAAGTGTGTCCATCCACTGTCACTGATCCAAATCCATGGGTTGTACTAGTGAATCAATGTTGTAGAAGATGACAATGTTTCCATGGTAACTACAGAGCCTCTGAACATCCACATATGGTCATATCTGATGACCACGAAATGATTAAGAACTGTATTTTACACCAATTATTGACATGTATTTTTTTAGTGGATGAACAGGTATTAAATATTTTATATAACTAAATGATTTTGGTCACTGCTGGGGGTTTGAGTCTTTATGGGTTAAGTCAGAATTAAAAGGAAAAGTATTGCCCATAAAATAGCAATCAAATATTTACAATTGCATGTGATATAAAAATTCACAAATATATTTATAGCATATACAATGGCTAATATGGCTAAATAACATAGACAGGTATGTCCATGTTATTTTTCATCCTGTCATACTTACTGGCTTGCTTGGCCTTTTCCATGTAGGTTACTGTGAGTTCTTCATCGATGGGGTTGTTCACAGGCCCGACCATAGGCACAAGCTGGCTGCGAGAGCTCAACATCAAGGCCTCTTTGGCTCTTTCAGGGGACACCAGTGGCACATTTGATGGCTCCAGGAAACTGTTGTCCTCTTCCTGTGCTACATCCCGAGGCCCCTGGTCATCTGCTGAGGAGATGATGGAGGATGTCTCAGTAGAGGTTTGTGAGGACCACATTCCAGGACCGGGAGCCTGATAAATAACCTCCCTACGTGCCACCCCCGGTAGGCCTCCTGTTCCACCTCCATTGCCTCCGCATCCATCTAATAAGGGGGGATAAACATGGGCATCTGGAGCACTGTCATAGCCACTCATTTCTGATGTCTCTCCACCTTCAGGCGATGTTCGTCCCGCTGGCTTTGCAGGTGTGGAGTTACTAGGGCTGCGTCGTTTCTGTCTGCGCTGCCTCTCATAGCCTGCCACATCTGCATCACTGTCAGTCTCACCATAGTATGCCTCGCTCCCTGGTGGAGATGTTAGGCCACTGGTTAAGGAAGACCGACTACGGTGAACCTCACGGACAGGTGCGTGTTGAGGGGGGTTGGGTGACATGACTCGCAGAGCAGCTCGGTACTCTTTGTCTATACGAGGTGATGGTGCACGGGTCACAAGAACCACAGACTGGAAACCAGCGGGCACTCTGCAAACAAATACTGGGTTTTACACATTGATCAAACCTAAAGAGCAACATCAAATATATTATTGCAGTGTAATTTCCAATACATATAAATGTAACTGATTATTTGTAATAAAAAGATAATGTAATTCACACACTGAGGTCTTTTTATCTGTTTCACTCTCAACCCTGGTCCTCCAGAACCACTGTCCTGCATGTTTTAGATGTATCCCTCTTCTAACGCACCTGGTTCAAATGTCATCAAGTTCTGCAGAAGCCTGAGTCAGATGATCTGGTAGAGGGATACACCTAAACCAGGGGTGCTCCATCCTGGTCCTCCAGAGCTACTATCCTGCATCTTTTAGATGTAAACCCCTTCCAACAAACACCTGATTCAAATCAAATGATAAACCTCTCATCAAGATCTGCAGAAGCCTAATGATGACCATCAGGTGTGTTGGAAGAGGGATACATCTAAAACATGCAGGATAGTAGCTCTGGAGGACCAGGATTGATCTACATCATGCAGCATTTTGGCTGTTGAGGACCAGTGCACGAGGTGGTACCAGGGCACCAGGACAGGTATGCGTTTCTCTCACCTTTTGACTCGGATATGAAGTGTCCCTGGGGCGCTGTCGATGAGGTTCATGGCTTGTGCGTGGGATAACATTCCACATGACTGTTCGTTTATGGACACCAGCTCGTCAGATTCTCGCAGCCCAGCCCTGCATGCTTTGCTGCGTTTGCGAACCTGCACAAGCAAAACAAGAGCCATAGAAACACAAGTAGATGTATGTGGGGTTTTTTTTATTTCCAGATTTAAGGGTCAAATTATGGGATTATTTCAAGCATTAAAAATATAATCTCAATTTCACATTTGTTTTTAATGTATTTACATGGGACTTAAATTAAGTTACTCCTTTAAGACAATTAAATAATCAGTCAATTAAGCCAATTGCTAAATTCACCTGTAAAATGCTTCGGTGAGGTTTCCACTTTTATCTTCTATGTTCTATGTTAATGCAGTATTTAAGGATTGTGATGTTTGTTTCAGTGTGTCATTTTATTTTGGTTGGGTTAGTAAATCATATATATAAACTCTGAGCTGTAGAGATATTTTGTGGACAGCCTTCAGGACTGAAGAAGTAAAAAAAAAAAAAAAAAAAAAACCAGCACAAAACTGGCCCAACAGTTTGACTATCATGTTTGAATATTTGGTGATTCAGTGATTGACACAAAACAGGTCTTGTCATGACAGTTTGATCTTGCTCCACACACATGCCACATATTGCAGCTCAAGTGAAGCACTCTCACACACTTTAACAGGCAAATGCCAGCCAACAACCATCTTCATTTGGTGTTTGCTATTTGTGCCTCAGGTCTGTCAGGACTGTGGCATCATGCCTTCTCAATATTACTTTAGATCTATGCAAGTTATTTCAACATGAGCTATAATAAATATACAGAAACAATGAATGCAATGCCGATTGCATTCTACAAGGGCACTGTCTTGTATTGAAAGCATACTATACATTAGAATTCAAAGATAAAGAGTTGAACTAATTAGTTTTCTTTCTAGCTATTCTGGCTGTAATAAAATCTCAGGTCTCCATTTCACTAAGGCTTTCAAAGTGTCTTGGGCCTACTTGTGGTAAAGGATGTGAAGTTATTCATTCACTTAGTAGCCATGGGGTTCCAAACCATAACAGATAAATGCCCTTTAAATGCCCCCCCCCCAGCACACACACACACCATCATCATCGATCATTGACAACACAAACACAAATACAGTTATACACATATGAATAAACTCACAAGCATGCACATAAAGGACACCCAGTGCCTTCCTAACATTGACACAACAACTCTTTCAGTGAAGCCCCAAAGTGCTCCACCTGTTAGGGATGGGACTGTATGAAACCTGACATGATTACTCTGCTCTGGCCTCAGGGGTGAAGGAGCATACAGTTTTGGATGTTCAGACAGATACAGCTGTCCACTGCCATGAAGGTAATTTGTTGTCCTGTTGGCTCTCATGTATACATTCTTCACCAAGGCATGTTCATGTTGACTTTACATTATGGAAAGTACCATCATAAATGTAAAGGTAAAGCACAACACTGCAATAGTAGCTCAAAACAAGGACTTAACCAACATGGACTAAAATCCTAACACAGATGGCATTGCTAAACGATGACATATATGTTTTTTTGGGTTCCATTATAAATCTTACTGACATTTCTTCTACTGTAGCACCATCATTACATTTTTGGTTTTATGTCAAATGCTTTAACAAACAGTTACATAGATGAGTACAATAAAGTCATAATGACCTAAGTTGGGTTTGGACTGAAGACCTTTAAGTGCTATCTTTACCATCAGCTATTTCCTGCCTGGGATTTCTTTCCTAGTATCATCTTGATAACATCAGTTCATAGTTCATGTCTGTACTGAGCAGGTGTTCAGTCATGGTTTCTATCACATGTAAAACTACCAATTTTTTTTTTTCTTTGAGCGGCAAGATACAGCGTAGTGCCTGCACTAAAATAGTGTATGAGCAACATTTTTGAATGCTGAGCTGAAATGCACACCTTGGCTGACCTGATGACCTGCTGCTTCTGAGCCAAATATAGCCAACTGGAAAAGTACTTTTGCTTAATCAACACTTTTTAAATTATTTTGGAATAGACTTATTTGTGTGCATGATTGTATAAATGGCTAAGGCTTTGCAGTTGTATTCAAATCTAAATAATCCTATCATGAAATAAGATCTCTCTCTATAAAGTATATTTCCAGAGGAAAGCCTGACTAAACACGTCTGGGACTATGATTTTTTAAAGCTTTTACTGTCACATCCACTCTTACTCGATGAAGAGCAGAATTCCAATGCTTAAAGTGGACATAAAATTCTTTTCAATTAACAATTTGCTCAATGGGAGTAAATTGAGCTGAAACCATCTGCACATGACCTGATGTGTATTTTCTTTCTTTATTTTACTTATTTGTTTTATTCACCGTATAGTTTTACTTGTAGACATTTTATACAAGCTACATATAATACAGGTAGTCAGAGGTATTAATTCATTATATATATAAATATGAATATCTGGCATAAAACACAATGGCTTCAGGCATTGAATTAATTCAGCCATGTGGCATCTTGTTACCACTGTACAGTACTTTCTCATGAGTATCATTTTATTCATTTATATTTAATGCACTGTGTGTCAGGTACGATCATCTTATCCGTCATGGAGCCTAAGATCCTCTCAGTGATGAAAAACAATCTATAGCTAAAAAACTATAAATGCTAAATTATTTTAGCCCAACCAGTTCAGTTTATTTGTATACTGATCCAATTATGGGTTAGGTTTTCTAGATTTGAAATGTTACCCTACATTTCAATCTGAACTTCATGTTTAAAGTTCACTCAATCAATCATCAGTCTGCCTCTACATGAAGACTGTTCTTAAACAAGATGATGACTCATAATCAGGCTCCAAACCAACCTGCATGGCAGCCAATATTCCATTTCAACTTTGTTCGCAGCTCCTTAAATCTCCACCTATTATATATCGGCTGATGTTTCACTTCTCTGTGGAGAGGTTGTTCAATCTAACATTCAGTTTCTATGCAGAAAGACTTTAATGGACTCAGTGACTTAACTTTTCCTTCTGTCAGTTCTCTTACCTTTGCCACCTGGAGTGGCTTCTGATGTTCAGCCCCTCCCTGGAGACGAAAGCCCCATGGTGCTCCACCTGACAAAGTAATTATCACTTCCTCTGCAACCATTGTTCTGCTGTTTTTCTTTCTCTGTCTCACTTTCTTTCTTGTCCTTGTCTTGTTTTTTTGTTTTTGTTTTTTGTTTTTTTTAAGCTTTTCCTCTTTCCTTCTTGCTGCTCCTCTTTTTCGTTTTTCTTGTGTCTGGGGGCCCTCAATGTGTCGGCCCCATGGTTGGTGATCAGGGCCCCCTCAAAGAGCTCTGACCTGGTTTACGCCTGCCACACTGTCTGGGCGCCGACTTCTGTCTGAGTCCAGCGTCAAGGCCAACACTCACACCTGAACACACACACAAGGGAGGGAGAAAGAGAAATATGATGGGAGGGGGTCTGTGTGTGCTTACACTGAGGAATGCCTGCTCCAAATGAGTGAGGGGAGGGACCAGTGAAACACTTGTCCTGTCACTCAGACCTATGCCACTAGGTTTCTGATATCCCATCCAAAAATAGGACACCACGTCCACCGCTGCTCCTCTGCAGACCAGGGGAGCACTAACAGTCAGAACGTCCAAATGGCACACTGTCAGATCTGTCTCTACAGGGTGGAGGTTATCCATAACCTTTAAGATAATTACAAACCATTTCTCAAAACTCACATCAACCTGTCATTAGTGTTACTGTTCGTGCCTCCATGTGATTAATTTGATTTCACCACATTTCAGTTCAGTTCAGTTTAGTTTTATTTCATTGTACCAAATGACAACATATAAACCATGTCAAGGTAATGCTATGGTATCCAAACCTTATTGTATTATTATATGTAAATGGTACTCTAACACTGGTTGAAATGATTAAGACTCGGATGAATGTGTGTCCTTGTCAACATATTAGTGTTTATTTTTGAGTTTTTGATGCTGCTGCATCCTGCCATCTCTTGTGATCCTAGAGACATTCTGTCCTGTCATCACAGAGCTTTTAGGATAAATACTTATGAAAGCTCTTGATGAGTTGCCTGCATAGCTACATTGAAATGTGCCCTGAGTTAGAATTCCACTGCGTTCACAGAATGACTAATGCCTCACAACAAAAACTCACAATTAATTGTCCAATATGTGGATTTAAATGCCCCGTGTATACAGACAGTTATTGGACTGTGTATGGAATAATCTGTGGGTCCAGTTGGATTTGAAGGTCTCTTTGGAAAAAAGCAACAGTAAAATAACAATACTGCTCACTCTGGTCTGGATGCACCAGTACATATATTATATTTACCTCTAAGTGTCTGTCACAGTTAGACCCCACCTTCTTCTCACACTGAGCCAAACTATTTGGCAGCTGGAAAGAGTCAGAGTGTGAACAAAAACATTTTACACACATACACAGTAGCATGGTTGGGGTCATATTCAGATAGATTTAAACATGTAATTATTGTCAACTTTAGAAGGACAATCGGATGAATAATAATGAACTTACAATAATAACAGCATGAATGGCAAATAAATCTAATAATGTTTTTGGAATATATCCTTTGAAATCAAATGTATTGGATATTTGAGTATATTGGTAAATGACATATTATACTTTATTTTTATGCAGTAAGTACCTTACCTATTATTTATTTGTTAAAGGTGTCATGAAAACTACTTTTCCACAATTATTTTGGAATCTGATGGGTCACCCTGAATGTCACCTCCACTGACTGTATTTCCCATTCATAGAAAACAACACAGAAACAAGTCACTCAGAAAAGCCTCTCCACTACAGTCACAAGGACATTGGCGTCACTAGGACCCATGTGGGGTTAAACCCGTCCCCCATTGCAGCGAATTTGAAGTAGCATTTGCATTAGCATCTACAAAAGAAGACGGCGCCACAGTAGCTGCTGCACAAACTAGAATAAAATGGCGGCTCAAACTACTTCATGTGTTTTTTCCCCTGCACATTTTCAAAACAAGTGGCGGCAGAAACCTGGCTAGATGCTACTCTGGTAAAGGTAAACACACAGAGTGACAAGGAGGAGGGTGTTCCTTCACCCATTCTGAGTCATGGACATGTATGTACCGATAAACTCTGTTGTTTGACTTCAAGTCATTTTTCTACCCTCCAAAAACAGCTTGAAACAAAGCAATTTGGACATTTTTTAAAAAATAGAACCAACAAACAACAAATTCAATAACAATGCAAAACACAGTGATATTAATGAAATAACCATGGAATGACTCCTTTAATGTTTTGTAAATGGTCATACTGTAAAATTTGATTATTCTTTAACAAACAACTGCACTTGTCTATTAAAAATAATAAAATTTTACAGTTATTTGTTAATGGTTTGTTTATGTTAAATTGTGTATGAACAATACATTAACAAACCACTTACAAATAGGTAACAAATAGTTAATGCATAGTGAATTATATTATAAAGCGTTACTCATAAACCTACTCTAACTATGTTGTACTTTAGTTTGAGGCATTGGCAGGCTGATGATCCCCTTGCTAGAAAGGCAATGCTGCTATTATCAATGTTGCAGGAGGTCACCAATGATAGCTGCTCCCTTTGGCAGCCTGGCTCTGCAGCTGTCTCCAGACCTCAGGATAGCAACCAAGATCAGTCCCGGGTCACACATACTCACAAACCTTTCAATCACATTCTGAAGACAGTATCACACAGAACACTGTAATGAAATCAAGTGCCCTTTGATACAGATTGAATGTGATAAAGTCAGTCATGTGCTCCAGCTGTAAGTTGTAAAAAAAAAAAAAAAAAAAAGGGTTTGAAAAAAAAAACAGTGTGTTCAGTTCAGCTCATTTGTAGAAACAACACCCTCTAGTGGTCAAAATTATTGCCTCCTGGAGATTAGATTTTAGTCCTTGATGGAATAGTGATCCTAAATTATCCTGGCACTGTGCATTCAGAAATAAAGAATAATATTAAAAAATTTTTTAATTATGTTACAGGCAGAATTTACAGTCTGGAAAATGGTGTCAAGTTTTTACTGTAGGTTTTTTCTTAGGGTATTTCATATTAGTTTGCTTTTCGTTTGATGGATTCATAAATAGCTGTAGTTTTATCTTTAGTGATTGACTATACTAATTGAGTTAGTTTTTATTTTTGTTCTTCGGTTAGTATGATAGAATACATGATAGCAACAATTACATGTAAAATAATTATGTAACAGAGACTCCATGTTGTACAAAGTTAGATATTACGACAGTATACATAATGAATCAACTACATCTATATTACTTCATATTTTTTAGTTTGTGTGCAGAATTCAAGCATTTTTTTCTTTGTAGTTTACAGTTTAAGGTTTTTTTTGTTTATATTTTAGTTTTCATGCAGAGAGTTGTGGAATAATGGATTAGCAATTGATGACAAACGCACCTGTTCCACAAAAAAAGGTCCATATGTGTATGTATAGAATGTGATGTTTTTTGCTTTCTTCGTGTGGCTCCATTAAATTTGTACTGTTTTTAGTCCATATGCTCATTATGCTGTGTTCACAAATTGAAATGAGGAATTAAAAAGGCATACAGACTGGAAGGAAGAGACATGAGAGAGTACATGAGTAGTACTTTGTGTCCTGTATTACCTTGTATCTCTACCCTTTAAAATATATGTAAGCTTTTGACATTTTCTCTCTCATGTCTTTCTTTCTTTCTTTCTTTCTTTCTTTCTTTCTTTCTAATAATTGTTGAGCAGCAGTAGGCACACACTCCTACCACATTTTAATGTATTTTTGGTGCCAACATGGCTACCACTAGCAGCTGTCTCACAATTGAGGTGAAAATGAAACCACGCTTACGCTAATGAACAACACAGTGTAACCTGACCATTTAAAGCAGACACAAAGGCAGCAGGACCCTATGTTGATATTAACGTAATGAGAAAATATCCAAACCAGGTGTACATTAAAGCAGGAGACTGTTTTTCTAAAAGTTCTATGTGTTAAATACATGTGAATAAAGCTACTGTATGTGTTTTTATTTCGTAAAGAAAAAAATTATGAGTTATATTCATTTAAACTTTAATTTGTCCACACAAACAAGTGTCATTTTGAAAAGATCCATGTCGATAGAAAAGATTATTATTATTACATACGTTATTTATTCTATTTCTAAGGAATTTCATTGGTTGTTACATGTTTTTTGTGTTTGGTGTCTTTGGTGATTAGATTAATGGATTATTATCAATCTTGTTATAACTGAGCAGTAATTTGAAGCACTACTATACTATTTTTTTTTTCTCCACATTCACACACATACATACATACACACACACACACCTTGGATTAAGACTGATGGTGGGGGTCATATCTTTCCTTTCTGCTGCCATTTAAATACCACAACATTTGTGGGTAACATTTCATTCCAAAAGTTACAAACCCTCGCTGTCACAATTAGCATCATCTTTTTCCTTCTGCTTGGATGAAATACAGATGGGCCCCTGGGTCTCTGGATCTGTCTGTCTGCCTCTGTCTCATTCTGTACCTCTAGCCTAGAGCATGATTTCCCCTCTGCACCCGTGAACTTGTGACCTCAGTTGGTGACAGACTGTGCTGCTCCTTCCTCATCTCTCCCAGGACAGCAGGAGTCCTGGGAGAGATGAGTCCTGTGTCATCTGCCTCACGACACCGAGGCGGCATTGTGCCAGGTGGCCCCTCATAACCCCTGTGTGCTGTCACCAGTGACTCATTTATATACACGCACCTGCAAACAATTGTGCACACCATCTGTCCTAAATATGTGTTCAAAAAAACCTTCACACCACCTAAGCCATTTCATCAGTCTGAAGTACCTTCATCACACCAACAAGCTGATTTAATTATACTACACTTAAGCAATAAAGACTCAAACCAACCACTCTATAACTGATGAGCCACTAAACATATCAATACATGTAAATAATTGGTGTAAAAAGGGTTTGTTATATTTTTATTGTCATCAGATATGACCCTTTTGTACGTTCACAGCAAACATGGAAACTTTATCATCTTTTACAGCATTGATTCATCAGTAAAACCTTTGATCACTAACAGTGGATGGACACATTTGTTTTACATCCTTTTATTGATGTCTTTGCTGAAAAAGTAAAAGTATTTATGAACGTCTACATAATAAATATAGGGAAATATATGATTTACATTGAAAAAATACAGAGGATAACTTTCAAATAAATTGTAATAAATTACAAAATTAACAAAAGTTAGATAGAGAGAGAAAAACTTTTGTGGAACTGCCACAAAAGTAGCACTGGGTCTGTGGGTTAAATTGTCATAATAAGAAAAGTATAGGGTTCATTGATATTATTACCCTAGCCTCTGCTCCATAGAAAATAACTGATATGAACAAATTAAAACCTTGAAAGCATTGCAACAAAATAGAATGCAGCCATTTTTAGGGATGTGTCTGTTCTCTGCCAGAAAAATTTCAGTGTGTTATACATATTAACTCACTACACAAGGACCATGTAAGCAGTCTTTTCTCAAAAATAAATAACTATTCACTAAGAAAATAAACATCCTCAATGAAGTAGTGGTTCTCAAGTGTTGGACTTTTCCGTTTCAACTCTCGGATTTCACTAAATATGTGAGCAGAGGTGATTTTGTTTGTAGTCTTTGGTTTGACGAGCAGACTCAGATTTCAGGTCTAAAAGAGGCCAGTGCATGTTGGTTAGAGTGTTGTCACAATGAGTCATACTATCCAATGTAGGAAGGAGGTTAAGTTGGATGTTTAGGAGCTAGTCTAATGAGGTCTGATTCTCAAATGTTAGTCGCCTTAAGTCTTTTGTTTCCTGCTAAGTAATGTGAGATACTAAGATTTTGACTTTTTCAGGTTTATTTAATCCCTTCACAATCAGCTTGAGGTATTTGAGTGCATGTGTTATTCATTTAATCCTCATGGTGGCACTCTCCACTGACTGTACCATCAAACTCTGGGCTTGTGAACTTTTCCATTTTTGATGAGTCAAACCCAACACTGTGTCTCCTCAAGGGAAACGTCTGATAAGAAGAAGAAGAAGCAGTCCAGCCAAGGAGGAAGAGGAGGAGGAGGAGGAGGAGGAGGAGGAGGAGGAGGAGGAGGAGGAGGAGGAGGAGGAGGAGGAGGAGGAGGAGGAGGAGGAGGAGGAGGAGGAGGAGGAGGAAGAGGAGGAGATGTTTACCCAGAGTTTGTGAATTTGACATGAGGCCAGCAGTGTCCATGGTGTGGGTGTTTTGTTTGATGTGATGAGCCCAAATGGACACCCACCACCTCAACCTCATCCTGTCAGTCCATCACTGAGAAAGGTGAGAAGAATAAGCAGTGTATTACGTTTCTGACAAGTGAAAGTTGATCCCTGAGTATTTGAGGAGGAGCAGAGCCGCTGTCTCTATCAGTGTCACCTTCGGGCCTGTCTGTGTGATGTCTCAAAGCCCACGCTTGACAGAACCGCTGGTGTATCAGACAGATACCGACATAACTTTGGACCACCAAGTGTCACATTACACTCTGACTGTGTCTTCTTTGTTTCCATATCCAGTTGGGAACTCTGACCTGAATGCACTGATCCATGGGGAGTTATCACATCATCTTGTCCCCACAGGTAGAGACAGAGTTTTGAGCAGGGGTGGCAAAATATGGTCCATGGGCCAAAGTTGACCTGCCAAATGTGTCAGGAATCATCAGTAAAAAGAATTGCATGATCAGTGATTTATGACTTAGTGAATGTAGTGATTTCTTTCTTTCTTTCTTTTTTTTTTTTTTTTTTTTTAACCAAAAAATAAACTCCTTACTGGGTGACGCACATGTACTGGGTGACCTTTTGGAGAGACTGATGTATGTGTGAAAAAGAAAGTAGGATATGTTTGTAAAGATATGGGAACCTTTAAAGGTGTCATATGTAGTTTAGCCATTAATAGTTCCCATTAATCATAAAACGTCCAAACCTGACTGTTGCCGTCTGGTATCACGATACCAACGAGGGTCCTTATCTAAAATCCTTGCATGTGATTAGATGAAGAATCTGTCCATCATCTTGACTGATGCTTCAGTCACTCACATTGAACTCAAGCAGTGACTCAGAGCAACAGCATTAGAAGAACCATACTGCAGCAGACCATCAACACAAACACCACAGTATGGCTGCAACTAAACGCACCACTGCATTGTCTGTAAATGACCATTGTCGTATGTGCAGTGAAAATCTGAGGACAAAAGACAACATCGGTAACAGCCAGTGGATGTTCCTTGAACTACCCTATGGAAAACAGGTAGACCAGCGGCTTGTAGAACTTTGTCTTAACTTGTCAGATGTTCCAGAAAAATCCTCTGGCATATGTCTGATCTGCCTTCACTTAGTTGGAGACACCAGAGGACTGTGGACACTATAAGGGAATGACAAAAAGCTGAAGAGGAACAGGTGCCGAACACCAACGCCACCCAGTCATGGGAAGTCCCACCCGGCGACACTGATTGGCTCCTTCGTTTTTCAGAAAGCTTAAAGTGCACAATACTCAGATGGTTGCGTGAGCGAAGCGACAATGTGATGATGTCATCACGACAAGTCGACTCTCCTCCGACGGTATTGACGGATAAGTCGACTTGAAAAAACTAAAGTCGTTAATGCCCTACAATAGACTATATGCATATTGATAAAATATAAGTATTTCCTTTATTAGTCTCACATTGCACCATTGACAGCCTCGAAGATATTTTGTCCAAGATCTCCAAAACATTTTCTTATTTTCACAAGACATATGCTTGTGACATGACTTTCACAATGACCACAGACCTCGGTGTCTAATTTCTATGTTAGTTGATAGGCTTGGAAATATAAAGTAATTTTCAGATAACCAATTTGACAAACACATTCGGGCACAGAACACCCGAATGTGTTTGTCAATTGAAGCCCACTTTAGCTCTAGCTCGACAAAGTGGCTCCAGATTGAGTGAGTCACTTATTCTTTGCCATGAATAAATCACACCCACTGCTACTCTCTTCTACTCTGCACCACTGGCTTTTCCAAAACACACAAACATACACAACACAACATGCATTAACACACACGTGTTGGAACAGAGACACACTGTACAATACATGCATCCATACAACTACAATGGACAATGAGCTGCATCCTTTCCCTGTGTTAACATTCTGACCCATTTCCCCTATGCAGTGATGCAGGAAGATGTGTTTCCAGTGATCAGCAATTATTGCACACCCACCAACATTACAGCGTATATCACAAAATTTGCACAATTTAGGGTGACACGGTGGTGCAATGGATAGCACTCATGCCTTACAGCAAGAAGGTCATAGGTTAGAGTCCAAGGGGGTGGGGACTTTCTGTGTGGAGTTTGCATGTCCTCCTCATTTTTGTGTGGGTTCCCTTCAGGTACTCTGGCTTCCTCCCACCATTCAAAGCCATGCACTGATTAGTTTATGTGTTAATCTGTTAGTAAGTTTGAATCTGAGTGATTTATTTTTTTTTTGTTTTTATATGTTCAGCTCTGTGATGAACTGGTGACATGTCCAGGATGTACCCCACCTTCACCCATAAATAGCCGAGATAGGCTCCAGTGACCCTAATGAGAATAAAGTGGGTTCATACAATGCATAAATGAATGAATGAATTACAATACAAAAGCCTTTTTTACTTGTTTGATACTCATCAGTCTATTTTGGTATCTTAACCAAGTCATGTTTCGTACACCCAAGGACTGTGTCTCTACTTGGATCATTTTAAAAAGCCATAACATAAGCTTTCATTCATTTCAGTCATATTTTTTAATATTTATTGAGCTCATATAGTAAAGAGCAGAACACAATCCCTTGCTCTCTCTAGTCCACAAGAAGACATTTGTCACTTTACATTTTAACAACCCTTCCTCACTCTCCTCCCCCATCTTAGCGGTAAAACGGAGTTCATGTCTCTCTGCATTTCCCCGAGGCAAACTGATGGCTACACCCAGAGACCCAGACGTACACATACAAAGAGACAAAGTGACTGCTCTTTTTATGCCACTTTGTTTACAGTGCACTCCACTCTCAGATAGAGGACTGTTCTCCATTTTGCATGTGCAGTATTGCTGGTTGTCTCACTGTTTCCAACATGACCCGTGTTTTACTCAATTTCTCCTTTTCTGTTGTGTATTATATTACCCTCCATATGGTCCCACTTCCCACCAGTTCTTTAACCCTACAGTTTTTTCACCCCCCACCCCTCTCCCCATCTACCTCATTCTTACCTCATCCCCATCTTTTCGTCTCATGCTTTAGATTTCTATCTGCCTCCCTTTCACTGTGGGCAAAAAGCCTGTGAAATTTCCCACAGGGTGAAGCAACATGAGTTTGCTTCTACAACTTAGGAAATGGACTCATATCTGAAGCATTGATTTCCTCTCAGCATTATGGGAAGAGGATGGCCTGCGAGGTGAGGGCTAAGAGCCCTCCGGTCGATACACATTCTCATCACAACACCGGATGTTCGACCATGGTCAGATTGGATTCACTACTGCACAGCTGTAATTGTCGTTGAGTGACTGTATTAATTGAACAGGATCAAGAAACAAAAGAGAGATGACAAGGATTATTAGATTTTTATTTTGAGATTTATATTGTGAAGTATGCAGACGGGAAGATCACAGTGAAAGTAGCATTAGAAGCTACAAAAGGGCTTTAATAGGAAATGCTATTAAAGTCATAGTGACTATAACTATCTGTAACAGTTATAGTAATCATGGAGTAGACTGTTTTGTAAATTCACCTCACATGAAAGCATTGAACAACCAAGCACTATTACTCTGGATGTGACTATAACTATATTTTGTTAACCTTTAAAGACCTACACCTTTTTTCCAATTGGTTTTAACCTCAAAATACAATATTTTTCTTCATTTATCGCCATTTAATATTGTGATTCCCTACTTTGTTTGGCTCATGAGCCTATGTTAACATAATATATTTCAGGCCAGACATTCGAAACTGAGACTTCTTTTTGTTGCTAGAATTAACTTGTTGTTGATCATGTAATGGTTTTTTTTATACTATGTTACAAACATACATTTAGGCTATATAATGTATATTATTGTAGAATGAGACAGAAAATATATTACTGGACAAAGTGCGAATTTTATTTTGTAGTATTTTATGTCCAGTTAGTCCAATTTACAAATTATGAATTATGAAAGAGCTGCAGCATCTGAAACCAACCACAATGGACATTTAACATATAAAAGGTACCACAGTGCTTTAGTTTCAGGTTCACATTTTGCCATGTCTTGATTCTCTCTGTCAACTCACCATATATTTTTTTGCTAGTAATTTTTTTTAACAATTACTAGAATTTTTAGATCATCTCATTTGAATTCCAGGCACCCCCATGTGGGGCTCCTACTCCAAGGTTGAAAAACACTGATTTAATATAATATTAAGAGAAAATGAAGCATTTTTCTATATTTAATTGGTCACTATGTAGATGTCCCTAAAAACAAAGTACATTGATTGTATTGATAAATCAGTCTTGCAGAAAACAGTAGTGTTTTCATGTTCACTATGGAGCCTCTGTAGGTCATGTCTGATAGTGGTACAAAGCTGAGAACTGGCATTTACTTAAATATATTGATAGGACTCACAATTTGAAAGTTATTGACTAATTTACATCCGGAGATGCTTGGGGCTACTGGAGGCTGTTTAGGTCTTAAAGGGTTAAATAAAACAAGATCAAGGATCCAATATCCAGTCCATTTATAAATATTAATCATCGTTTAGATATATTAGAATTTATAAGTCATGGAAATTAATTAGTTTCATAATGAGGAATCAGTAGAGGTCAAAAGAATGAATTCACAAGTCATTTAAAATCATATGTGTTCGGAGCTAAGTACTGTACCACCACAAATCACTTCACAATAAATTAATCTAGATGAGGAAAAGAGAATGATACTTGTATTATAATATTGTAGTGAGTAATGACTGGAAAGACAAGATCTATGTTTGTTTACAGTGTACATTTCCAGTCCTATGATTAAGACCAAAGTTCAGTCTCTGCATAATAACAACAAGTAAACATCAGTCAGCCAGTACTTATTTCATACTTCACTTTCACTTCAGGAGAAACTCAGGAGAAAATATCCAGCTCCAGGGTGTCAGCTATTCAATTAAATGACTCATTCAGCCTGAAAGAAACTATAATCTCCTGTCCCAGCTACACTATGAAATACCAGCCCTCAAAAGAAAGTTTTAACAGATCAATGAACATCAAACTTGGCTTAACAGTTGAACATTAGTTTATCTGTCACACACATACAGTATGTATATATTGCACGGTATATGTGTATGCATATCTCCAGTAATCTGTTTTGAATCTGAATATGACAGAGAGACAATTGATGCATCAATAGACAATGATGAATTCTATGATCTGCACTTTTTTTCTATTTAATGCCAGGCATGTCTTTTACATGTATTTTTTCCAACAACATTCAGTAATTGCCACAAAAGTCACATCAGGTCCTTATAGGTTAAAATATACTGTTGCTCTTTTTTTTTATTCCTATTTATACACATCAGTAATCACATTTTAGCTGGTAAAATGATTCCATACTGAGCCCCAAATACTCTTGATCTATCATGACTACATTACATTGTTACAATCATTTCATAAGAAGAATAAAACAAACAAAAAAAGATAAAACATATTATATTCCAGTTTTATTCTATGGACAAGAGCACAGTTATAGAACTATGGAATCAACATAATGGTTTGGATTTGATAAATGAATATAAATAAAGGCTAAATTACCCTCATGCTGAAACTGTTTTTATATTCATTGAAGGTGATATATTAAGATTTTTTTTGTGTCCTTTTATTAACTGTACAGGCACAGGTATGGCCTCTTTGTGAAAGAAAACAACATCTGTGTATTGATTTAGCAGCTAATAATGTTTTGTTTTTGTTTTTGTTTTTTTTTGCTTAATGGCCAAAGTTTGGACATTTTGTGCTGATCTTGTTGATCTTGAAGTACTAAGTGTCTCTATACTGTCTGTATAAACACTATATATTCCTGTCTGCATGTGTATATGTGTGTTTCACAAGGTCAATTCATTCTAGTCATCATTGAGGCGCCTGCGAAGACAGAGGAATGTCACAGGCCAGTGTAAAGAGAAAAACTGTCTCTCTTTTTCTGTCTCTGTCTTTCATTCTCACTCACACCAGCACATTTACGTATACACACCTCTACTAACTTTTTGCCAGCGTCAGAGAAGCCTCCTCCCACCACAGACCTGGCATCAGATCAGCACCAACCTTGAATACTCCTAAGAAAAAGACAGCTTCTCAAAGTTAATGGACAGACGTCTGGACTTGCTCCTGGGACATATACATCATACATACAGATCTTGTTTTTTCCACAGGAGCAATTCTGCTGAAGATTTATTAACTGCAGACTAAGCAGTAAACATCTAGAATCTGACTTAGGTAGGCATTAGCAGTACCGGAGATGAGAGAAGCCATGCTCTGTATCTTTTTTATGGCGTTTGCATTGCCCTTGTTCTATGGCCTCGGCTGCCAGGGTAAAACCCCCGATGATGGTGTCAGGCCCAAGCCGCCACACATCATCTTCATCATGGTAGATGACCAGGGTTATGGAGACATTGGCTACCATGGTTCCGACATCCACACCCCTGTGTTGGACCAGCTGGCAAGAGAGGGGGTCATACTTGAAAATTATTATGTCCAACCCATCTGCTCACCCTCTCGCAGCCAACTCATGACAGGACGGTGAGTGATTTCCTTATATTACATTATTTTTGTAATGGTAAAAAGATCTGGTGGGATTTTCTAGAGATGCATTCAATATTAATGGCTTGATATTAATCCTAGGAACCATATCAAGAGAGTGAATTATTATTATTATTATCATTATCATTATCATTATCATTATCATTATCATTATCATTATTATTATTATTATTTTTTTTTTTTTTAATTTAAAGTAAGAAAAACCTACTTTGTCATTAGAAAAACAATTGATCATGAAGTTAGCTATAATTAAAGTGAATTGGCAATAAAAAATGTATATTGTAACATGAAATAAGCGAAAACTGAGTTTTCAGAGTGTAATGAACAAACAAATACAACTGCAGGTACAATCAACGTTATTTTCCTCTAGTGTTAATGCATCAGGTTGTGGAATATTGTGAATTTTAAAGGTTGTACAATTCATGTTTGATACCACACTTTCATTCATCCTATTTTTTCAGTTTTTCTGTAAATCATGTCTCTCCTCATAATTCCTATAATTTAACTTTAGACTAAAACAAGTCATGCCCTTCAAATATATTTCATAATAAAACTATATGAAATCTTAAAAATTAAATAAAACATAATATGAAAATGACAGACTAATTAGTTTACTATTGATGTGTGTAGATAGAATAGAATAGAATAGAATAGAATAGAATAGAATAGAATAGAATAGAATAGAATAGAATAGAATAGAAAGATCTTTATTGTCATCATACACAACACCATGTATGAGATTTAAAAGAGAACTTCCAGCAGTGTAAAACCCACAAATACAAACTAAAAACTCAAGTACTAGGTAAAAACATACATAATATATATGAATATATTACTAAAAACTATTAAATATTAATAAAAAGTAGTAAAATTGAGAAAAACACAGTAGAGAGGGCATGACAGCAGTAGAATAAGTATAAATATATTAAATATATAGCTTATTAGCAGCTTGTTCATATCTTAGAAATATCAAAATATCTTTGACGGCCTAAACATTATACATGGATGATGACTTTTATTTCATTGTTATTCTTTTTCCTTCTGTCACTCTGTCACTGTGTCCCTGTCGCCAGCTACCAAATTCACACCGGCCTCCAACATTCAATCATCCGTCCACGCCAGCCGCTCTGCCTGCCCCCGGACATCCCTACCCTTCCAGAGCGTCTGTTCAAAGCTGGATACGCCACACATATGGTGGGCAAATGGCACCTGGGCTTCTGCAGACCAAGCTGCCTGCCAACAGGACGTGGTTTTCAGAGTTTTCTGGGCACACTTACCGGAAGTGGAGACCACTTCTCCTATCAAAGCTGTGACGGAGCTGAAGCCTGTGGATTTGACCTGCATGATGGAGACAAACCTGCCTGGAAAATGACTGGAAACTATTCTACTCTGCTCTACATTGACAGGTGAGCACCAATGTTTTATTATGACGTGCACATTAAAGAAATAGAAGGAATTTTAGAGTCTACTCTTATTTTGATCTCACTGGGTTCAAGAAAAAAATAAATAAAGATAGGATATGAAGGACCAAATGTCAGAAGTTATCATATTTCTATCATATTTGTGTGGCTGAAATCATCCCTACAAACATGTAATAAATAGAATAGAAGTAACTGACTCCTGGATGAGTGCTTCATGAGCAAAAATAGGCTGAAGGTCACTAACTAACTCACAAATAAATGAGAAAATCATTGAAAGGCTTAAAAACAATGGCCTTCAAATAAAGACACAAAAGGATTTCCACATGAGTCATGATTACTGGGCTGAGAGGAAGCCTTCGTGTGTCCAGCTCTGTCAAGTTCTCTGGACCCCAAGGACTCAGTGATAGATTATCACATAGTGGGGAGTTGAAATGTGCTCCAATTAATGAGTGTTATATACAATGGAATACCAGGTCAGTGCCAGGTTTAACAATATGAATGACAAATGATTTTGTCTGTCTGTCTGTCTGTCTGTCTGTCTGTGTATGAGTAACAATGCTCCTATCACAATCATATTCATTGTTCATGAATGATCTGATTACCTCCGCCAAGGAGGTTATGTATTTACCAGAGTTTGTCTGTCTGTCTATCTGTCTGTTAGTTAGCAAGATAATTCAAAAAGTTATCTACGGATCTTGATGAAAATGTCATGACGTGTTGGGGGTGTACCAAGGAACAAATGATTAGACGTTGGTGATGATCCTGGATTCTGGATCACTTTGAAATCTATTCTCTATTTACCGTGATGTAACATTTCAAATCCAGGATCTCTTCAGGATCACCACCAAAATCTAATCATTTGTTCCATGTGACACCCCCAACACGTCATGAAATTTTAATAAAGATCCGTCCATAACGTTTTGAGTTATCTTGCTAACAGACAGACAGACAAACAAACTCTGGCAAAAATATAACTTACTTGGTGGACCTCTTTTCAATTGTAGGGGGGGTGTTTGCCTTTGCGGAGGTTTATGCTCTCCGAGTGCTTTTCTAGTTTCTAAAATTAACGTGCTTGTGTAAATGTGGTACTGAACATGTGTACCTTCTGTCCTAACAGAGTCAAACAAATCCTGAAGAGCCATGACCCCCATAAGCCCCTCTTCCTCTACCTGTCACTACAGGCTGCACATACACCCTTACAGGTACCTGATCGTTTTCTGCACCACTATGACACTCAGGGAAATCGACTTCGACGTCACTATGCAGCCATGTTGAGCTGCCTGGACGATGGGGTCGGACAGGTTGTTGAGGAGTTAAAGATGAGTAGCCTCTATGACAACACGGTGCTGATCTACTCATCTGATAATGGAGGACAGCCGCTCTCTGGGGGAAGCAACTGGCCGCTGAGAGGTGGAAAAGGCACCTACTGGGAAGGAGGAATCCGAGCTGTGGGCTTTGTCCACAGTCCCCTTATGAAAAGGAGGGGTGTCATCAGCCATTCTCTGATCCATATATCAGACTGGTTTCCGACTTTACTGGGATTGGCTGGAGTTCAGTCTCACCGTGGCCTCGATGGTCATAATGTGTGGAGAACTATCAGCGAAGGTCTTCCCTCTCCTCGCACTGAAATCCTTTTTAACATTGACCCAGTCTCCAGGAAGCCCGAGGAGCCGTATGACAAGGCGTTAGTCCTTAACGGCTTTGGCATCTGGGACACGGCAGTGAGAGCAGCGATTAGGGCAGGGGACTGGAAGCTACTGACTGGTAACGTTGGTAATGGGGACTGGATACCTCCACACTCTCTGCCCAGTGGCACACAACAGTGGCGTGGTCTTGAGAGGAGGTGCAATAAGTTGGGGAAGTCAGTGTGGTTGTTTAATGTCACCTCTGACCCCTATGAGAGGTCAGACCTGGCGGAGGCTCGCCCAGAGGTTGTAAAACATCTGCTGACCCGACTGGCAGAATACAATCAGACCGCTGTGATGGCCAGGAATCCACCAGATGATCCAATGGCTGACCCTGAACTGCATGGAGGGGTGTGGAGCCCTTGGTTGGGTGTAGAGGGGCACGAAGGGGATAATGAGGAGGAAGATGGAAGGAAAGATAGAAAGACAAAAATAAAACAGTGCAAAGTCTGCAAACTTAAAGCTCTGTTTAAGAAGGTGGGATCACGTCTGCAGAGAAATACTCTTTTCTTCTAAAGCCTTTAGAAAGCAAGATAAAAAAAAATACAAACTACAAAAAAAAAAAAAAAACAGCAAGGAAAACAGACACAAATACAGAGCAGCAGACAATCCCATCAGATAGATAAGATCAAAAACTGCAGGTATTTAGTTAAACAGGCAGCCTGATAGACAAAGCAGACAGAACTGTGTGGCTGAGCATCATGACTCATTCACTGTCCTCTGGCCACACTGCACAAGGGTGACTTTGGACCATTGTGGGTCTGTAGAAGGAGCAATGTGTGTGTCATTGCACATGTATGCCTGTACTCATGGCCACATTTTGATTAATACAGAGATAGAGCGTGTGCATGTGGAAGTGAAGCCTGGAGAGATAGGATGAGGGGGAAAAAAAACACACGAAGGATGACCTCTCCATGTCTCATCTCCTAATCATCCAAGAAGACCCTTTAAGGGTGACACAAATAAACCCACAGGGGTTGTTTTTTGTCAAATGTCACCTTGGTTTTTCATTCTTGGGGGTTATACCAATGTTCTTATGCTCAAAATATACTTCATTCTCTTTGTAAGAGCTCTGAGCACCATACAATGTCCAGTCCCTCCAGCAATATCTAACCAAGACAGACTCAGCAGCTGATCCTATCTTTATTTTAGCAAATTAAAACCCACATTTTTGCTGATTTTAATGCGTCTTTTTGTGGTGAAAATTGGACAATTGTGGCATGTCATGCTTAGATTCAGCCCCCCCCCCCTCATTTTTGTTTGGAACAGTTGAATGTGCATCATGTAATTTCACCAGTAACAGGTCTTTCCCTCAAAAACAATGGCAATATATTGACTGTAGTTTGCTAAAGTAGTATGGAATTAGGTGAGCACATATGCATTGCTGATGAACATCTGATGTGACGCAGGCAGAGATAATTTTATAGATGAAATAATGCAATACAGCTTTACTCACAATACAGCCCAGTATATTAGGTACACCTTGCTAACATCAGATGTGCCTCGTACTGCTGCTGGTGAGTATGTATACTGCTAATGTTGCACATTTGTCTCTAACACTGATGTGTTGTGACCACAGAGGTGCTCTTCCGCATATTTCACTTGAAATCAGCAGTTTGACTTACTGTGTTGCCTTTCTATCAGCTCAATCCACTGTGTCCATACTCCACTGACCTCTAGCATCAAGAAAGCGTAAAAAAAACAAAACCTGATGCTCACTGACATTAAGCACTAGAGATGATTGTGTGTCCCATTTCTATCTATCTCCCATCTCAGTCCCAGTAGATCACCAGTTTCTGAGATACTTACTGTAGACCAGACCATCTGGTGCCAAAGTTTCTTAAATCACCTTTGTCTCCCATTCTGCTGCTTGGTTTGAATCTCAGCAGATTGTCTTGGTGAAAGGAAGGGTATAGGCCTGGACACAAATCTAGGTGATTTATAGAGGCAAATAAATCACCTACATTCACACCTCTGGGATATAGATATACTAATTAATCTACTTAGCTGGGGAGGTTATTCTTTTGATCGTGACAGAAATGATTAAAGCACCAAAATTGGTAGAGATGAACATTAGAACATACCACTTCATTTCAGAAGGGGTGCCAAAAAAATTCAACCATCCGGTCACATGGTTTTATCTGAAAATGTGCTTTTTGGGTAAAATATAGTTTTTTAGAATTTTGTTTTTAGAAAATATATTATCCACTGGAGAAAAATGTTAACACTTGGAAATAATAATAGATCCTATGAATTTTTTTAGGTATGTTAATTAAGATAATCTTAACAAATTACCATGGTAACAGCCATTTTGAAGTTTTTTGATAGTGAAGTTTAAAAAAAAAAAAAAACATATCTCACAAATTGAAACTAATATTTACACAATTTTCACACCATTCTGGTTCTGAAACCATCAGGAAGTGTTTTGGTAACTATGATGTGGCATAGAAAGTTTCATAACATGGGAAATTTGGCGAAATTCACCCAAAAATGGCTGTTACTGTACCATGGTCATTTGTTAAAGTTAGCTCAATTAACATACCTAAAAAAAGTTCATAGGATCCATAGGTAACATTTCCAAGTGTGAAAATGTTTCTCCAGTGGCACCCCTTCTGAAATGATGCGGTATGTCCTAAAGTACCAATTTTGGTGCTTTAATCATTTCTGTAACGATTCTTCCAAGTATTTGGATTAAGCTGCCACACAAACTGAAGTGCACCATTTGGCCAGCACTGGCTGAGATCCTAATTTTATAGGGTGACACTGCAAAACACTGCACCATCTAATATCACTTGTTATACATTTAACCCTGCAGTTTGTTTGTATGTGTGTATATTACGGAGCAAAAATTCCATAATTGCTTAAAAATCTATCCCATAATACAGATTGTTGTTAAACGATGGTTAAATATGTGTATGTGACAGATAAAAGCAGCTACCAATTGCACATTCAGACACAAAAATAAGAGAAACCTAAATAAGGAAAGTATCTAAAATCTGGCTTTTCATCTTCCCTGATCTCATCTCCTGTAGCATTAAGTAAAATTTCACTTTTATCACAGATTATTTTGTGACTTTGTTGTTATTTGACAAATCCATTTGAAGCCCATCATGTCCCTGCTGTTTGAAATTTCACTCACGTCTCTCTTGGTTAAATCGGTGAATCTATTGCTTGGGTTCCGTTTTGTCAGATGAAATGTGACAAATCTGTACTCTGGTGGAAATGCTTTTGCTGGTGGGAAATGAAAGTCCAGAAATGTCCCAACATAAGCCTATTTGTGTCGATGCAACACGTGCAAAAGTTCAACCTTTAGCTGTCGTACATCTTTAAACACATAACCATTTAATAACATAATAATGTTTTTCAGTATGAGTGTCAGCACTAATCCCACACACATTCATAAGTGCTGTAGATGTCTCCCCAGGGGTCTGCTAATGAATATTCAAGCGTCCATCTCTTCCCCCTCTGGTCAGTGCTCACCCCTGCCTCCCCCTCACTCCTTCCTTCCCTCAGTAAAACCCTCAGCTCCGTGCTCCTAGCTCTCTTCAGTCCACTTCCCTTGTTGCTCTTTTTCATTTTGATCTTCATGTACCCACTCGTTTGTGTTCATTTGGAAGATTGAGGTAGAAATATAAACTCTGTTTTGCTCAGAGCTTTGTGGTATACACTCAAATAAAAAAAAAGCGGAGGCGTGAACAGATAGCTCCCCAGTGGCTGCATGAGACCGTCATGTTAGAACCACTTGTGAATCATTTAGAAAACTTGCTGCTCTGTACACAGGAAAAGTACAATATGGAATAATACAGGAAAGGTTTGAAAATACATCCAGATCTAAAGATTTTCTGTCTTTTATCAATCATTTTATTTAAAGAAATCATAATTTAGCTACAAGCCGTCATAGATTTCCCTTATTTTATAGTTTTCAGGGTGGGTGGTCCTTGATAACACACAACACTGAAGGCTTTTTTCTACCTGATGAGAGAACAGTGTTGTGCAAGATACTACCAAACTGTAATCCAATGAACATTACTTGTTATAGTTATTTATAGTAAATACTGTCTCACAAATGTAATGTTACATGACTCCTGTATTATTTTTATAATTACACTCATGCCCTAACCTTAACCCTAACACTAATACAAGATACATGAGAGCCTTGGGATGCATACATTTCCCTCAAGTACATGAGGACTGATATGTAATGCTCCAGTCTATGACAGAGGTGGACCGATATGGGTTTTTCCAAGGCCAATGCCAATTTTTACAAATGGGACCAAGATCTATAGCCAATTTTTATAATAATATAATAATAATAATAATAATAATAATAATAATAATCTTTATTTGTATAGCACCTTTCATACAAACACTGTAGCCCAAAGTGCTTCACATTGATTAAAAATTAAAATACAATTTTAAGGCAGGGTGAAATAAAAAAAATACATTATAATTCAATTGCACTAAATTATAAAATTACAAAAGTACAAGATAAACAGATTATACATGCATTATAAAATTTCAATAAACAAGAATAAAATTACAAGAGTAAACTGATCATACATACATTATATAATTTAAACAGAGCAAATCAGAAATACATTAAAATGTGATTATGCAATATAAAGAGTATAAAGAATGTAAAGAAAGGGGTCACAGAATTGTAACTCCATTCTTTATCTCCCTTCAAAGGCTGATGAAAATAAAAATGTTTTTAATTTAGTTTTAAACTGGCTTCCCTAATGTCTTTTGTAATTGTATCACATAACTTTGGTGCATAGTTAACAAAGCCTGCGTCTTCAATTTTCTTTGTCATATATCTGGGAGTCACTAGTAAGCCCGCGTTTTATTATTTCTTTTATGTATTTATTTGTTTGTTTGTTTTAAAGCACATTGACCAGAAAATACAGCTGAAACACTCAGAAAATGGACATTTTTATGCAGTATGTAGTAGTATGAATGAAATGATTAACACACACACACATAGAACCCTTTGAACAATTATTGAACTTCAAGTGCAATAATATCTGAAAACAATTGTACTACTTATCAGCTTAAAAAAAGATTGAAAACAAAAAACAAACATTGTAAATAAACATAAGTATATTGATTTTCTACCATTAGTCTATGATGTTTGAAGCACAGGTTTGAACATTTCATATGTTTAAACCATGTGCTGAGGACCCCAGAAGATAAATCTACAATTAATGAAAAAATCTTACTAGTTATAGAAATGTTAGCTCATTGCTGTTCACAGGGAACATGCTAACTAGTTTTATGATAGAAGGGTTAGGGTTACTAATGAGTCCATGTTTACAATGTACTATCTTACTTACTACTACTACCAACAGGAAATAATACTCTTTATTCCTTAAAGTTTCATGGTTTTGCTGTTTTTTCTTGTTTATTTCTTTCACTTGAACAATTAAAACATGGGTGAAAAGTGTATTGTAATGCAATCACTATTGAACATGTAAAATCACTGAAAATTGATTAGTACAGTAATACCTTACATTACTATGTTACAGCAAAAAGTAATCTATCACTGTACTACATTACATATATAAAGTATTACTCCCAACTGTGTGAGAGACTGATGTGAGAATATAGTTCAAGGATATTCAGAGTATAACATGTGAAAGTAAAGACTGTACATTTGATTTCCAGTATATTGTGAAGTTAGCTTGCAGAAGTAAGGCACTGTCACATGCTATAAATCATAGAGGAGATGTTGCAGAAACGCACACAAACATAAAAGTGGTGCTACTGTATGGAGCACGTGGGAGGGAGTGAGCTGTCAAACTCATCTCTGGATAATCAGCTGAAGTTTTCATTTTCTTTTGTAAAGTGCTGTGGGATAAAAAAAAAAAAAAAAAAAGCAATCTAAGCCTTTGTCATGGTTTGTGCATTTCATATTTGACTAATTTTTTCCACTTTTTTCACTTTGAAACTAACCTCTATCAACTAACAACTAGTCTATTCAGTAACATATTCAGATATGAATGTCTTATTATGGATATCTTTAAAAGAATGACATGCACCATGAAATACAGATTATTAAGCGCTGATATAATTTTAACTCAGAAATATCTAAATAGCCACCGGTAACCAAAACAATCTACTGATCTAAACTGTTTAATACAGTTGATCCTTTAATTCTGTATTACAGATTAAAAATTGGTGTACACAGTTACCATAGAAACACTGTCATCTTCTACAACAGTGATTCATTAGTAAAACTCATAAAGTTGGATCAATGACAGTGAATTGACACACTGTATTTAAGTTCAATTCATGATATATTTGTTGAAAAAGTATTTTTTTTTCTTGAGGTTTCTCTTTTTTTCATACAATAACCCTCATATGTAATATATGCCTCATTAATACATTAAATATAGAAAAACATATAATTTTCACAGAAAAAAATGCCAAACATAGAGGATAATATTATGATATATGGTGATAAGTCACTGAAGAAATGTTAAATATGGTCAAAAAGTCATTTTGACAAAAGTCACACTGGGTCTTTATGGATTAATGCACTCATACTGTCGACCTTCTGTCAGTCAGTATTCTCTAAAATACCATGTACTGCATCTTTGGAATAATATATGTTCTTAAATTAAGTCAACATTGTCTTTATCATTATTTAAAAAAAAAACTCTAATTGACAGAAAAACATAAGGCTCCATATCATAAGACTTGTATTTGATGATTTGTAGGGACTGAGCCTAAAAGGTCCCACTCACATACAGTGTAAGTGGACTTTTTGGATTCAAGATTATTATTTCAGCTATATAGTAATTTTTATTTTATTCACATAAGCCTTTATTAGCTTCCATCCTCTCCTGCACAATGATGTAAACTGTAAATCATGATGTTTTTTTTTTTTAATTCTCTGTTATTTATAATGTGCAAATAAAGACAAAAATTACCCAATTTGGGACAATATGACATTTTAGAACTTGATAAATACTGTCAATACATTTACAGAAATCTACTAGATATGACAGAATGTGCATGAAGACCTACAAAATTGATGTTGAAATGAAAAAATACAATACAAATACAAGAAAATACTGAATGACATTTGATAAAAAAAAAAACCAAAAAAAAAAACATGTTTCACTACAGTTCAGCAGTAAATGAAACTGAAGGTTTGACCCCTGGGTATGGTGCCAAGAAATGACAGCAGCACTCACTCCTTCACGTACACCTCTGAGTGATCAAACTGTGATGGTACTGGTCAGCGTGACAGCGGAGAGCAGCACAGGCTCACCAGAGATACGTAGAGCAACCGTGAGCCAAGATGAAAACATTCCTGTCAGATGAGTCACTACCCCCCCGCCACCCCCCCACCCCCGGCCTCAACAGCTCCACAACACTGCTGTTTCTGTATCATCACTGCTGGGAGCTTCAGCTTTTAGAGCATATTGAGTTGAGCTCAAGGCTTAACTGAGAGCCACCCTTATTGCAAATTCCAACACTACATTAAACACCTTGTCATGTAATGCAATGTAACAGCATGGCTTGACTCTGTTTACATAGTAAGCTATAGGAAAATCCTGTCATAATTCATTTACTTTATTTGGTATGACCATTAACATAGAGCACTATGGTGCAAAAATATTACAAAATAAAAATGAAAATGCTCAAACTCAGCATGCAGCCAGAGCTCACAGTGAACATATTAACATGTTGGTGTTCCAATACACTGTTTCCTACTAATACAATACTAGTATTATATATTCTCATGCTAATATGTGGTCAACAAAAAGCACAGTACTGGAATGAGAGGACATATTTTATTGCTATTTAGTCAATTGTGAATGTTGTAGTTGTGCTAAAGGAAATTTCAAGAGATTAATGGAATTATTGTGATATCAGTTGTGCATTTAGTCATGTTTGTGAGAATTATCTCACAAATATAGTGATTTATTTATAGGCTAACCAATCCTTGGACTGTGAATATAGTTTACAGTGGCATAAAAAATACGTTCTAACTCCTGTGTGTATGATGTGACTAAAACAGACAGAAAACAAGACATGAAATTCCTAACAGCATTGTTTTTGTCAGTACAATTTCATACTGAAAGACTTCAGTGATATTGGTTATGATCAAGAAAACATAGAAAATTACTAGATATTACCTCTAAAATTAAACTCTTATGAGCTTTTTTTTTTTTTTTTACTGGTATCATTATATTTGTCCAAACAATTGTACCTTTAGTTGTACCAGGCATTAAAATGAACAAGAAATTGAAGAAAACAAGGGTAATTTAATCATTCTTTCAATGTCTGTATGTTCAGAGGTAGGTTAGATTACAGTAGAAGTGTGTTTATTTAGTTATTACAAATGTTTTTATCATTTCAGAACAAATTACCCATAAAACACTCATTACATTGTCTTTTTGAATTAATTCAACTTGTTGGAAAATCACACAGTTCTGTCCAAATATCTTGATAAATACAAATCTTGTCTTCACAAATTTACACCAATATAGCAAAATTATTCTGCAAAATCTAAAGGGCTTGTCTCTACAATATTCACATTTATTATTAGTGATAATATAAACGTCTTATCTTAAGCAAAGAAATCCACTGTTTCTATTCTGGTCTTTCAAAAGGTCACAAAGTAAAGATGCTAAGAATCCCTGTTACTGCCCACCCTTCAACCTGCCACTGTACAGCTTATCCAACACTCGTCTGAAAGGCACATCACAGAGAAACACAGCAATTCAGCAATTAATATGAAGGTACCCCTGCACCCTCACTAATTAAGCTTTCATATCGAGGCAGCTCACTGTAATTATGGCAGAAAGTGGTCACACTGCTCCTCTGCTCTCTGCAGACACTCTAATCATCTGCACCGGTTTCTAAACACTGTTCGCAGTTACCAGGCAGAGGACAGAGACGAGAGGCTTATGTTTACATTTAAACCTATTAAACATATATTAAATATTAGTGTCTTCTCCTTTGTACTACTCTATCTGCACCTTGTAGTGGAAATATCCCAACAGAGTATTCACAGATGGAAAATAATTTTCTTTTTCTTTCCAAGGTAACATACATGAATGGGCATGCAAATAGAAATGGCAACATAGCAGCGTTAATGATTTGGAAAACAAAGTGGCTCAACAGTTTTCTATTTATAGTAATGTTAATCACTGAACAGCTGTGCCGGGTGGATGATAATGATCAGGTAATTCAGAGAGGTGAGAAAACTGAACAAGTGGATGTGAAGAAAGAATAGAGGCAGCAAGAGGAATCTATGACTCTGTACTTAATAAGGGGTTAAAGCTCTCTTCATCAAACATGTAATATTACAGGATCAAATGCAAATATATCTGTACATGAGATGAATTACGATCAGAATGTGCAGTTCCCATTAAGTGTATGAAGTAAATACATCTTTCTCTCTCACACACACACACACACACACACACCACACACCACATATTCTCAGTATATACAACACTTATACATTAAATAATTTAGCTTACATTATATATAATGCTTTTATGTTAATTTCTTTTGTAATTTGTCCTGCTTTTCTGAATGTTAGATGGCTTTTGATTGGGTTTGTGTGGCTGCAACACAAATGTAAACCTGCAATTTATTATTCTTTTATTGTGAGAAAGTCTTGGACATAATACAGTATTTGTGAAACAAACAATTGATTAGCTGTAAACAATCAGGACTGCCAAATAAGAATCAAGTACCATGATATTTGGGTATTTCTTTTTTGGACCCCAAAATATGTTACAGATGAAAACAAGCAATGAAACATAAATAATGTCAAACATGAAATGAGATGAAAACTGAAAGAAAAAAAATCTTAGAGTGGATGAGTCAATTTGAAATATATTTTAAGTTTGGGTCCTGAGAAGAGTTTCTCTTTTGGGGCTTGAAATGACAAAATGTGAAACCACTATGAGACATTTCCCATCTCTCACCTTGGAGATGTAGCTATTGGATATAAAATAGCCAATACATTATTAAGGTTATAGGCAATATACATATTATTGGGTAATATAGGAGGGTATGCACTAGTCACACACATACACTTCAATATAGTGTCACTATGGATTATTAATACACCTCATGAGATATTGAAGCTCTCATAAACACACATGGCTATAGGTTATTACACCACATATTTTCTGTCTTATACATTCATGGTCAATCTTATAGAACATGTTCTCTAAGAAGCATTTGATTAAAATCCTCACTGCTACAAGATACAGGGTGAAGGGTAATGCTGACATAATGCAATGTCACAGTAGGTGACTTATACGTAAATAGTAAAAAAAAAAAAAGGAAAAAAAAGAGTCAATAACACAGACACATTTGTATTTGTTCTTTGTGGGGTCTCAGAAAAATTAATGTGAAATCATGTCTGCAGACAAATAAATATTGCATCTTTCAATTTGCACAAGAAAATCTGCTAAATTAAGGCTTAAATCAAGCAATCTAAAATAGTTTTAATAACAATATAGGATGTGCAGTATATTTTATACTAATTAGCAGCTGGAAATAGATGTTATCTTAATATACTCATATGTATTCATCCATCTATATGTGCTTTTCATCTGTAGTGTTTTATTTTTTCATTCATTTCTTTTTCTTTTATCATTGTCGACTGAATTATCTTACTGCAGAATGTCAAATATACCATTATATGTGACCCGAATAACCTGATAAAAAGCCTAAACTACATCTTAACAGTGAAATCTGAGTGTATGTAATTTGCTTTTACTGGGTTGTTTTGACAAGCACAAACAGAGCACAGTGGTCATGCAGCTCAATGCTTTGTAGCACAAATATTAAAATATTGCGGCATCACATCTCACAATATGACTTAGTCCACAGACATGACTGCTGTTCTGATGTCAGCTTTACCTTTCTGCACATTCACCTAATGAGACAGAAAAGGATGTTGTAACTGAACCTGGATCTGTAGCTCCTGGTACACCAGGAAAGATCTCGCGTGGCTTCCATCCCACCACTACTCTGTTCACTGACAGATGAAGGCAGGAAGAGCTCTCACTCTCACATTATGTTTGGAGCATCAAGCACAGTTATACAATACATGGTAACTACTTTCCCCTTAAATGTTGCTTTAGAATGGGTCATATTTGTCTGTATGTGTATTTTACTTGGTCATATACTATGTGGCTGGCATAGTAACAACATTATATGTTTTATTTTGCAAATATCCCCACATAATCCACCAAAGGTTTTGACTGTGTGCACTGAACAATGGCTCCATAAATAAAAAAAAAAAAAAAAAAAAAGTAAAGAAGCCCCCACAAAAACTTCCTATTAAAAAATGGTTGTTGTATTTTCAAGATGTTATAATGATGGAATTATCTACTGCAAGAATCCACAGGGTCTAAACCATACAAATGTGGAAAAGAACCGCAGAGGGGGTCACAAACTTGTTGATGAATCATGCACAATGAGATGTCTTAAATGCTTTGGGTTTTTTTTTCTTATTTCTTCTCCCTGATTTGATACTTGATGCCACTGTAGCATATAAAGAAAATAACATTCTTGTATGATTGTTTGTTGTCACTTTTTCTTTTATTTCATCTATGACCTATTGGGTCATGTGATATGTATCTAAGGTTGGGGTGGGTATTAAACACTGACTGTAATGTGTCTGTTTTCCATCCTGGGATTTGTTCATAAAATAAAAAAAGTGAATAAAAAAAAAAAGTAATGCAGTATGTTAAATTTAATTTAATTGAAATTTCAGTGGTAAAACACTCCAACAACAGAACTATTCCTGTCTTGAGCATTTACCAGGTTTTTGAAAATTTGTGCCACTTTATAGAATGTGTCTCTACAGTTGTATTCTATGCACCAGTAGAGTGACAAGGAGGTAATGCACCAAAATAGAGAAAAGCAGTGAAACACAAAGGCATGTTTGAGTCATATCCCCCCCACCCCCTCACCCTCAAAAAAGACATTATTATATATTGTACATTATATACCAAATAAAATCCATTGTGCCATCATATAACAAATATGTTTATACAGCTAAAGGGATAGTACACAGCAAAATAATTGGAGGCAGTTCTTTAGGAAGAGGAGTATACACAGCAGAGTCAGTGCCACGTCTTTTTTGTCAGGGTTTTGGTTCAGGATAATCCAACGAGTCAACAACAGGTCATGATTTTTGAAAGGAAGGACAAATATAAATTTGTTGGCAAGACTTCAAATGGAGAACTGAGGAGTCAAGTGTTCTTATTTGCTTTGAGTTAAAATATCAGTGAGGTTTCTTAGGAATTGCTTGTTCCAAATTTGGAGCCTCAATTACAGTACATTTTCTGAATATTTTATAACATTAGGTTACCATTGGCATTTTCTTGTTTTTTCATGTTGTGTAATTGCAAGCTTTTATACTTGGTACACATCAAATTCAAGTTTTAGTTTTGATTTTGTTACCACATTTATAGGATCAGTGGATAAGATTTAGAGGTGAAATTGAAGTATACTTAATACTAGCTGAATATTCTAGCTTGAGGGTTCCCAAAGTGGGGTACACATACCCCCAGGGGTCCTTTGAAGATGGTCAGAGGGTACTGAATACAACATGAATAATAAGAAATACACACAATATAAATAACAACAAAATATAAAACACAACAAATACAGTCTGATAATACTTTTAATTGTCATTTATCTTGTTTAAACTTTGGTAACATTTTAAGCAGTGGTGGGCCATCAAGGCTACTCATGGCTGCACAAGAACAAGCCCTGAACACCAGAGCAATAGAGGCCGGGGTCTACCACATCAGACAGGACCCCAGGTGTAGGCTGTGGAGAGAAGCCCCTGAAACAGTCCAGCACATCACAGCAGGGTGTAAGATGCTGGCAGGCAAGGCATACATGGAGAGGCATAACCAGGTAGCGGGCATACTGTACAGGAACATCTGTAAAGAGTATGGACTGGAGGTCCCAGGGTCAAGATGGGAGAACCCCCCAAAGGTGACAGAGAACAAACAGGCCAAGATCCTGTGGGACTTCCAGATCCAGACTGACAAGATGGTGATGGCCAATCAGCCTGACATAGTGGTGGTGGATAAACATGAGAAGACAGTGGTGGTGATAGATGTAGCAGTCCCCAGTGATAGCAACATCAGAAAGAAAGAACATGAGAAGCTTGAGAAATACCAAGGGTTGAAAGAGGAGTTAGAGAAAATGTGGAGTGTGAAGGCAACAGTGGTACCAGTTGTGATCGGAGCACTAGGGGCAGTGACCCCCAAGCTGGGAGAATGGCTCCAGCAGATACCAGGAACAACATCAGAGATCTCTGTACAAAAGAGCGCATTGCTAGGAACAGCTAAGATCCTGCGCAGAACCCTCAGGCTCCCAGGCCTCTGGTAGAGGACCCGAGCCTGAAGGAGACACCGCCCACGTGGGGCGAGAGGAACATTTATATATATATATATATATATATATATATATATATATATATATATAATTATTATTATTATTATTATACATATTCTGTTTTCTTTATGTTAGATTATATCCCTTTGGTTATGCTCCTTTCAGTGGTGTAGTTTTAGGTTGGTGTTTTTATCCAATCAGAATTCAGCTAGCTTGTGTCGCCAGGCGGTATGAAATCTGCCCAAGGCCTTCAGAATCAACAGTGAGGGCGTCTGTGCACTGTAAGTGAACAGGCACATCTAGTTGATAGATAGCTGCGATAGCCAATCAGATGACGAGTTGGCACAGTAAGGCCAGCTAGAAGACCTCACGTTGAACGTGACGTGTACGCGTCCTGTGATTGGATACTCACTTGACCTAAACGAAGGCAGTGCTATGCAGATCAACCAAGCTACAGCAGGTCAGACCCGGAAACTTTAGCAGAAAAAACAAGTATATCTACTCGCTATTTTAACCAACAATGGCTGAAAGAGAGGACAGATTTGGTTGAAGATATACTTGCAAGGCCATTTTCAAAACGGACCTTACATGAGAAGCTAGACCTCGTGAGAGGAGGCCGGCCGACCCCCGAGCTAGCTAACCTGTGTCCACTGCTTCTGTTGAGCGGTCATTCTCTGTCTTAAAGCGAATTAAAACTTACGCCAGAAACACGACTGGACAGACGCGGCTTTCAGCATTGGCCTCCATGTCGATAGAAAAGGATTTACTGTTGGAACTGAAACGCACAGACAAACTGCACAACGAAGTCATTTAAATATTCTTGAGGAAAGAAAGAAGAATGGATTTTGTATTTAAATAAGTGTTTTGGAGGACAGCCGTTTTGGTGAGTGCAAGCATTTTTATTAAATTTTTTTTTTTACTTTTAATATGTTTTTGTAATTTTATTTCATTCATATTAAAACAATGGTAAATAAATGAAATGACAAATATACACAGAAAATAGCCTGTGTTGTAGACGATTAAGGTGATGCCACGCCCAGTAGTGCATGCGTGCTTTTGTAACTGATATCTCCAGCTGTTGTGTCATAAATTATGGTATAATGAGGGGTATTTGTTCAAGTCGGACTAAGTAGGACATCACTGAAGGCCGAGGTGTGAAATGCACGGGCCGCCACTGATTTTAAGAATACTTCTATTTTATATTATTATTATTATTATTATTATTATACTTCTATATTATTATTATTTATTATTATTTTTAGTAGCTGAGTAGTTATTTTTTTGCTGCTGAAAGACTAATTTAATACTTTTTATCAGTAAAAGGGGGCATGTTTAAGTTTTTATTTCTTGTTACACACATTTTCTTCAAATCTTTTCCTTTTTATGTATTATTAAGTTGCTGTATGTAGGATTGTAGCCAAAACTGGTACTGCAATTACATTAAAAATACTGTGTTTTCTCTCCTCTGCCTACCCCTAGACCCCTATGGGTTGCCAGATCCAGCCTGACGGTTCACAATAAGAAGCTACTGTAACATGGCAAGAGGAACGTCCTACGCTGATACTTATATTGTCATTTATAGTCTCTTCTTCACACCCTTTTCACCCAGGCCCATGCCGGGAGCAGACACCAGAGTTTGGCTTGGCAGAAGACACTGCGGCTCAGTCCCAGCTCGTGCTGTATCTCAAGTCCTGGCTCAGTGACTGGCTCCGTAGCTCAAGGGCTTTGCCACAGTTAACTTGTCACAGATATTTGTAATTTATGCCAGTGCAGGGAGTACATGGCGTGCGCTATTCACTGCCACAATGCAAGGGGCACTCTCACATACTTGCTAGGATTTCCCACCTAGATCCCCACTCCTTTTCGACATCAGGCCATTTCGTTGTTGAACTATTACAAAAAAATGACCTGGAACCATGATACTCATCACTAGATTTTTAGTATTGCCTCCATCGATTGATTGATCAATCACCAATCACAGAGTGATACTGAAATGTGACGTGTAAATCCTGCAGACATGGATTGGTCAGACAGACTCTGTGACCCACCACTTTACAAAATACAGATGTAGAAGTTGACAGGAAATATATTAGTTCCTTAAATCAACATGATGACAGCCCAAAACTACACCGTGGAGATTTGATGACCAATGTAAAAATTTGAGACAATGGGACAACACAAAACAAGTGAGTTGATTAACAATTCCTTGAGCAGATGACATGGAAGTAATGCAGTGCATTGCTATGATGACCAGGTACTGTAAAGTCAGTAATAATGGAAACTACTGAGTCAAACCGAGCTGGAACTAGTGGAAACCTGGCATTAGAAATAAGGTGTGGCTCAGAATAGGGCTGCTGCTGCTCCTCTACATCAAGAGGAGTTAGTTGAGGTGATTGAGTGATGCCCAGAGGACACCCCAGGACATATTTGAAAAATAATATTTCTGAAGTGGCCTCGAAAAACCTTGGTGTCCTCCAAGACAAGCAAGGGGAAGTGTGTTGGGAAACAAATAGTCAACAAGCCTAGCTGCGGTAGACATCCAAACCTAATGTGCCACCATAATAGTCTAGTTACACTCAATGTACCTCTTGGCTAGATTTCCCTGATACTGACCAACAAATAACAGTGAGGTACAGAGTCATAGACAATTGTACAGACTTGTACAAAACCTTGTTGCTGTACAGCTCACTTTGCATTGCAACTTCTCAGCAGAAATAATTGACATTACATTAAACAATTCTCCCTCAGCAGCTGCCCCAGCAGGAAAGGGATTGTTGGCCTACAGTCCTCACTCATAGTGTTGTTCTTAAAAAACAAAACAAAAATAGAAACAGCAAAGGGACAGGGCAGTGAACCGCCCCAGCCTGACTCCCACCAGCTCGACCCCTGGTGCCCCCCTCAGAACATGTCCCATCTGGAGAGGGGTCTCATGCGCTCAGAGAGAACAGAACCCCGGGCGCACCGCCATACTGGCAGATAAAATCAGTGAAAAACTGCCCATTGCTCATGACAAATGATCCAGGTGACCCCCCCCCAACAGGGAAATAGAAAAGGCCACAGGAACTGCGCCATCAGAAAAAAACTGTCGATTTGAAATGTTCATTTAGTGATTTGAGCCTCATTTATGTTATTCATGTGGGATTGAGGGTCACAACATCCAACACAAGCTTTTTTTTGTGACACCCCCCCCCCTGTTTTTTTTAAAAAAATAAACCCTGTATACATACCTATTTGTTTTGCGTTAAGGGACACTGCATGCCAATCAAACAATACTGTATGTAAATATGTCGGTGTATGCAAAATGGCTAATTTGCAAAAGCAACATTCAATATGGGCTTGCAGAAACCAGACAGAACCTGTTAAGATCTTCAGACCGTTTATAAAGGGACCAGCCAAACACTAGGCAAAAGCTAAATCAAAGTAAAATTAATATAGGGCACTATAAACACACACTATGTAAAGACACTATTAAAATACTTATGGCAACTACTACTCAGCGTTAACACGGTATTGATTATGCGATATAAATGCAAAATAAAATATGGCTCATGAGACAAACTGCATGTGGAAGAGGACACGGAACAGACTGACACGCAGATGGTAAACTCCTATTTCAGTACAGAGTGAGCCCTCTTCACTCTAGAGGATCTTTTCTACTACAGCTCCTGCTCGGCTCTCCTTCCTCCCTCCCTCCCTCCCTCCTCCACCCACTCCCTGCTCCTCTCTGCGCTCGAGCTGCTTCCCCCTCTCTCTGCCTTCACGAGTTCTCCTCCCGAAACCTGCGCGAGGCGGCCACTGAAGCGCGAGGAGGCGATACACCCCCTTTCCCCCACTTCGCTCAACATGGCTACAGTTGTAACCTCGACCAGATTCACAGACGAATATCAGCTGTACGAGGAACTCGGAAAGTAAGCGACCGTCACCTCCTCCTCCTCCTTCTCTTCTTATTCTGCTGCTGCTCTTGTTGCATTCAGTCTCTATCTCTGTCTCTCTTTCTCTCTCTCTCTCTCTCTCTCTCTCTCTATATATATATATATATATATTTATATTTATATATGTGTGTGCACGTTTTCTCTCTCTATTGCTGCCATTGTGTGCGTCTAATTCACTGTTGACAAGGGGCTGTCAAAAAAAGGAGGAGGGGGGGGGATAAGCAACAATAAGCTGCAGCCAGGTTCATGTTAGCCCCACAGAGAGGCTTGCATTTTAATCCGGAACATGTATGCGAGCCTGTACCGCACCGTTCTCCCTGTCTTTGTGAGGCAACAAACGTGAAACATCCGCTTTGAAGGAGTAAGTTGTCTGTAATGTTATCTCCAGGTAGCACACATCGGTAGGTAGTGTGCACACAGCCAGTGGCCGGTGGCATCCTCCAGCTCCTGTTCTGTCATTCAGCTGTGTTTATGTGCATTTCTCAGCAGACTGCGGGGGTACCTAGGTTACAGCATTCGTGAACCCCCCCCCCCCCCCCTTATTTAAAAAAAAAAAATAGAAATAAATAAATAAAATAAAATTGGATCAGGCTTTTGTCGTTGGCTGCATATTTTTGGCAGTGTTATCATACATGTATCAGTCCGCCTCCATGCAGGGGTTTAACCACATATCTTGCTACAAAGCCACGTTGTAACATCTAATCTCTACGTGTGGCTAATAGAGCTGCTCCACCTACCAATACAACCTTTAAGGGAGGCTTCTGTGCAAAATACGAGCGAGATGAGTGCACACTGTTAAATGTTAAGGCTAATTCTAGGTCTGCCTTTCAGTGGACTCATTCTCCTGAAGCCCTACTCACGTTTCCTCCTGTAAGCTAATGACTGGGTCCTTTCACAATGCAACAAGCCCTCTGCCTCCCCTGTCACGCACTAGTAGCCAGGACCTCTTCTCACATCTCAAACACAGTATATCAGACAGTATCAATTATGCATGTAACTTCCTTTACCCCCTCTTTAGTTCTGTGGCTCTAGCGTGCCAGCAGTGTGTGCCAAGTCGTGCACTTTCTGTCTAACTCACACTGTCTTTGATGAACACTTTGTTTTTTTTGTGATTAAAGTGCTTTCACTGATCCATTGTTTTCTGCTCCAGGGGTGCCTTCTCTGTCGTTCGGCGATGCGTCAAGAAGTCCACCGGCCAGGAGTATGCTGCTAAAATTATAAACACCAAAAAGCTCTCAGCGAGAGGTAAGCACACTGTTTACTGTGTTGTGTGGATTAACATTACAGTCAACAGTTGAATTAATGCAGACTGAAAACTGACAACATTAGCCTGGCGTCCATGCTGTGTAATAAGTTCAGCTGGAGGCTTGTTATCTTATTTCCTTGCGAGCTGTGTGCCAGCCTCTCTGTCCTGTCCTTGTCAGTGGCGATTCCTGAAAAGCTGTAGGCTATACACTTGGCAGAGCCCAGCTGCTGTGGTTGGAGTTGGAGGACTTTTCCAGAGAAGTTCAGTGAGCTTTGGCAGTTGTTCGCAACCATTTTTTGGTTTGTTATGGTTCCTGGTGGTTTCTTTTAAATATCTTTAAGACCTGTGAGTGAGGGCACCGTGCTGACCTTTACATTCCTCTGTTACTGCAACTCATACGATGATAATTCCACTTTTCCTCACCTTATGGCTTATTCTTTTACCCTCATCTCTACTGGTTGAACCTGAGGTGTCATTGCAGCGAAGACATTTGATGTCGCAACAAACATGCATAAAGATCAGAAAGGTTTTGTCAACACAGTCCCATGTGAGACAACCTTTTGTGGAAAACAAATCTGAACAGGACATTTTCCAGGTGTACTACTACAAAATATACCATTTATTTATTTATATATATATATATATATATATATATATATACATATATATATAATATGGGTCTGAGTCTTTCACTCACAACGATCCGATTCAAATCTCAATTCACAGACCGATAGTCTGTGATTCAGGGCGATTCGATAGGATTCAAAACAATTCAGTTCAGTTTGATTCAATTGACAATTTAACCGCCAGGACTTATTCTATTTTATGTTACTGAGAAGTAACATATATATATATATATATATATATATATATATATATATATATATATAATTTTTGCTCGTGTCTATTGTACAACAGAGCTAGTAGATCAAACGTCATAGTCAGGATTGTAAAATTGACATGTGAATTGTCGTAATTGTTTAGTGTCAACTCTTGCATTGTGTAGCAGTCAAGGAAACATTCCACATTAACCCATAAAGACCCAAACATCCACCGCCAACCAAAAACATTGTACTGGTCTAAATGTTTAATACCTGTTGATCCACTAATCCTATTAATGTGTGTACATAATTTAGGTAAAATGCAGTTTGTCATCTTTTCATGCTCATCAGATATGACTCATTCGGATGTTCAGAGGCTCCATGGTGAACATGGAAACACCGTCATCTTCTACAGCATTGATTCATCACTAAAACTCATGGAGTTTGACAAATGTCAGTCAATTGCGACACTTGTTTAATGCTCAGTTAATGATATATTTGGATATATTTTCTTCAGTTTTGAATTTACTCTGAACTTTTGTCAACATCTGCTTGAGCAGCAAATTAAATATAGGATACCAGATTTTCATTAAAAATGCAAAATGTTGAGAATTACATAAATTTATTATAATAAATTGTGATAATTCACTTGGGAAAGACAAAGAAAAGAGTCATTGGGAAGTTGTGACAGAATTATTGTGGGTCTTAAAGGGTTAAAGTTGGTAGTAGGTAGACTTTGACAATGCAAAGTTGTTTGTTCCAACTCTTTAACATTAACTAGTGAAGATGAGAATGCAACAAAACATCTTTGTAGTCAACATTCACTGTGATAGTTTGTGATGTAGAAATACTTTACAAAATCAACCTGTGCTGTTTGAAAATAAATCTCACTAAGCTATACTGTCACAGCCTTTAAAGGAACAGGACCTCTGTTTAGACTGCACACCCCTCAGGATGAATGTTAGTAATGTTGGTGGAAGTGCTTCATTTGCTTAAGAGAAGTAAATTAAAACATGTGGACCAAAAACTCCTGCTAAAACCAGCTAAATCATTTGTATTATTTGATATAATACTTGTCATTGAAGTGACGTGACATTCATGTGATCAGTTATAATAGAATAGTAAACTTGTCATTCATGCAACAGCAGTTACACATCCTTTTAATAACAAACCACAACTTCTGCAAATGTGTCAAAGGTGATGGGTGTTCTGAAATGCTTCATTAACACTAAACCTCTGAAGATATGTTTTCTGCTCAAATTTGTGTTGGACATAATGTTGTTGTGATTGTGTAGTTACAGATTATTAGCAACATTCAGCTTTTTTCCCAGTCAGTTTTAGTGGTTTACACCCACTGCCGAGTTTCTGAATTTTTTATTATTTTTTTTAAATACATTTTTAAAACTATTTTTTTCTTAAGTTTTTAGACAGTAGTCACTTTTTATGTTGTTAACTTCAGTCACAGTACATGTGGACACCTAGATATGGACTAGAGGAAAGGTTTGATGGACATGAATAGCAGATTAGCAGAACATGTATTTTGACATCTGGGAAATGATTGAAGGAGGTGTGTTATTTGAAAAAAGAAAATGGTTCATAATCACCCCTAATGACGCATGTTTATAATTGCAACTGATATTTTTGAATTACTTTTTAAAATAAATACCAAATACCTCAGAATCATCACACTATATAAAAGACTTTATTGCATCTCATCATTGAGGATTTTTTTAAAAACCTGTCTTGACCAGCGTCCCTAACAACAGAATCTTAGTCTGGCTCCTGTTGGTGTTGAACTAATTAGCTTTGCCAAGGGAGACTTCATAACATGTATAAGGTTTGGATTGGTATTCTACTGACTTCATTATGAGTCTTGATAAACCGCATTTTATTGCCGGGTCCGACAAGGAAGGACAAGGGGGTGAAAGGGGAGGGGGGCAAAAAACTGCTAAAAACCCTCACAAGACAATATCAACTTTACAAACAATACTAACCATGATAGTAGCACCAACAGCAGCAACAACCAAAACAAGAACTTGGCAAAAAATAAAGAAATAATTAATAATAATTTAAAAAAGAAGAGAAAAAAAGTCAGACTTGGATGAAAAAAGACAAAAAACATAATCAGAACAGGGTATCACAAACAGCCCAGACAATACAAGCAACAAAACCACACAACAGCAGCTGTTCATATTAATTTGCTGCATCAGAGTGACTGTACTAGAGTGAAGAAAAGAGATGAGACCAAGGGTGACCACCATAAACCCCCCCGCCCCCCAGGCGCACCAGCTGAACCCAAGCCAAGCATCGACCAGAGCCCGAGATAGAAACACCAGCCACAGGGACCCCGGCAGGAGCCCACCACCCCACCAGCAACCACCGCACCCCAAGCACGCGCACACACACACACACACACACACACACACACACACACACACACACACACCTTTCCTGGGACCCTCACGTTCCATTCATATTCAGGCCAGGGGACAGGCAGCCCAACCCCCCCCCCCCCTTCCAACCACAATCTCCATACACACCTGTCTTACTACAATCACCGGAGGGCAGCTGCCCCCAGTGATACAGCCAGCCAAGACCCGAAGCCAACACACACACACACACACACATACACACACACATACACACACACACACACACACACAAACCACCACCACCACCCTCAGTGGCATCCAGAAAACCGGGGTGTGGAGGGGCGTGTATGTGAGGAGTTAAAATTTGGAAGAGGAAACCGCACACCACTGGGGGCAGGGCCACTCGTAGCTCCACCACCACCACGAATAGCACCACACACCAGACGCCATGCAGCCCACCCCCCCCAAAGTGAATGTATGGTGTCAAAGTTCCCTATGTGTTGTGGATAGGTGCAAATAAAACTTAGGCATTAGCTGCCCCAGTATACCACAATTGTCCTTAACACTAACACCGATCTGTATTTAGGTATTTGGTTATCTTTCATATTTGGTTGCACAATATGAACAGAAAAAGAGTCAGTTGTAACGGCAGTGTATAATCAACTAAAATTCCATGGTCCTGTTCTTCATGCCTGAGTTCTCCCGATTTTTTTTTCCCACTAAGTGTCAGACTCGGCCATCGAAGGTTGAGTGATGATGTGACTCACAGATCAGGGCCAGTTCTGGACTGATTACTCTGTTTTCCTCGCCAAGGGACAAGGGCTGAATTGCTCTGTTTCTCTCCCACCCATGTCGTCTTCCCCTCATTTTTACGTTGTTCTTTCCCTCCTCCCTGTTCTGTAAACACAAGACTGATTTGAGGAAAGATCTTAAGAAGCCCTTCTCACCAGGCGATTTGATCTGGTGTGTGTATGTGTATTTATTGTGTAACGGGCTGTGCTGGCAGTGGTCCGTAGCCAGTAACCCCAGCAACAGCGGGGTGAAACTCTTCATCCCATAGGCTGTCTGGCATCGAGACCACTTGTGTTTGTGTGTGTCTCATTTGTAGTCACAGTTATCACAAACACATACTATATCAAGGCATCATCTTTTAACACTGAAAACACACTCAGTTGCACATGTTTCCTCCCTACTTAACAGCTCTCACACTTAAGTATCTACATACACTGTCTGTGTGGACACAGTTTAACACTGTGAAATGCAAGTCTGCACACATTTGCTTGCACACAGTCTCACCTCCAGCGTGCAGTGCCCTTAATCAGAGCTGAAATGCTCTAGTACTGCCAATGTGTTTTTCACAAACACCAAGAGCATATTCTTCAGCCTCAGCCATGGTCCTTATGCCTGCTGTGCTAAAAGAAAAGCTGCCAGTTAGGGGAAAGTGTCAGTGTGTGCTCAAGATAACATAGTTGTAATAAAAAGCATGCCTTTTATTTACAGTAACAGTCATGTAGATTATGTAAAATGGACTTAGAAACACTTTGTCATGCATTGTGGCTGTTCAAGAACAGGCCTAGTGGTTGCAGGGCTGCAGCAGCTGGACCTTCAGTGCCTTGCCCTTTGGCACCTTTTAAAGCTGTGTAGCCAACACATGTGTGTTTAACTCAAATCTCTGAATATTTTTCCCTTTAGTGTTTAGAAACACTTGACAAGACATAGCACTGTTGGTTGTTCAATGTCTAGAAAACAGTGTGTGTGTGTGTGTGTGCGTAGGCGGGATTAAGCCCTGCTCTGTGATTCGGGGAGGGCACATTGGCTGGCGGTGAGGTCAGCAATTATGCCTGGGTCGTGTGGCGTCCTGTGCAAGCACACAGTCATTCAAATGAAAGCATGCACGTGGTCTGTCACTTCCACTGACATTCACATGTGTGCATTACCATAAATACATGGTCAAGAAAATATGCTTAACAATGTGTTAATTTTTTAAAAATTATTAGTCCAGTTTTTTTCTTACCCATGAGCCATATTTGAATAATTTCATATTTTGAAGCTATGATTGTTTAAAGGCTCAAATTCAGTTCATTTGAAAATTTTGTTAACAGATGAAGTCGTGAAAATTGTAGATCACTCACCTAAGTGCGATAGGTTCATGAAAATCACAAAAGAGACTGAATGGTTTCTACTAATTTTGTACACTTTTTAAAATTGAATTGTTGGACAAAACAGTAAATGTGATGCATTTTTGGTATATACTTTTATTATTTACCCTTTTTTAAAAAAAAAAAAAATATTCGCATTTTATCAATGAGACGGCCATAATAGTTGAACAAACAAGTATATATCTCGTGGCAAAAACAGACAGACTGTATGGCTGGCGGCTGTGGTTCAGTTGGTAGAGCGGGTCGTCCAATGACTGAAGGGTCAGTTGTTCAGTTGTCCTGGCTCTGGCTGTCCACATGTCCAAGTGTCCTTGGGCAAAGACATTGAACCCTGACTTAAGCTCCCAGTAGGACTGACAGAACCTTAGAATCCTACTGGTGTGTGTGTGAATGTGAAGCTAATGTAAAGCGCTTTGAGCACCATGAAGGTGGAAAAGTGCTATATACAGTGAGTGCAGTCCATTTACCATTTATGTCTACTGTCAAAACAATGTTGCACTAAGGTGTTACACCAAGAAGAAGAATAGAAAAACGCTATCAGAACTTTTCTGTCAGAATAGTGTTTTATCCACTCTAAAATGATATTTCAATATACAAATGAATTGATAAGTGGTTTATAGTGTAGCATACAGTAAATATGGTATAATGCACAGATGCATGCAATATGTGAACCACTGTATCATATATCTTGTAGTGATGAGTAAACCTGTAAACCAACTGGTGTCCGAAATTCACATTCAATAAATTTCCATCACAAAGGTAGATACACTGAATATTTAAGACAACTCATTTTGTTCACCTGAGTATTTTCAGTGTTGGCACTGAAACGCATGTAGTGCTCAAATACTAAATGCCACTGCAGTCGAAGGCTACTAACTATACAAACACTGTATTTGTACTGTAGATAAGAAGTGGTGACACAAAAGCATCAATTTATAGAAGTAGATAATGACAATTACTGTGCACTATTCGTCATAGGCTGATAAAAATCGTGGGAAGCAGAAGTAAAGAAGGGAAGTGTGTAAGCTTATGTTAGTTTTTCTTTGAAAAGTTTCTCATTTGGGATGACTTCTGGACATTTCCTGCAGAGCCTGAAACCCTTTTTAATCATTATTAAAAGTAGTGTGGTTTAGAAATTCAAAAATGTGAATAAATGTCACTCACAAGATCCTTCATATTTATTTAATATCAAGAGCCTCCGTATAGTTGTTCATCTATCGCCATTTATTGTGTGTGGTCCAAATTCTGCATATCCAGTCCGACAGAAGGAAGTCAGCATTAACTTTTGCTCAGTCAGCACCTACTTTCCAGCTTTCCATTTATGGATCTCAGCGTCATCACTAATCTTCTGCTTTTACCACATCTAATGATGATATTACAGTAAGTGCACTAATATGTGTGTTACAGTAAATGCAAGGAATAATATGGCCAGGGTAGTAAAAGCACAGGTGTGTTCTGGTATCTGATTTCACACCTACTCACAAGTCACACAGAACTGCTGAAACTATAATGAAAGTCACAATGGATATACTGGACTTAACACATAGATAATTGAAGGTTTAATACATCACATTCAGTTCAGATTCTTTAAGTTAAGCATTGAAATGGTCAAAATCTAAATATAATACAAATATAATTGTAAATGTTAAGGAATTATTCTGTCAATATGATTAAATAACCACACCATGCTTTCCTTCTTTTATGATGAAGTTGCCAAACACACAATTCCTGTTCAGACTTGCCCCGTTCTGTTTAATGTTCACTGACTTACACATTTGCATTTGTTCTTCTATCAGTTTTCTTCCATGAATTTATGTAGAAGAATATAAAGGACCCATATGACAAATATTATTGCTTTACAGAGTCTGATTTTAAATACAACAGTAGATGTGTTTTCGTGAATGTAATGAAGATACATTTTGAAATAAGGAATTGTTAATGAATGGCAAAAAAAATGTTGTTTTTTTTTATTATTATTTGTTCATGCCAAACCAATATATTGAAATGCAAATAATTCACTTTTTTGGTGACTTTTCATAAATTTGCTTCAAATTTACTTGATACTTTATGATGGAGAAAAATGTGAAAAAGTATGCATTTTATCATTGCAAACGCACTGTGTTATTTGACTGTTAGTGGATGTAAATGTACTGACGATCGAAGTTGAGCTATTGGCAATTACTAAGCTAAAAATATAACTGGTGTAATGAAATAAAAAGAAGCAGATGAACAACCCCCACCCAAAAAAAAAAAAAATTAAATTAAAGATAAAGAACAAATATTAAACAAACAGGCGTAGTAGAAGAAGGACTCTTCAGACTGCTATAAAAATCAGATATGATTTGCATATGGACAAAACAATTCAGATTTTTACCATTTTTTTTACCATTGTTATGGAACTCAAGTAATTAGTCAATCTATTTTAGAAACTGAATCTGTTTTTTTAAGCAGAAATTGCGATATGGCCAAATGCACTGTTCAGGTCACAGGAACTGGAAATTTTAGAGAAAAATAAAAATGTCTTTCCACAAAACATTATAAATCAAGCAATATGGTGCTACAGATTTAGTCTATAACTCATATTCTCTTAATGTTAAAGAACATGTTTGTTTCCATAGGAAAAGTTGACATTGTTTTAGACTCTTTTTAGTTAAGATGAAATAAAAAAAAAAACATTGGTACTTATATATTATATACTGTCTGTAAAACACTGCAATATGTGGTGTTCTTGTAATGCAATATTATCATCAGTATTACTGCATTGTATTAAACATTTCAGCAATATTGCTTTGGCCAAGTTAAATTTATGTGAATTAAAACTTATTAGATTATCCGTGGCCTGTTCTGGTTGCTGTGTGCAGATGGTACCAGATGTTTCACTTTACAATCACTATACCTCTCAGAAACGACATTAACAAGTTAAATGTTTAGAGTGCGCCAGTCTTTTAAATTATTTTTGGCTACAGTTATGAGTCAGAGACTGTGTTGAACTGTAAAGTGAGTGTATTTTTACACTCTTATTAGGTAAGGACTTGTGATGTCAGAAAAACAGAGAGGGAGAAAGAGGGAGGCTGGAGGCACTTGTCCCACTGCTGAATTATTGAGGCACAAAGCTGCTTTGCTCTCACTGAAAATGTTCGAAGGCCTGAAGAGTGGACCCTCAGACCCCTCCTCCATTGAATTTTCTTTGTTTCTTATCTTTTATATGTTTCATTTTCTCACCACCAACACTTCCTTCCTTTCTCTTTTCTTCTCTTTTCACACTTCTTCCTCTTTCTTTCTAGTGTTCTCTCACATCATCTTCTCTTCATTCTCTGAAAAGCTGCCATAAAGGCGGGCAACGTGTGTATTTTTGTTTTCAGGCCTTCGTTGGGCTTCTAGTACACTCGCTGGAGGCTGATTGGCGGAAGGCAGATAAACGTAGCAGTGCTGTGTGGTGAATGTTTAATGGGACCAACTGTGAATATTTGATGAGAGAGAGAGAGAGAGATATTTATATAGCAAGAGATAGGAGATATGGAAAGAGAAAGTGAGGCAGACAGTGTCAGATATGCTCCGCAGCAGAAATAGTGTATTGTATGTACACACATATGATATCAAGTCATCCCACAGCATGCAAACCTTCCTGTTCCTTATCAGAGCTTTACAGGCCAGTTGTGTGTGTTTGTGTGTGTCCTCAGGTTCAAAGTGTCTTTCCAAGTCTTGTTTCCTCTTGTTGTATTCATCTTGACCTCTTTCTCTGTTTTTTTTTTTTTTGTTGTTCGTTATCTCCTGTCCTAAGCATATGGCTCAGTGTGGAAGCCAACTTGAATAAAAGTTTAATTTGCCATATAGTGCTGGACAAGCACAGGGGATACTGTTGTGGTTGCTTTGAAAAGAGGCAGATCTTTATAAGAATAAGACCCTGGATGACCCCCCCCCCCTCAACACACACACACACACACACACAATGGACATTCAATCATACACATATTACTAGTGTCAATATAGGTGTGCTACATATCACTAGAAGGCTTAAATCTTCCATATTTGTTACTATTTGGGCATTTTAATGGATATTATGTACACTAAAGCATAATCAATCATCGACTGTAAATCATAATCATAATAAGTGTGTGTGTGTGTTAGAGCTATTTTTATGTTTAACTGCAAATGCCTGTTTGCATAGATACATTTAATATTTAGATTTAATATTTTCTAGAATAGCTAAATTTTTTAATATAGAATATTATTTTGTTTGCATATTTAGTATTTTGTAATGTACTAATATATTGTGATGCAATTTGATTGGTGGACAAGTTGATCCATAAAGCATGAGGATGGCTGCATAGCAGAACAGAAGCTTTGAGCTGTAGGAGCATCACAGTCTTTTGACCGTCACGTCACATCAGGTCATGTTATGTTATGTTATATGGAAGTAAGGGATTCGTCTTTTGTTTTGTATTATTTAAGTTTTAAGTACGTGACTGTATGTGTCACGTCTGAAAGAATTTCGAGGTTCGAGGCTAGGGAGTCAACACCTACACTCACTATATATTCGACTTCCTATATATATATATATATATATATATATATATATATATATACGGAAGTAGCATTGTCATTGTATCAACATTTGCATTGTGTGAAGTCAGTGCCTCAAATCAAATGAAGAATGCTGTATTTCGATGCTATCTCTCCGATCTTTTTTTTTTTTTTTTATTTTTAGTGCAACTCTGGAGGATTATTAACTTAAGATGTTTTTTTGTTTTTTTTTTTACAGCTGTTTAGTTTTATCTTTCATGACTCTGGTATTAATGTCAGTTAAGGAGTGCATTAAAGTCTGTTATTCTTCAGTCTGTCAGCAATAGAAATATTTGTCCCCCCCACTTTAACCTATAGGAGTTTGTGCCATGATGAATAGTATCAAAATGATTGTGCATTAAGTCTGTTTTTTCCCCACATATATTTTGCTTAAGCAGTGCTATAATATAAATAGATATAGTAAAGTATTAAAATAGTTTCAGTTCATCATGATTCTGTTGTTGGACACATCAACTGTTTATAATTAACTGTGTTAAAAAAATATAGCATTTGATGTTGGCACCAGCAGATTTAAAGCATGTGCGTCTGTCTTTCTGTCTGTTTATCTATCTATGATATCTAGACAGTCCAGCCAGTATAGAAACATCTATGCATTTCATCATTTTGAAACTCAAGGCCTGTTGTTTCTTGTACAGATGAGGCCAATGGGAGAATATTTCTGTTTGTCGCAGTTCATTCATGGTCACAAAAATATACTCGTGTTTATAGTGATCTACTAGAAATATTTAACATACCATATCTGATTAATATCAATATAAAACAAAGTAAATTGACAGTCTATTAATGTAACTATTCATTTTAGACAGTGTACATCATCTTGTTCCATTCCAGCTACATGGTCCATTTTAGTTGCATTCTGCTTTGTTTCAGATTTTCTGTTATTTATTGAGACAAATTCTCAGTTGTTTTTCGATTGTGTGTGTGTGTGTGTATATATATGTATATATATGTGTGTGTGTGTATGTATATGTATGGATCTTAACTAGTGCAGGCATGAATAGATATTATTCTGGTATGAGCAGTTAGTCCAAGAGGCTGGTGTTATTCACAACTTAACCTTGCGCACCTGTAACTTTGCGCTCTGGTATTTCTTAAGTACTCTCACCTCAGGCATCTTAAATTTTTCAATGTGGCCAGACTCTGCTTCAAGATAAACAGCTAGGAGAAGTGACGGTGTTCAAACACAGCATCAGAAGAGCACACGTTCAGTCTCTCAAGGAAGGAATTTACAATGATTCATTGACTTGTTCTCATGCAAATTGACGTAAGTAACTGTAGAAATGTAAAAAAGAGTTTACTCTGCACCCACAGACCAGTCACTAAACAGACTGGATGTAAATTTATGTTTGACTGTGAAAAAGTATAAGGAATGTTTGAGGGACAACATTTCTGAAGCTCTTTGACCTTAACTGACTTTCCCAAATGCTTTAAGCTGTTGTCTCTGTGTAATACATCACCACAGACTCACATTTAATTGTGATGTGTGAACAGTAATTCCACTTTACAGGCATGTACTTTTAGAATGTTTTTTAATAGAAATGTTTTTATAGGGACAGTTTATTGCAACAGTTGAAAGGCTGTGATGGTAATAAAGAGGGCTGCACACATAGGAACAGCAACTAGCAATAATGTATAATGACAGTTTATTACGAGTTAAACCTTCAGAAAACTAATCCTTTCTTGTTTTGTTTATTACATTACATTGCATTTACATTTTATTTATTACATCTCACTGTGTAGAGTGTAATCTACACTGAGGGCTTTTAGCTTTTAGCTTTTAGGATGTTGGCTAGGTGAGTTTGTATCTGAAGAAAAGAGCTAATTTATCAAAATTATTGCTTTGTTTTTTGCACAACTAGAAAATGTTAACTGTAAATGTTAGTCCATGAAAGTGATGTGCTTGTGCATCTGTCTCTCTTGAGACTTTTCATGGGGGTTAATCCAGCCCTGATCACACTTAAGGAAATTGATTGTAAGCATGACTGTCTCTTTGGTAACATCTACTAACAGTATATGTTCTTCCCAGCTATCATTATACAAACCTAGTATACAGAGGTTTTTGTCAGCAAAAACCCATTACTCATAGCCTAAAGCTAGCAATAGAAAACTAGGGAATAAAGTTTGATATTTTTTATTTTTACTTTTTTGTCACTATTACACCAACCAATTAAGAGGTGATACAATTCCAGGTTAGGGATCATCATGTGATCCTCTGGCCAGCCTATCCCAATTGGTGCTGCTCATTTTGTGAGATGTAAACGGAGTATGACCTGATCTGAAGCAAAAAAAAAAAAACACGCACTGACATCCTAATTTCCACATAAAACGCACACATGCACACATGCACACATCCAGCCCGTGCAAATATTGATTTACCTTTTGTTGTCATTATCTCCATTTACACTGGGGGTTCTTTTGACAAGGCTGCTGTTTTCCCAAGAGCAGGATGTTTGACCAATCACACACACCCAGAGGCAGTAGGACATTACACACACTGTTTATTGTTCTTTTTCCTCCACTGCCCTGCCAAGTATGTCTTTTTAATTGTACTTTTATCTTTACAGTCGGCACCTGCTTTCTAGCTCTTGACCAGCTAAAATCATTTGATAATCCCTACTGAAAGATGCCCCGCTCGTCTAGACTAACAACACTTTTACCATATCCCAAATTGGGAGTCAAGCAAGCAGCTCCATAATTTGGTTGAAGTGTGTACTCCTGTTGGCTGGCGCATCACCAGCACAGTTGGTGCGTTTGTGCGTGCTTCCAAGGTTACAATCAAAACAGCTTCTCATAATAAAAGTCTGCACACAGTAAAATTCCTTTTCAGGCTGTGCTGCTCTGAAACACACACTGTATAGTATGTGCTCATGTGCGAGCTGCAGTTTTTTTGCGACAGCTTTTGTGGAATGAAGCTCAGCCTTACTTTTGATCACCGGTAGATTTTAGTGACAAAATTAGCGGCTACTGTGTAAACGAAGTATGATGTCAGCACTTTCTCAGATCACTTAGTAACAGGAGCGCTATAAGATATTTAAAAAAAAAAAAAAAAAAGCTATGTATTTAACACTCCCCCTGTTAATTAGCCAGAGATGGAACAGATCCAAATGTACTTATTATCTATAAAGTAATATAACATATCTCTGAATGAAGTCTGGAAAAGTAGGTGCAATGTAGACCTAGTAGGTAAAATATGAATATAGGTCGGATTTTAGATGAGTGGTTAACAGTGTCTTCTGCTTGGACAAACCCTCATTTGAAGACTTCACCTGTTGACAATGTAAACATTATTTCTATTACACAACCATCAGTTGTCAAACACTGTTCTGCTCCGTTTAGTTGACTGTCACATCCCATTATCATTTATTATAAATGGAATTGTGCCAGGTATGAAGAGTAGAATAAGCTGCTTTTGATGACATTTGTCAGGGGTTATAGTTGGTCCAAATAAATAACTGAGGTGTGAAGTTTACACACACTTTTGTTAAGTGCATTCAACCTTGCAAAAATGAAGTTACTGATACGTATCATACTGAGTATATCAGGACTACACACAGATAGGACGGCAGCACTGAAATGGTCTTGACTTTATTTAGTTACTGAACAAGACTAGGCAAGTTCATTTGTAAAGCACATTTCAACAGTCAGGTAGTTCAAAGTGATTTACATTAAACATTAAAAGCATTAAGATATCCATTGAAAAAAAAGGGGGGGGTAATTAATAAATGCTATTAGCAGTAGGTAGCATGGAACAAAAAAGTCTCCAGCTCTGATTAAAAGACTACACTTTTTCACAAAATTTAACATCTGTTATCTAGCCTGGTGAAATAATTGCGTCACATATATACCCTTATATTTATTCGTAGTAATAATTTGGGTGTAAAATTACAGAAAACTATTCTGAAGAAGGGAACATAATTTGAGAAAAGTCAAGACAGGGTACATTTTGGAAAGTGTGATATTTGAGATTTTAAGCACTTGCCCTAACCTTAAAAAAATTTTTATTCTCTAAAGGTTTCTTATCTTGCAGTATCTTATTTCCAGTGTGTAGTAGTCATAGTATATTTTCAGATTTTAACCTTTTTGTGTCCACCCCTATGCACAAGTTGGACTATGTGCAGGTTGGCCTGTTACATACTACAAAATAAATCAACCTCAATTCAATGAGACAACTGATGAGCTGAAAAAAAACTTTGTAAATACTTGCAAAGCACAGGTTGTGGAGTACAATAACTGCTAATATATTCGTGTCCACAGATTGGATACTTGTGCATATTTGTCTGAAGTTGTGCATAACATAAATATTTGTGAATTTTCAAATGAGTGAATGAATGCATTAAATATATTGTATGTATTTTATCCATCAGAATAGAGATGGAAAAACTATGGCTTAAAAAACGACAATTACGACTTCAAACTTTACAGCTAGCATTTCTTTGGTATTAAAACGACTTCCCACAACTGACTCAACTGTCAAAATACGTCATGTAAAATCATAAAATTTGAAGTTGTACTTATAATTTTTCCATCTGTATTCTAATGGATGAAATACACACAATACATTTTATGCATGACTGGATTCATTTGAGAATTCACAAATATTAATTTTATGCACAACTTCAGACAAAAATGCACAGGTATCCAATCTGTGGACACGAATATATTGACAGTTATCTTACTTCACAACAGGCCGACAGCATACTAAAAACTGTCTGTTCACACCAGTGCCAGTCCAGATAGCAGTAGCCTGTAGCAATGACTCTCTTTTGAGAAATGAAGTGCTGACTTTTCAGGCTGTTTTTATCGCCGGATATAATTTTTAGTGTCTCAGCAAGAAGAGTGACAGTGGGTTACAACTGAAAACAAAACAAAACAAAACAGGAGTCATTAATTTCTTCATCTATTCCCAGAGTAGGTGTGTTGTTAAGAGGAGTTTGTGTTGAGGCAGCGTTTCACCGGGGGAACAGCTGAATGTTTGTAATAACAGGTACGCTACAGGTAAATCAGTCACTGGTGACTGACAAGCTGAGTCACCGCTGATGCGTCAAGTTAGAGTTGAGATGAGACAGGTCACTTCACACCAATGTAACCTGTACTTTCATCATTCTAAAACAGCTTTGTCAAATTTGGTGTTACTTGGTAGTGGTGTATCCCTTCTCAACATTCATCATCTGCGCCCATATGTGTCTGATGTCAGTGCATGTTATGGACTCTTTCATGTATATGGTATATAATCTTAATGCAGGCTGCACTGCGTCACAACATACATTAGCTCAAACATGTTGTATTACAGTGTTTTTACAAATATAAGTGTACGGAAAATGTGTGATTCTGTCTCTTAATATACTGGAGAAAGCTGTGTGATACAACATTATTATCTTGCAGTTTGTTGTTAGTGAGAGTGACGCTCAGTGATCTACCCATCACATTCTTGATTGATTTATTGGTTTATCAGACAACTAAAAGAGACCCTATCGTCAACGTCAACCAGAAAATGACCAAAACTCCACACAGACAAGAATAATAAATAAGCAGGATCAGTTTTGTTCAATTTTTTCAGTTACAAAAAGGGTGATGTCAACTGAAAACATGTACTTTGCTCAAAGCACCTTGCAATTGGTACCACAACACAATCTCTAAGATAACAAACAAATTGTATGGCAGTGATGCACACCATGAAATATGTTTCAAATAAACATTCATGTACATTTTCATACACATATTGAATAAAAAAAATTGATCTTGCAGTCTCACTTTATTTTCCAGTGCTAGGAAACCCTACCTCATATTGTCCACATGTGAAAGATTAAAAAATAACTATTCTTTGTTCAACTACAGAATTAGAAACATAAATGATATATGGATAAATAGGTTCAGTATATGTGTAAATACAAGGGCACAATTGATTGCTTCAGGGTCGAGGTCTAGTGCTCAGTTGATACATATTTTTTTGGATCAGTGGTGACGTGCATTGCCTAGTTATGAACATTAAAGGAGTGATATTTTGCTTTTCTTTTTTAAACAGAATTTTGCATTTTAACCGTTTAACTCCTGAGACTTAAGTAATTCCACAGTAAAATATCAAATAAGATAAAATAAGCAACAAAATGAACAAAAACTGGCGAAGTTAAAAAAAAAAAAAGAATATTAAACTGACAAAATAATATGTAACATGAACAAAGTAAGACACTAACAGAACACAAAATAATACAATAAAAAATAAACAAAATGTAGAAAAAATAAGCAAGAACATAAACAGAAACTAATAAACATTCACAAAATAACGAATAAAATGAAAAAATGCAAAAAAATACAACCCAAAAACCAAAATGAAATTTAAAAAAAAAAGGAATAAATGACTAGTGTTGTAATTTCTTTCCAGTAGTTTTAGTTTGGACTTTTTCTTTTTCTAAATCAGTTGCTTTTTGACACCTGTACATCAGTTCCATCAACAAAATGATCATCCACTTGTTTCCATCCACTTGTCTTCATTAAAACAACCAACAACTAAACATTTTAGGTAATTGGCTTGAAGTTTGGGTATATTTTCAGTATGGACTCCAACCACCACTGCTGACAAATAATTATGTCTTGACCTTATATGTGCAAATGTCATGATGTAACTAGTGATGAAATATAACAAATTAAATAGGAATTAAAATGGGTTATAGAAATTCATGTTTGCTGGAATGAATATAAACGTAACTTTGAGGGTTCAAATTCAAACATTTTTAGATACTCAGATCCAAATACACAAAGATACTAACAGTAAGACCATTAAAAGTGAGTTTAGTAAAACATGAGGCCTTTAATGCACCAACAGGATGTAATATTGGACACACTGCTATCCTGTTATTTACTTTATTTCTGATATCCAAGTGCACACATAAAATATGGCATTTTCCTAGACTTAATTATTTGATATTTTTTTCTTTTTGTTTTGTTTTTAAAATTGAGTAATTAACATTTCATTTTCTTGTTGCTTCAATACAATATTGATATTGCAGTGATTTTTCATCTTGTATCTGTATAACCATTATTGTAATCTAGCTGCACTTACTGTACATGCTCTCAACTCGAACCCTGTTAAGCTTTGAAACATGTGACACGGTGAGCTGTAAAAGTAGTTGTGATAAATCTAATTTATTTATTTACATCGTGTTTGTTTATTCACAGTGAAACAAGAGTGTGTTGGTGTAAGAAACCACAGGTCATTGTAGATGATCTTTGGATGCATTCTGACTTTTTAGGATGTTGTGATGTAGTGCGTAAACTTTTAAATCCTGGGTAGATTTCTCTCTCAATCCATTATTTTAAAAGAACAGTAAGACTAAGAGCATTAGTTTGGGGTCACTGGACAAAGATGATGAGATGATGATGCAGCACTAATGCCCGGGATTTTCTCAGTTCAAATTAAATGAAAAATGAGAGTTATCAAAGGGTTTGTTTTGACATTTGTGTGGTGTAATGCAGCCATTTCAGAACTGTCGTCATGTCAAAATTAAACTTCAGAAGGTGTGATTCAAACGTGATTAATTCTAAAGCTGTCAAAGTGTACTGTTTTTACCCTCGCAGATTATCATGCAAAAATAAATACTCCTGTCTGCTGTTTTCGCTAAGAGAAGATGTTAAAGTTGAGGCTGTTCTGTACCTGGTCCCACTGGTCAGACTAAACATCATTTGTGTTAAATGGTGTAATGACACAACACCTATTCACAATAATACACAACATTGTACCTTATGTTAATGGTTGTTGCGTGTGGCCATGACACTCTCACTCACACACACACACTCAGTGTGTCAATTATCAATCACTGTCTGCATAACACCCTCTGTCTCCCTTATTCAGACACACCCAGCTGGCACCTGCAGCAGGTTTCCCAAATCAGCGCATGCTCCACCCCCTGCTATAAATGCCAGCTCCACCACTGTCATGGGAGACACAGACCCAGCAACATTTGGCTCTGCATGCTAGCATTTCTGTTCTTCTAGGTCTTATTCATGTTTTTAGTTGTTATGTCAGTTTGAGCTGGAGATGGCCGGCACCCCGTCGTTTTGTTATACCTTTTCGTTTCAGTGAGGACTATCTTAAGTTAGGGGAGGGGGGGGCACAGCTTCGATGTCCCTATAAAGGGGTGGCCTGGGCCTCTCCTCATTCTTTTCTTTTGCCGGCGTCTCCAGTTTCTCCTTGGTTCTTATGTTTGGTAAAGTATTTAATTTCTTTAATTTTACCAATCTGTTTACTGATTAATAAAAACTGTTAAAACTTTATTTTGATTACAATGTCCTTTCTTATGTTGGGGGTTTCCACTTGAGCCATTTATTTGGAGACCACAACAATGGTCTCTCCCAGCAGTTCAGTTAAGGTCTGTTCAAGCTTCATTTAATACTTCAACTTAGCACACCCAGTGTACAGCCTGCACACTGTTCTTCCTAACAGGAATACCGAAGGAGAGCAGGACACAAACAGTGAAAGAGAGGGAGTACAATGGATGTTTTGGTTCAGTCACTGTGATGCATCTCAGACACTAACACTCAGACTTCTGCTGTGGTATTTTTCATCCTAAATTTGAGCAAAGATTAAGATATGACTTAGTACGGAGCAGGTTCTGATAATTATAGGTTTGTCCTGATACATAATAGACAAAGGTTAGGAGCTTATTTTAAGAGAAGTCGAACAAGGCATGTGGACTTTATTATTACTACCATTATAGAAGTTATGTGATCACTACTGTTTGTTTGTCTGTTCATCTGTCATGGGGATTGCATGTAAGATAGTGGAGTGATTTTTGTTTTAAATTTATTTTTAGTTTTTTTATTACATTTCTAGAAAGGGTAAAGCATGGTTAAAGATGATGAAATAAGATAAAGGACTAATCCCAAAAAGTTTGGAGTTGATCTCTAAAAATCCTGTCATTGTTTCTCACAGTTTTCCATTGGGAGTTCCAGGTGAGCTAATTTAGATCCAAAGTAATACTGAAATGAAAAATAAGTGGGACCAACTAATAAAGTTTACATAGGTCAAGTCAGTTTGAGTTGAGTGATTTGACCGGAATACAATAAGACTAACTTTTTAAGGTAAAAATTACAATCAGAAAAACATTTTTCTCACCTCTGATCAAATGTAGGTGAGTCACCACCAAACCTGAACTGTTGAAGTGTTTCTGGAAGGTTAGGGTGTGTGTGTGTGTGATGGATTTTTGTTGCTGTTATCTGACAAGAAAATCTGCATTTTTGCAACATTCATTTGTTTTATATGGAATAAGTAGTGTTATCACACTATCATAATTCTTAAGTACCTGTGTAAGTGCAACTCAGTGTGAGTCACTGTTCATGGACATAAAGTAAAATGTAACTATCATTATTTCTTTAGATGCAAAAGACACATTAGTGCAGACACACTTAAGTATCCTTATAAAGGCACTGAATTAACCTCACTAAAGTGATAACCATGTAAGTTTGTGAAATTGTATTGTCCTAGGTCAACAACACGGGTTATAATTTCTAAATTCATAAAATTGTGTAATAAGAAGACCAGACATTGCCTTGAGTACAGGTCTGCTCATGTATAAAGTCTGACATCATCTTATCAATGCAGAATAAACATTTTATTATCGGTTTCAACCAGCAATAATACAAACAAAATCGAGAATAAACATCTCTTCAGGTTTGTTTTGTATTTTCAGCTTGTGCATATTTATGTTTATGACATAATCTGTGATCTCGTTTTCTTTGTCCTCATTATCTTCCTCACCGTCCTAATCCATGGGTTGATTTCACTGTGCCTTTGGCACCATTCAGGCTGTATGAGCTTCAGTATTGGCCCACTGACTCCACACTGACCCCCTGCATTAACGTAGCCTCTGTCTGGACCCACTTGTTTGAAAAAAACAGAAGTGTAAAAAACACTACTGAGAGACCTTCCAATACCCACATATCCTCTGTCTCCTTCATTTCTGTGTTTTCTTTTGTCTGTCAGTCTCCCTCTGTTTCTCTGTCTCTCACTTTTTGTCTCAGTCTCTGTGTGGTGATGCAGGGCGGCCCAGGTCAGTGTGATTCACGGCTGTAAGCCGGAGGAGGATTGGATCTATTTATAGACTTGTCTGCTCTGGGCCACATTGACCCGAAGTCTCAAACTGTGTTTCTTTGTGTCTGTCTGTTTGTTTCTGTCAGTCTGTCATTCATTCACCTCACCAGTCAGTCTCTCTCTTATCTTGTTCTGCCCTCAGATAGGCTGATATTACCTCTCATGGTTTTATAAGCTCTACGTCATAATCTCCTGTCATAGACTCACACTGTCTTATTTTTTATAAGGATGTTTTCTACACTTGCACTGAATAACTACATAAGCTAAGGCTAGACCTTTCTTAGTATATTTTCACACTGATGGAAACGTGTTGTAGGTCTGGTGATAGATTCATCCACAAAAATGAAAGTAATAAAGAAAGATGGGTGTGTGTGTGTGGCAACATGTGGTGAAGGGAAGCAAACTACAGCCATGGTTTTAGTCCTCAAAGTACTGTTTTCAATTATTTGACTGGATCGTCACTAAAGACTTCAAATAAAATCACTGGGTTATCTAATGGTCTAGCTTGAATGAAAAACATTTATTTTCACATGCTCACACACACAGTTCAAACATATTGGCTTGAAGATTAGTTAAATGACATTTCAGTGTGTTAAGCTATTCCATAACACAGAAAGGCACAGATGTGTCTTATCCAACAGCATTAGTGGATGACACTTTTGCACATCTGCATACACAGACACACAAACACACACCCATAAACTTGTATGTGTTGGCATGTATTTGCGTCACTGTGTGAATGTTGAAATCCAGAATGAATTAGGAAGAGATGAGTACTATATGTTAACCTGGAAAACTCGATATGACTATATAAGTGTGGGCATCCATGTGCTGTATATTATATTATTTAAGTATAGACTGGTACTTTGTCTGGTTTGGGTCTTGAATTGCAAATGTTGACTAATAGTTTTTTCTTTATTGTTATCAAACTCTTAACATGCTCATATACAAGATACCTTAAATTGCAATGAACAAACATTTGGCCATGCATTGATGACATGGAGCCAATCAGATGAAGCTGTTTTCTGTTCTTTAGCTACTCTCAAAGGTCTTGGTATCAAGTTTGATGATTACTGAGGTTAATTTGTTTATGCCTTGCATGCACATTTTCCATATCTTGTATAAGCTACTTCAGTTTTTTTGACCAGATCCTATTACATCAGGATTTGATATTTTTACTATTTAAATGATAACACTCTCCTTCTTGCTATTGGTACAAATGTTGACGTCACCCATGTGTAGTGATGTTTCTCCTTTGTGAATGTCACTACTGGCATAAGGCAGGTGTGTAATTGGGGAACGTCGCAAAAATGAGTAGAGCAACGGCTTCATAATAAAGCTGTGAGCCAGTTGTGTCTAATCAGAGACTCATCAACCTAATGTTCAGCTAAGGGAGCAGGTTGCCAGGTTGGTCCAGTCATGATGAAGACACACATCACTTTGCATGACTTTAATGTAACTGTGGAACAACATAACTGCTTAAAGTGCCACAGCAATAGTCTATTATTATTATTATTATTATAGGAAAATGTTCCAAATGTCCAGTATAAAATGAAGGGCAGAAATAGTCGTAGGATGCACCCTTTTCAGCATCCTGAGTTATAACCTTAAGTTATACTTTCCAAAGTAAAATATAATTTAAGTGTTTTTTGTTTTTTTTTAGGGTAGTTGTCTAGACACCCAATCTGTGATTATAGAGCATATTATTTTACATCTAGCTTGACTTGGTGACTTATGTCTCAATATGATGACATACTATTGGTACAATGATGGTTCTGGATTCAACAATTTGGGACCTGCATGACTGTACATCATGTTTAATAAAATATCTACAAAATTTAAAATAAATGGGAGTTGACTTTTTCTACATCTCATTGTCTGTTTTGTTGTCATCTTACACATTATAAAGTATTTTATTTTCTTGAAAGCATAAGTTAATTCCAAAAACTGAGGGAGCACAAGGGGGATGTGTTGTTTTTCAATCTGTGACCTTTGTAACATCCATCCATCCATCCATCCATCCATCCATCCATCCATCCATCCATCCATCCATCCATCCATCCATCCATCCATCCATCCATCCATCCATCCATCCATCCATCCATCCATCCATCCATCCATCCATCCATCCATCCATCCATCCATCCATCCATCCATCCATCCATCCATCCATCCATCCATCCATCCATCCATCCATCCATCCATCCATCCATCCATCCATCCATCCATCCATCCATCCATCCATCCATCCATCCATCCATCCATCCATCCATCCATCCATCCATCCATCTGTTCATGCCTGTTTAAGGTCTTTAGATGAGAAAACAATTGAGGAGGACTTGATGGATAAATGAATATGATGATGGTACTTTCCGTCAGCAATTACTCAATCCAATTGGGTTAAGTGCTGTGTGATATTCTGTCCCGACTAGACTCCATGATAGCACAACATCAACCTGGGGGGCTGGAGAAGTAGAGGTTTGGTGTCTAGACATATGATGGTTTTAACGTCTTCTTTTAAGACTTATAAAAAGGGTGGCACCATGATAACCTAGCACCATTATTGGTAAATTATGTATGGGAGCATTAGTAACTTTATTCATCATGGAGCCTTCTTTGGTAGCTGTTAATTGTATCGGGGAATGACAGGATAAAACTATAAGCTCATCATCTTCTATGGGCTTTGGTTAGAGAGATTTGAGACAGTCTGGATATGAAGTTTGTAACAAAAATGAAACAAACAAAGTTGTATTAAACAATAAAAGTAATGCTGGTTAAGTCAAAATAATAATCTAATAATAATGGATTAGATTTATATAGCGCTTTTCAAGGCACCCAAAGCGCTTCACATTAGTGATCCATTATTCATTCACTCTCACGTGCTTCCTCTGGTGGTGGTAAACTACATATGTAGCCACAGTTGCCCTGGGACAGACTGACAGAAGCGTGGCTGCCATTTTGTGCCTACGGCCCCTCTGACCACCACCGAACATTCATACTCATTCATACACCAGAGTGAGTGACACTGTCTTGCCCAAGGCTGCCCATTAGTCCATTAACATTAAGCAAAATTTACCAGGGGGGGAAAAAACATATTTCAACCACTTTTATGGAAAAACTTTTTTTTAGTGATTTTTGTTAGTTTGTCAGAACAGTCTGAGCCAGATTTTGTCTTGACTTACATTATATTTGATCTTTAATAACTTGTCCTAGACCTATATTAGATGCAGCAGACAACTATATTGACATTTAATATTTCTAAGCTGCAGACTTGAGACTAGCTTTGACATTTCGTTTCTCCTGCTCTCTTGTACAATTCTCCTTCCTTCACAGTCACACATTCATATTAAATGAGGTTGAGTAACCAGTGTAAATATCATGGGTGTAGTATTGCAATTGTATTCCACGCTCTAAAATGGCACTTATTCTTTCCAATATCAGGCTGCTCACTGGCATACAACCCAAAAAAGCCCCCGTGTTACTTCCGTGATATGCAGCCCATTGTGGAATAGTGTTTCACCTGCTGCCTGATGCCTCTCATGCTGTACAATTAGCACCGTGTTTGGCTGTTGAGATGATTCATATTATATAAAGCCTGCTGTTATTAAGAAACAAAGAAAAGCAGGACAGTTTGATGTATACATATACTGTATATCTCATGTTAGTATTAAGAGTTTTATATATATATATATATATATATATATATATATATATATATGTATATATATATATATATATATATATATATATATGTGTATATATATATATATATATATATATATATATATATATATATATATGTGTATATATATATATATATATATATATATATATATATATATGTGTATATATATATATATATATATATATATATATATATATATGTGTATATATATATATATATATATATATATATATATATGTATATATATATATATATATATATATATATATATATATGTATATATATATATATATATATATATATATATATATATATATATATATATGTGTGTGTGTGTGTGTGTGAAGATGCCCCTGTTTTGTACATATCACCTTCCTGTGAGTCTATATATTGTGTTTTACTTTTGCTAACTGAGCAGCAGCTGCAGCTTCACACATCGGACTGACTATGCTGATCTTTACACCACTGTGTCTTTTACAGGATCGTTGTACAGGTCTCTCTTCTGTCAAGCTTTCCTTCAGCTGTATGTTGGCATTCTGTCCCTGAAGTGAATTTCTGTTGTTTGTGGTATTTTATTTGTGCTTTTCAAGCCTGTCTGTATTCTCTTAGCTCTTTATTAAAACCTCTTTAGTCAGTTAATAGGGTTGCTAGCAGCTAGCTGCCAAGACTGCCTGCCATCACAGGCATAATAAAGCCATCATCCACGCTCAGTATTGAAAAATAGTCCTATTTTTGTAGGCAGATCTAACTTCTAAGAATAAAAGCAGCCAAAATAGCCCATTATAGCTCTGAGAAGAGGTTGAGGAATGTCTGCAGAGTGTTTTGATTTCTCATCCTGAACACACTGGTCAGATTAAAGCTTATGGGTATGTACTGTGAACTGAGAGACCTCTAAACTTGTTTCTTTAATAAAGAGAAGCAGTAGACTGACTGTTTTCTCACATAGATGTTAGTGATGAAAGTAGACACATTACTTTAATTCATCTCAGCCTCAGTTGGGTGCTGTACTGTAGACAGAGATTGTAAAAGAAAATATTAATCATTAAAATAACTTTTCTCAAATGCTTAGACATGTAACATTTAAGTCAATGCAAACATTTATCAGAATGAATCAGTGTCTTGACAACAGCCTTAAACCCCTAAAATGAACTAGAAAGCAGCATCTGGAACCAGCTAATAGTTCTGATGTCATGTTATCAAGTAACCGGCCATCCACCTCAAAACATTATTTTTTTATTTAATTGACATATCCATCTATTTGGCTCTCACTACCAGTTTTCTATTAAGTACATGGTTTAGCTGGTTTTGTAATGTGACATTTAATTTTAAACGGCCATGAGTTACTATTTAAAGGAGGTTATTGGTCCCTGTGTGATGTATAGAAACTGAAAGTTAACTGTTTGCTATAAAACCCACAAACCACATGTTTACATGGGAGTTGTGACTTTCCACTGCCTTAATGGCCCCTCAGTGTTCACTGCAGAGGAAGGAAGTATTTCCTATTCACTCTTCCTGCAAATGTTTTTTCCAGTTGGTCTGGACCTGACCTGTCTTTACCCTTTCAGCTGCCTCCACCCAATTAAATGCATTCATTGATTAAACAGTATTCAGAGGTGTTTAAGTTTTACGTTGTATTTCTAGACTGAAACATGACATTTATTGAAGAACTACAGTTGATTGATGCGGGTTTAGATTTGATGCATACAGTCCCCATAAATTTGCCCCCACTTTTGATCACCCATTATATCATCTTCCTTGTCTAATTTCCTTTTAAATCTCTTCTTTATTTTATCTTTTTTATGCTCTGGTTAGTGGCAGTATGCTGCTTTATGTTATGTTGCTATAACTGAGTATAAGATTTCATCTGTTAAAAGAAGTCATACAAAAATATGCCAAATTCTAAACAATGAATACTGATTTTATTGGGATAAAATAATGAAGGGTTGGGATTGGTCAAGGAAAACCTCATAATCCATCTTTACTGTGATGTTGTATTGTTCTCTAAACACACTTTTTTGTCCATTATTCAGAACCATTCTCCTGGGTGTACAGTATAGTCTACAAGTCAAGACTACATGTTTTGTAGAGGGTTATATTCATCGCAATATAGCAGTAACTTTCATTTTGCCAAAATTTACACTGCCTTTGAACACAAATGTAAACTCCGCCTTCATGGCCGACCACCAGGCCACAATTCTGCTTTTCCTTTTTGACTTCTTTCATTTTCTGTCTGCTTCTGAGACATGAGTTGTTTGCATTCAGATTTGACATGTTTTATTGATTTTCCCAAAGTTCAGTTTAATAAAATAAAGAACATTGATAATGTAATGCTACTGCTTTACAGTTAACATTATCCCAGTTGTCTGAAAATAATAATTTTGTCAATCTCTGATCTCTTTTCTACTTGTAATGTTTAATCAGTATTACATCTGTCCCCTGAGGTTGGCATCTGGTGGGTGGTAGCGTTCTTCATTGTGAACTTTACCTCTGACATCCTGCAATAGGAGAGGCTATGCTCTATATCTACCGTCTGTATCAGCCCTACAGTCAATCTGTCAGTTCTACACACACACACACGCATATGGACATCCTCCCATCACCATTAAAATCATTAACTGGACACTGATTATATTAAGGCCAAACCCACAAGACTAATTTCACTAAGTGCAAAAAGCTTGTGCTGTGTGTGCATGTCTGTGGCTGTGGCTGTGGCTGTGGCTGTCTGTCACTCTGTCCACTTTTGGAAGCTCATATTCATTGACAGCCGCTGCTTTGGCCATTCAGCTTCTCTCACTGTCTGAATGTTGTACTTTTGGCAACCTTCCACTGCTGAAACTATATTGTGGTTCTGTCCAGGAGGCATTCACAATGATCTTATTGAGATAGTAAAGGGCAGAGTTTGATGATAAAATGGTGGTTGTTAGTTGAAGAAGAAGAAAGAAGAGAATGAAGTGTTGATTTAAAAATGTTATTCTCTACAACGTTCTATTCTCTAGAATGTTGCGGCAGCTCCTGTTCACTTTGAATTGACATTCCCAGGCGGATTTTTTTCGATAACCGCCTGCTGCGCCATTAACACCCGCTACCAATGGGAACAGGTTTTGTCACTTCAGATTCACAGTACCATATCACTCCGCAGGTAGTTCGGCCACTTTGAAAGTAAATATTCACTATGTTGTAATGGCTATTTTATCCAGTCTGTTAGAGTAGTGACAGTAATAAACTGTAATAACTGTAGAATAAGCGGGATAATGTATTGCCCACGTGTGACTATCGAAAAATATTTCCCTTCAGCCCCGTCAGGAAATATTTTTCTGATAGTAACGCGTGGGCAATACATTATCCCTTACCTAATCAATCCATACTTTCTTCATTATGTTTTCCACTATGGTGCAAAAGCAGCAGCAATGAAAATATGGACCACATCTTTAGTAAATGAACCAAAGTGATGTGTGTTAATTCTGGTGGTTTACTTGTGAAATGCGTTCTCTGTATTTGATTCACATGTTCTTCCCATTCTGCTGCTGACCTTCTTGTCCTTCGTGTTTCTCTTCCCTCTGCCTTTTTCCATTTCCACAGATCATCAGAAATTGGAACGGGAGGCAAGAATCTGCCGTCTGCTCAAGCATCCAAACATAGGTGAGTTGTTTTTTGGGAGATTTTTATACAGCCAACAGAGATGTAAGGTGGTTCAGATGGTTGTGTTGTTGTGAAACATGACACGCAGATCAATCAGGTTTTTCTGATAGGTGTAAATGTACATGGTCGCCAATATTGACTTATTTACATACAGTGTAAAGAATGACAAATGTGTCTCCATCACATCATCACACCACTGTCCACTATATTCAGTAACATATAGCATAGACCTTGTTCACAGCAGATATTTTGCTTTGCATAAGGAGGTAATGTACAGGTGTTACTGATAACATCAATGGTGGCTGTGTTTCATTTCGTCACTCTTAAAGCTCACTGAACCACATGCATAAATCCAGACACAAATTAAAACACTTAAATGGGTTGCAGCTTCTTTTACTGCAATCCTTATTGATTTTGAAATGTTTAATGAATTTTTACAATTCTAAAAATATCCATTGCTTTATAATGAGACAAATTTCAAAGTGCTACAACTTGAAAACAGTTGAAAATAATGATATAATTACTATATTGACAATATATTGGGAGTCACATATGGGCTTTTCACTTGACGACATGACCATTGACCTTGAGTGACCTTCAAAGGTCAAACCCTGGGTCATCTATGACCAGATTTCTTGAAAACGCTTCTCCAAAATTGTTAGCCAGAATTAATTGAAATTCATAGCAGATGTTCATTTGAGCAATGTGTACCATGTGTATTAATTGATTAATTGATTTATGTATATCCATTTTTAAAGTATTTTTGAACGGGAAAAAAATCCCACTGTTGTTTTTTTTTTTTATTGCTTTGTGTTTCCTTTTGTATAATGTAAAATATCTCCTGAGGGAAAACGTTTATAAGCTTCTTACACTTCAGCAAAAGAAATGAATGCAATGAAAATATGAATATTTATTGATTGATTGAGTGGAATAACTTGTATAATTTTGTTGGTCATTTGTGCATAGACATATTCTTACAGGAAGAATCTGTGTTGTAATAGGAGCCAGTCTTTCATTGACATTTCCTAACAACAGTAGTGGTGTTCGTCACATATTGAACTCACTATAAGCCAATTTCAGGAAAGAATCCCAATGCTTTTTCATGTCTTCTCTTCTGCTCCTTTATAGCTGCAACACAAGACACTAACTTAACTTAGAAATGCAACTGATATCAATGCATGTCCAGCTCACAGCACAACACTGACAAACTTTGTGTAATCCCATAAGCAGATGCAGATCATACATAGGAACCTTGAGCTACATACTGTGGTAGTGGAAAAGAAGAAAAGCTTAAGAGGTCTCACCATCAAATTGTGATGCCTGTAATTGGTGATGGTGATGGTCATGTTACAAGATTTCATTAAGTCTTAGGGACTCAAGGAACTATGATCCATCTTCCTCATAGTAGGGACTAAAAAGAATATGAGAGATATTTAGTCTAATGTGATGGAGTGCATTAGCCAAACCATGTATTACTTTAGTTTATGTATTTTCTTGTTTGTTCAGTTTATTAATATCTATGGAGCAAACATAGACAATAGGCAAATCAGCCAGTTACCTGGTCATGCTGTGGACAATTTGCATGGTGGATCTGGACACCAACCAAAGAAGTGAAGTGAGTCTGTACACGAACAGTCACGCTAATGAGATCAGCAGCTCTGACAAACTGTGTACTATTTTAATGTCTGTGCTAGTGCTTCTTCATTACTTTAGACTTTGTCTGTATTCCCAACACCACTGATGTCAGTTTAGGAAGCAGAGAGGAGACATTTTCCTCACTGTTGTTTCTCTATTTGACCTTTTATGTTGAAAAGTGAGAGTACTGTATCAGCATTCTGCAGTCTGCTGGTCTTTATATTCAGCAACCTTTAAGAAAGTTAACACATCTGCAGCTTTTAGAGACTTTGGAGACTGAAACAAACTCCAACCATTTTTCTTTTTGTCTCTTTAACAGAGAAGTGAACTGCTCTACCTCGGTGGGATATGTAATGTCTAAATGCCACCAGCCTATTTATATTTGGTGTTTGTACTTTTATATATTAAGAAATGACCCATAATCACCATTACATCATTTTAAATAAAACCTTTGTGCCAAAGATAGCAATATTTTGGATTTTATAATGAACTGAATCTATTCATAGCATTAGACTGAAACATTTATGTGACGACTAGAGGGAGTGATGAGTTACTCTGCTGGACTCCCATAGGAAGGAAAACTAATATCATGAGGCCTTTGACCAAACCATAGGTAATTACACAAGAGAGTCATGAGATTGAAGAGAACAGCTAAAAAACAACTTTTGGATTTAAAAGAAAGTGACAAAGTAATAAAAGCTAGAAGCTCTGTTGGTGTTTTAACCCCTGGACACAGCTGTAAATGAAAAGAATGGCGTTAGATGTAAAATCACAGTGTTCCATCTATACTGAGGACTTTGATTAGGAGGTTCACCATTTGTTGATCCACCGTTCAGACAACTATGACCTTGTTTGGATGATTCCAAACAGATCTTTAGTGCAGCAACTGACAGAAAACATGATTTGTGGTGTTTCTGTGGTCATTATCTGTCCAAAAGCAGAGTTAATGAGTTAAGAGTTAGCTGATGGAACATTTCAAGATTGCAAGACAGTCTTATTTTTCTTTGTTTACTGTCAAAATGAGAACAATATTAATGTGTGTAAATGATAAAATGTATACTTTATTGAGTGAGTGACAGAGGATGTGGATATGTAGCATTGTTTGGATGGTGGCTTTGGTTGCTGGTAGTATTCTCTGGTATGTAACATCCCACTGTTGTTGACAGTTCAAATATTACATAGAACTCTGTTAAAATTTAACCTATTATAACCAAACTTCTTAAAATCATGGGCTATTTGACACTTGAGTGTCATTACATTTTGTACTATTAAAGTCCATATGTGTGTTTTGTGATTCTGTAAACCTCAGACAATGGGCAATAGCCCTTTGCAGAAGGAAGGGAATGGCAAAGTATCTTTGTGGCAGAACTGAAAAGCATCTTATCACTGTATGCTGGCCAATGTGAGACACACTCACACACACACACACACACACCCTGAGTATGATAACAGTATAATAGGTGTAGTTTCATTGGTGTCACTTCTTCATCCTGCCTGGTTCTTGCTGCTTTATAATCCTATTTTTCCCTTTCTTTCCTTCCTCGGCTCCTCTTCATAACTCTCTCAAGGGAGACCTTTTCAAGATTCTTTTTTTGAAGTGCAAGTCATCTGAAGGGGAAGGAAAAATGCACCTTTTCAGACTTATTTGACATTATCAAGGTTTTTAACTCACAAAGAAGCATTCCATCTTTTGAAACTGTGTGTACTTCATTAGACTTCATAACCAATAGAGTCATCAGTGGATGGATTTAATGTCTAGTGTTTCGGTGCATACTGTTCTGACAGCTTTGTTTATTGTAAGTTAATATATTACTGTACAGGTGTGCAGCAGTGATTATTCAACAGCAGTTAATCATTAATGGAAAGTGATAATGGGCATTTTGTTCTCTCATTTATCAAGTTGACCTAAAATCTTCATTTTCCTCCATAACTAGTCCGCCTCCATGACAGTATCTCAGAGGAAGGCTTCCACTACCTTGTGTTTGACCTGTGAGTATATTAGATACACAGTTTTCACAGTTGTGTATCTTATTCCACTGGGATAATTACTTTAACTTATGAAATAGCCTACTATTTTTCATTTTTACCTGGCACATTCGCTTTATTCTCCTCATAAGTTCCTGGTATAAAAGTGTGGTTCTTAATGGAATAGTTCAACATTTCCCATAAAAAACACTACAATTTGACACTGCTATACAATTGTATTAATATTTTCTTTACCTACAGGACATGCAGATACACGTGCACGCTCTTGGCCAATGCATTTCATCTGATGGGCCTTAAAATCCTATTTTTTTAGTTAAACTAGATTACAAATGGGAAAATAGTCATCGTGCTATTATGTTGTTTTAAGGCCTAGGTTTTTTTTGGAAAGCAGTTCTTGTTATTCCCTCTCCAAAGATAAATCTAAAGGGTCCTAATAATTAAAACATAGACAGACACAAGTAGACAGGTGGTCTCAGGGAAGCACAATCCTAAAGGTAACTAGGAAAAGTAACCTCATGATCTTTGTGTTTTCAGCGTAACTGGAGGAGAACTGTTTGAGGATATCGTTGCCAGAGAGTATTACAGTGAGGCAGATGCCAGGTACAGTATGTCATCATACTAACACATGAGCAGCTGTCAAACTAAGATTACAAGCAACCAATATTAATACGCCTTCTATGCGACATAGAAGAGGCAAAAGCTCTGTTTAGTTGCAGTTCTTTTTTTCACAGTGCAGACTTTATTTTGGACTGCGTGTCTGAGAACTGTAAATTTAACTTCATTAATAAATAATGACAAAGCTGCCCTAATTCTGGAAACTGCTGTTAGAGTTGAAGTTGCAGTTTGTGTGTGTGTGTGTGTGTGTGTGTGTGTGTGTGTGTGTGTGTGTGTGAAGCAGTTCACCTGTAATATGGAGGCAAAAGTGTGATTTGTTGGCTTTCATTGTTTTTTTTTTTGTCATGTGGCACATACACTAAATCATGTTAAAACTTTTTTTTAAATACCAAAAAAGCAACTTAACTGACAGTAATATAGCTAAAATTATTTTTAATTATCTGTAATGGCAGTAATAAATGGACATTTTTAATGGAAGCAAAATTAAGAGCCAGTTGATGTAAATTTCCTTGTATCTCAGTGTCTTGTATCCTAAGATCTCGTATGTTCGTTAGCTACCCGCACAAAATTCAACAACGTTGAGTAATCTGACAATTACATGTCATAGATGATCTGAATTACCTTTGTACAGGTCTTGGAAATTGTTTCCTATTTTACTGATGTTCATTTTAAATTGACCGACACCAATGTAAATGATTCTGTGTCATTGTCTAAATATAGCAATATTAATTTTCCAACATCCATATAAAAATGACAACTTTTCTAGTCAAAGCATAAGAAAAAAGGGTGAGGGTCGTTTCTAAACCAGATTTATTTAGTTTAGACCTTTAGATTGTTTTGTTTTTTAATCATAGCCAGATTTTAAAGTATGGAAGAAACCTCCCCAACAAACAGTCTTTGATTTGACCACAGCACAGTTTTTTTTTTTTTATATATATATATATATATTTTGAACCAATTGGTAAATGTTATTGTGGTGTAGATTGTGCTACAGATTTAGATGCTGGATGTCTTAATACTCTACCACCTGCCTGAGCTTTATTTTCTGGTCTTGTCATAGTCTCTTCGGCTTCGTTCTGTTTCTCAGCTGAGTTTTAACAATAAAAAAGGCGAGAAGGAAACAAAGAAAGAAAGAATTAACAAAATGTAAATAATGATATGCTGATATTTTTTTTCTTTGTATTTATTTCGAATATGTCAAACACAAAAACATTTAATCTTTCAAAAGCCAATAATTGATAAAATAACAAGACAAAGACAATATAGCATAAATAAAAAATAAGAAGGCAAGTAACATATTCAAAAGGGAGTTGGAAGAAGAAAACAAACCCTATTGTACCAAACAATAATAGGAATTCCAAAAAAAAAAAATATGATGATATATGATATCAGACACATGACCATGTAGAATAGGGAAACAGGGAACCCAGGGAAAACTTTCCTATATTTTACATATTTTATTACATATGTTGATTGTAATTACAGCTCAACAGATGATCATGTGATTGTGATGTGATAAAGCATAATGGAATATTTTGGTCAGATCACCCAGCCCTTCATAGAACTGAAGTGACCACATTTTATTTGAACATTTTTTTTGGTTGTCCAGTTAAGAGGCTGTGATGTGTTCACCTTCCATGATAATTGAACCAGAGGGTCCAAAAAGTTTGAACAAGAAAAAAGTGGTGAAACTCGAGAGGGAAAGGCAGGAGACATATTAGGTGAAAAGTAGAAGAGGCAGAGTAAGACGGAGGAAGCGATGGGATAAAATGGGGTTAGTGAAATGTTGAATGAAGAAAGAAATGTGTGTGTGTGTGTGTGTGTGTGTGTGTGTGTGTGTGTGTGTGTGTGTGTGTGTGTGTGTGTGTGTGTGTGTGTGTGTCTGTGTTTCAGGAAGGAGAAGGGGGAGAACAAAACATGGAGATCAGATTTAGCCTAATTTGGAAAGAACACCGAGAGCTTTTCTTTTGATTCCCCCAAATCTGCCTCTGTCCAGCTTCTTACCGTGTCCCCAACTAACCCTTTCACTAACACCAGTTTAACTTGGATTTAAAAAAAAACCCAACTACGCTCTGTGCTACTTGTATAAGACAGCCCTATGTTCTCTGCTACCCATCCTGCCATTCTCCTGACTATATATTAGGGTATTCCAAACAAATAAAAAAGATCGATCAAGTCAAATTATGGAAAATTTAAGAATTTCTTCTGTTTGTTGTATTTACTGTTTACTTATAGTCATTGTCCAGGACTTAAAATACTAAATACTTGTCATAATATTATTAATAACTAGGTCATATTAATACCAACATCTAGTGATTGAAGTTAGTAATTTGTGTCATTCTTGTATTTTTTTTAACTTTATTTCCCATCATGCAATGTGATACTACACTTGTTGTCAACTATCATGGGCAACACAACATGATTGTAAGGCTATTGTATTCCCACATGACTAATATCTACTAAAATATTGGTCTTATCAACTTGCTGAGATATTTAATATGGGGCTGGGACTTTTTTGTATTAATGTATTTATTAATAAGTATCAATGCCTAAAGTCTTTCTCTTTAATATACTCTATAACTGTTAAACATAGAGGTGAAAGCATGTAATTATTGATCTATTAGTTGAATGGCAGAAAATCAGCATCAATTCAAGTAATTTTATTTAGTAATTTTCTGCCTCAAAATTCCAAAAATATTATGCGTTAACACATTCTACTATTCTGCACTTTTGGAGATAATTGTAAATTGATTATGTTATCCTTTTGGACAGTTCACCAAACAACCCCTTTGAAGTAACCCTGGGAAGATGTGATTAAAACTCACTGCTCATATTTTAAATGATTATGAGGAAACATAACTAACCATTAATGAAAGTTTTAATATTGTTTAAGTCGTTTTTTTGTTTTATTTTTTTTTTTTGTAACACTGTTAAATTTCACATACATGAATGTGAAGGGGCTGTTTTTCATTTTTTTTCTCCTTTTCTTTTTCAGCCATTGCATCAATCAGATCTTGGAGAGCGTCAGTCACATCCACCAACATGACATAGTGCACAGGGATCTCAAGGTGAGTTATTGAATCCACATGAAACAAACACCAACTGTGCGCATCAGGGCATCTCAAGACTGATTTACCACAAGAAGTGCATCAGTTTTGTAAGATGATTTGTGGACATTTACCCAGAGTGACACAGACGTCATGCACTGATGTTAACAATAACTTAGGGGATCAACGTCATTTGTCTTTTTCCACCTGATAGCCCTGGCTCCACCACTTCCTCCATCTTCATATGTCTCTGCCCCCCCACCCCCACCCCCTTTTTTTTTTTTTTTTTTTTTTAATCACTCCCTTCTTTCCTCTCATATTTTTGTCCCTATTTCTCCCCTTACCCCTTCCTCGCTTCCTCTCCATTCTCTGCTGAGGAGTGACGAAAGCAGACCAGCTGCTATTTATAGCGGGTCGGTGGGTGAGATGACGGCCAGTGACGATTTTCCCTGCAGCAGGATTTGCTCACCCCTGGAAGAAACTGCAACACTTTGACCTCCTCAGCAGCATTAACAATTTTTTTTCAGGGGTAATTTGGCAAATATAGATACCAGAGTACTCTGGCATTTACACACCTGACTAATTACAGATTAGAGAAGCAATCTTTTTTTCCTAAACTTTAACAACTGCAAACATTAAATAATTAGTAGAGTGGAAGAGTGTTTGTATGGAAGTAATAAAAAAGTCATATTTTGTCTTTTATAAGGAAAACAAATAATGATAATTCATGAATTATGGTAGTAGTTCATGTCCCAAACTTGACATATAAACCATATATTCTGCATCATTACGGCTCATTTCACTCTTAAGTAATTCAGAACAACTAACTGGTCCTGTATTTCTTTCCAGACCAAACCTTTATCCATCAAAGAAAGCCACAACTGCTTTACCCTTCGTCCTGAGTAATTTCTTGAGGGAATAAAGTTGCTGAAAGCGACATCTTGTATTGCAGACATAAAAATACTAATAACACCTACAAATGTGTGCCATGGAGAGCTTTGACCTCACACACGTATCACATTTTGTCTCCCTGTCATCTTGGGAGGGCCACTCACCAAAGGGAGGGAGAGAGTTGAGTGCTGTAGGCTGGTGGCAGGCTGAGTTGCCATGGTAACTGTGGGGTGAGGTCACCCGGCTGCTGCAGCGCCAGTGTAGGGACTCATTATGCCACCTCCCATCTATCTATCTCTATCTGTCTGTCTCTCTGTTCTTCTGTTGCATTCACTCCAGCTTTTTCTCCCTGCACAGTTTCCTCTCTTTTCTCTCACTTTCCCATTGTTTCACCTTCAGCCTGATAGAGCGAGAAAAACAACAAGGCGGGGGGAGTGGGGTGAATGGACGGACGGATAATGAGATGGGGGCGGCGGGGGTGAGACTGACAGATGAAAAGAAACAGAGCACATAGACAAGTGTCAGACATCCCTCTATCTGTCTGTAGAGGCAGAGATCAAAGCTATTAGGGCCATGAGGACATCTAACTACTGCAAAGAGCGCTGCCCCCAAGACACAGACACAAAAACACACACACAGCAGGCCTGTCCGTTGGGAACGGTTGTCAAATGTAGGGCTGCCACATTGTTAAAGAAAAACATCAGTCCATCTGTTCATTCTCTTAACTCTGTGTTCAGGGTCACAGTCAGCTGAGGTCACACTGTTACACTAATGTGGAGGCATCTCAATATTAAACACCACAAGCCATGCAATCACTTTGGAGCTTCTATACAACTTATACATATTATTCACAAAAACCTCAAGGTTACTAAGTAAATACAGTGGCAGATAACATATTTAAAATATCAATTATATTTGGCAAAAATAAACACAAACTTCACTGAAAATGAGGTCAATCTGCAGTCATCAAGGCTAGAAAGCTGTTACATGAAGAGGAAACCCAAATTACAAACTTAATTAAATCAGCCAAATAACTGCCCTCAGCTTATGTCCACAAGCAGAATTACTGTAGGCACCAGGCATGACCATTATATTTTTAACCATCTAATGGATCTAGTGGATTTGTATCTGGGACACCTTGTGGGAAATGACTGCATAGTTTACAACTTCTGCTGCAGATCCACAAATGCAACTTTTTCTGATGATTAGGGTATATTAGAGGTTTTTTTTTTTCATTTATATAGACATTTAACCTAAAGTGTAAGATGTATCTGCAAAAGCTAAAAATGAAAATGGAGATAGAATACAGGTACACATATAAGTGCGCCTGTAAAAATCTGATAATGTAATATTTATAATCATGTATGGGGTAGGAATCACTGTAGTACTATATTAGAAACACAACAGTATACTATAATTTATTATAATTTGACCTTAATGATCGATTACCTTATTTTCTTTTAGTGTTGCTAATTTATTTGGGTTTACAGTGAAGGGTATTGTTTATGGTTCAGGTTGCTTTTTTGGTGGTTAATACTCTAGTACCACAACTATTAACTGAATTCATACCAAACTGGGTTTATAGATTGTTTACATTTATTTCAAACGTGGCATATATAGAGATGCAGTTGATATATTAACATTACTACATGCATAGACATGCATCGCATCAACTGGATCAATGCCAAAATATGCTACAATATGTGCGGGGGGTTGGGGTTTGTTGCGCTTGTCAACACTTGATTAATCTATTTTTTTTCGTCAAAATGATCGGAGGTAAAACACTGTACAAAATAAACAAGCACCTACAACAATTCTTATAGCTTCATGTTAACAATCAAATAAAAATCAAGGTAGTAATTTTGGGACATCACAAAAGGTAATAGTAGGGTGACACTCAAGTGTATTGATATTCCCTCCCCCCTCTGCTGAACATGAGAAGGACAATATCATATACATTACCTCCTCCCTCATCTTGGCACCATCACTGGGGGTGTTTATTAATCCTTCACCTAATCTCATCCTATGACCATTTTCTTTTTTTTTCCTAAACTTTATTTATTAAACCAAAAATATTTCAGATGTTTTCTCAATAATGTACTTTTTTCACACACAAAAAATATAAAAATGACCATGACTATGACCACTTCCAACATAGTTATGACATCTTTCCTTATCTTTTCTACTGCTTTTTTTTTTTTTTTTTGCATGTGTGATCAGTGTGTTAAACTGTCGTGTCAAATCCAGTGACAGCTGAAAATGAAAAGGTCTCTCCTTAAGGCGAGGCCTTTGAAGCCAGTTTGACCAAATCCTGCCTCTCTACTGTAGATGTCATCGAGCTCCTGCAGCTCATCTAGTCATGCAAAAAGGACATTTGTTAGAGGGTGCATGCTCATCACTTTTACCCTTAATTAAATGTTGTCTTGTTGCTGCTCATAACTGTGCTGTCTGTCTTATGTAAAACTTCTAGAGGTTGCACAAGGATAAGTGCAGGAACTTTTCATATTACTGTAAGTGGCCGCTGATGTTAGATTTTCATTTACAAACCAACAATCTGAGTTTTTTCAAACAGATTAATCGTCTTAGTCGGTCTTTAAAATTAAACAAAGGCAGAATTTATTATTAACACTTGATTTTTATCCTAAATATTTTCTGTGCTCTACATGCTGTAACATAAATCTAATGGGTGTGACAAACCCCGCTGAGGATATTTTGTCTTGATCATTAACTTGTGTGTTTCTATGTGTTTACTGTAGCCAGAGAACCTGCTGCTGGCCAGTAAGATGAAGGGTGCAGCAGTGAAGCTTGCAGACTTTGGTCTTGCCATCGAGGTGCAGGGGGACCAGCAGGCATGGTTTGGTAAGAGATAACGTTATACTGCAACAGCCACTTACATTTTTCACCCTATTCTCAGTGTTTCCTCTGCAGTGTTCACACTCTGCAGCAGTGTTAGTTTCACCAAGAAAAGCACCATCAGTGCGTGAGAAAGAGTTCAGTCACTCATGAGAGACTGTTACACAAACTATTCAATGTACAAATACTGCTCTGTCTTACTGTGCACCGGAGAAAATACTTTGAAGCTAGTTGAAGAAAAACTAAATCACTAAACAGTTATTTGAATATTTAGCTATATTTATTTTTACATGACTATAACGCCTACTTTATTTATTTATTTTTTTAATTGTTTGCAAAATCCAGAAAAGGAAGAAAAACAAGGAAATTGTTCTCAGTTACACTAAAAATCAGAGATATTTAAGGTTTTATAAATTTGAGGGATTCCAATTATGTTTTTGCTTCCTCAGGATTTGCAGGAACTCCAGGTTACTTGTCCCCAGAGGTGTTGAGGAAGGACCCATACGGCAAACCAGTGGACATATGGGCATGTGGTCAGTTTTTGTGACTTTCTTTTGTTTTGTGCTGCTAAATATTCATTCTTGAACTGAAACAGAATGTAAATACAACCTAATTTGCTTGCATTTCTTTTGGTTAATTGTTGTATATTTTGCATGTGGGTGGCAGGCGTGATCCTGTACATATTGTTGGTGGGTTATCCGCCTTTCTGGGATGAGGACCAACACAAACTGTACCAACAAATCAAAGCTGGTGCATATGATGTAAGTGTCTTTCTTGTTTTGTTTTGTACTACTTTCCATTTCCATTTGTATATGTGAGCAGCATATTTCCTTATTCTGTTTACTTGTTTTCTGTGAAGTTTGCATGTTCCCCCTGTATCTGTGCGGGTTCCAAAGACTGAGCTAATACTGAGCTACCTGGCCAGTATAAATTGAATGGTTGTTTGCCAGTGTACTATGATAAGATGAGCTGCTGAGAACCCTACCTTCATCTGTTGTTCAGCTTGGATAGTCCCCATTGCCAACCCCTCCATTCCCCTCTTAAATGTTTTGGAAAATGTGTGAATGAATGAAACAATTCCTTGCAATTATGGTTAAACTCAAGTCTAGGTCTAGAGAAGATCCAAAAAAATGTTTTATAGCATCAAGTTGACCACGTCCCTTTTTGTACAAACCAGTAGATGGCTAATATAGAAGGTTAACACCATTTACTGATGTCATGAATACCAGGCTAGAGATAATTTTGGGATTTTCATCTATTTCTATTTTCATCATGGAGCACTGTTATCTATATTACAAAAAATGGGTCTGGCTAAATAAATGGCCAATGTGAACACAGGATATGAAAAGAGTTCCTAAAGGCCTGGTTGCATGGAACCAGAACTACCTGTGGAAACCTGGTAATTTATATTAATAGCAGAGGTATTAATGCTGTGTAAATCGGTCATAACACCCAAAAATCCACTTGAAAGACCCATGGGTAACCCTGTTATAACACTGTAAATTGACGTATTTGTCATTTGATGGGCTTTTTTGTTGCCTTTGTCGATATATTCTACATTATTTCCTCATCAAGGACAATTGAGGGCAACTGGTGATGGTAAAAATTCAGCAGGTTGAAGTTGTGATGTGTCATGGAAATGCAGTGAAAGGGCAAATGTATACTCTTTAGGAAAGTAAAACCTAATGAGGTAATGTAATGTGTGACAAGCATGCGGACATTTTTCTTTAATTCTTTCATTGTAAGTAGTGAATCTGGGTTTGACATCACAACTGAGGAGTAATCTCAGTAAATTAAAGTAAAAAAAAAACAGATTTGATGTAAATGCGTCACATGAAACAGATGTGAAGGTAATTTCCACATCAGTGGAAGTTCTCAGGTTATATTTGTCCCATTCGATTCGGGTTTATGAATACACTGATCGTAATACGTAAGATATTCAAGGCAAGAGACAAAACAATTAACCAGAAAATGAGTGCTCAAATTATTATATTTAACACAGAGAATAGTAAAAACAACAAAACTGACACATGCTTATGTTCTGCCATTAAAAACTTGACACGCATATTCAATGAAACTGAGCATAATAATGAAAGCAATTATTATAATGTTAAAAAAAATACCCTGCAACAGTTTTAGTCAAGTTCAGTCATTGGTGCCTATAGAACAAATACACCACTATTTTTCTGGGCAGATTGTTAAAATGTTATTGGTTAAAGAGCAGGTTGGACGGCTGTGAAGGTCCAATATTTGGTGTAAACACCTTTGTATATTCTGAGAAGTCTGCCTACTCATGCCTCCTTTGTGTAATATTATCATTGTCAACAAGTTGGCAGGCAAATAAGTCTGTTCTTTGCATTGTCCATTTTTTACACAAGTGAAAATGATAGCTTCCCTACAAACATGGGATAGATTTTGTTCTGGTTCATTAGGTTAATTTCAATCAGTTGTTGTAACCTTTTAATTAAAAAAAAAATTGGTGTGGCACTTGAAATATAAGTTCCTACCTGGAAAAATAGTAGGATTTTTCATGATTGTAGAAAAAGATGGTGTAGAAAAAGATGGTGGAAAAACAAATGTGCAGGTACTGTGACTAAATGAAGTCTGTCAATGGTGGTTTAATATTTACAAAAAGCTGCTCATGCTAAAACAAATTAAAGAAATTAAGGACTTTAAACTTTACGGAGTCTGATGTCAAAATGTTGAGTTGGATGGGACAATAAATTATTGTATGAATTACACGTGCCCATTAATGACACATCATTGATTAAAATGATCAGCTTTTTATGCTAGATAACTCCAGGAATCCTTTGTGGAACCTGTTCAAGAACCATAACTAATTTGGTGGAGAAGGCCTATGAGTGGGTTGACTCCATCTGTGCTCAAGGAACCAAAATAGTACTTGACACTAGTTGCTTTCTATTTGACTCATTAATATACAGCACATTTACATTAATCATATAAAGAAAAGAAACATATATAGAGCCTAGAGATGGGCCCTGCAGGACACCTCTGCTCATTGTCATCTTAGACCTCATCAAATGATTCAAAAACCTTGAGTTATGATTTGCAAGTAATTAAATAAAATTAGATTTTGGTTTTTAATTGGTCTCTTATTTACATTGTCAACGTTTCATTTTGAGTGCCACAGAAAAAGTGATGTACTATGACAGAGCAGTGGGCTTATTTATCACATCCTGTCATAGTCCTGTGGGAGATAGGAATTTATTACCCATATTAATTTCCATAATTGGAAGCAGCCACATCTAATGAATGTGCATAATATGAGCACTGATATGAAGTGATTGTGACAAGCACTTGTTATAATGTGCACCTCTTGAATGTCATCAGTGTCATGCAGATACTTTGGATCTCTTCTTTGATTAATGTGTAATTGACGACTGCCAACCTGATGTTTGAGGTAAATGTGCACTGACATCAGACCTTCACTTTTAATGGTCATTAGTCTCTTCAATATCTGTAACCCTGCATTTATTACCCCAGCCCTAAAGGGGAGACAAGGGGCATTTATTTATTGGTTTATATTTTTGTTTGTTGTCAGCAACTTACACAAAAACAATTACACCAATTTCCCTGAACTTATCAGAAAAGGTATGAAGAGTAGATCCCATTAAATTTTGGTGAATGTAGGTCAAAGGTCAATATCAAGGTCACCAAACATGTTTTTGCAATGATACAAGACAGGGCAAAGCAGGTATTTCATTTTCATTCCTGTATACTGTATGATATATCTTCTTTTTGCTCTCACTGTTGATGTGCATTGACATCAGAACTTTGAAGGAGACATTTGAAGACTCTAGGTCAAAAGTCAAGGTCACAATAATTACATTTTGGATATAACCTCAGCTATTTATCTTAGAGACTTCCAATGAGCACCAAAATGCTGCTCTTTTAATTATTTCTCTTATGTGTATAAAATTTGATCAACTGTTGACCCAAGGGCTTGGGCTGAGTGGAGATAGATACGTATTATTGTTGACAAATAGGAAACTACACGTAGGCTCCAAAATTGCATCATTACCTTTGACCTTGAGCGACCTTGAAATGTCAAACCCATAGGGTCACATTTTGAGAGGGAGATGTCCAATAAGAGCTGAAATGTTTGCAGGGGGCGGGGTTTGTTGTGCCTGGCATCACTTGTTCATTTTTGTTTGCAAATGTCATCTTGTGTTTTTTATACTTAGTGGTTTTTATTCTTTATAAAGTGTCCTCTGTTTAAAAGTGTTTGATAAATAAATTGTACCTGCTGTTAGTTTTGGTCATTTCTACACAGTGGCAGCAAACGTACAGTGAGGACACAGTTAACAATCTCAGATACAAATGTCTACAGGGTCTGTAAGGTCCACCTCTGTATGGACATTGAGTGTACCTCTTTGTTCATTGCTAGGTACCATGAAGTAATAGTACTAATATAAGGAATTATATCCAAATGATGTGGACAGGTGTTTGGATGACCACTTATGCTGCTGGAATCCTCTAAATATGATGTTCTAGTGTTTTAAAACACCTGTTACTTTCAAATGACATTTGTTTTTCTTGTACTTTTTTACATTTACAAATGCCACTTACAGTTATGACACCAAAATAAAGTAACTTCATTGACCTTGATTTTCTACATAATAAAACAATTTGGAAAACACTGCACAAAAACAATAAAAGTCTTGTTAGGTTCTCCAATAGGACATTAAGGTTGAAAGTATTTCTTTAAATTCGTTATTAACTACACAGTGATCATAGCTTTAACTCTAGATGCACCCTGGTTCATTGTTTCCCTTTACAAGCTGTGCTACTCATACATAGGCAGGACAAAGACATCCATGACAACAAACTGAAATAATGATGCAAATTTATGACATGAATCAAATTTAAATTTTTCATATGGAGTTATAGCCAAAGAAAAATTGACACGCTTGTCATATAATAACAGCAAATAATATAAATCAGTCCCTGTCATTCATTTTAGAGGAGGTGTTTGCTGTTAACTTTTGTCTTAGCGAACACACATTTCTGTCTCTCTTTACCCTTGTCTCAGTTTCCATCTCCAGAGTGGGACACGGTGACCCCCGAGGCCAAGAATCTGATCAATCAGATGTTAACTATCAACCCTGCCAAAAGGATCACTGCTGACCAGGCTCTCAAACACCCCTGGGTCTGCGTAAGTCACACTTCTCTTGTGCTCCTCATCTATTCCAGGTGGACATGTTTATGGCAGCTATATTAAATTTTGTCACATTTTATCAGCACCTATCTTATTAAGTAGTCGTTCACAGCATTAGTTTAGGAATAGCTCAGCAGGGCATAATGAGCACTCAATCACACTGAAACAGAAATGAATCCTTCTATGGGACAGTTTGATTGTTATCATCCAAATACCGTAATGTATTATATAATTTATATTCCATTAAATTAACACTAAAATTCACTGATAGAGAAACGTCCCAGGTGGAGGTATTTTTACAGTGTACTTTTATAGCATGCTGGTATTATCCACTATGTAACAAATACAAAACAACATTCACAGTACATAGACAACAAATGAGTCAATTTGACTTCAATCTTTAATCAATGCCTATTGATTATTGTCTATTATTATAGTCAAATAAACCTTGCCAAGCTGATGCAACACTCTGACAGAGTATATTTTTTGGAATGATTGGATTGGTTTGGTTTGTGTTATCTTGCCTATTGCAGTGCTATCTACTAAACACATAATTAATGTAACATACCAGAGGTGTCTTGTGCTGAAATAAACTCTACAATCTTTGGTCAATCAAAATCAAGCTCTCAGCAAAGCCATGTTATAAATACCTATGATGTTTCTCAATCATAAATAATGATAGTCGACCTAGTTTTAGTGATTTCTAGATCTGATAAATATTAAATAAATATTTGTACATCTATTCTTTTGTGCTCTGGTTTCTGCACAGGAGAATTTAGATTTTCTAAGAATCAGTCATAAAGGGATTTTTAAGGTGTTAAAACCCTAAAATTTAGTTTCTTTTGGGAAATTGTAAACTCAGATTAAGTCAGTGACAACTAGGCAAGAATTCGGTCTACATTTTGAACGCCATTTGAGGCTTCAGGATAACAGGTTGGTAGATTGTATGGTCAGAATATGATCAGAATGTTGAATAAAAAATTTTTAAAATATAAACATAGGTATTTTAACTCATATGTTAAATACAGACTGAAAGACATTTAGTCCCCTGTATAACATTACTTCCTTCCTTCCTTCCAAACAGCAACGCTCCACTGTGGCCTCCATGATGCACCGTCAAGAGACTGTGGAGTGTCTGCGCAAGTTCAATGCCAGACGGAAACTAAAAGTGAGTGTCGACACAAATTTTATAAAAAAACACCTCGTCTGTAATTAACATCATAGTAATTTTGCATCTCTCTTTCAGGGTGCAATCCTCACAACAATGCTTGTGTCCAGAAACTTTTCAGGTGAGAATAATTTAGATGGAAATAGATGTTACAATGGTGTCCATTAATTTCATGATACCTCATTAAGCAGCCATAAAAGAAGGACCTGAATCTTGAAATCAGATTTGCAACAAACTATAGTCAGCTTATTGACAATTTGTGTGTAGGTTTTATGTGTACCTCAGTTTCTCCTGAACTGAAAGAGGCCACATGATAAGTATGTACCTTGGTGTTTTCTCTTGACCTAAGTCTACTTCCTTGAACCACACATTTTGATTTATTCTCATTCACATTTGCGTGTCAGCATTGTCTGCAGTTTGGATGTTGCACTTCAGGGGTTTGGCTTGGATTTCCACTTCCGTAAGCAGTGTGATCGCCTACACTCAGTGCTTTTTTTTTTTTTAATTGAACACCCCATTTGTGGGCTGGACATTAGCTTAGCCAGCTAATGCATTAATGCTATTGGCCATACATATGTTTATGTAAGTAAAGCAGCCAATGTGGTCAGAATTGATCCAGACTGAAGACAGCAGACAAGCCAGACCTCTGAACTGTATTTTACAAGACAGTAGGTTTGTTTGTCAAGCGAATACCATCTGAAGTATGATCTTGCGGCACAGGTAGTTGGTAAACGGATTTTATATCAGAGGACAATATGTTTATATGTTCCAGTTCTATCTCAAAGGGTGGCACATGATTAGTTTGTAGTACTACTTCTGTAACATCTGTGGTGTAATAAACCTTAAAATATGCAGATGTAGTGAAGCTCTTGTCCCGCCTGCCCCCATATTGAATCCCTCTCTGTCCATTAGTGGGACGGCAGCATACCAGCCCTGCCGCTACCACCAGCACGGCCGCTATGGCCCAGGAAGGTACGTGTGCCAGAGGGGGTGTTGGAGTCAGGCACTGCCAACTTCGCACTCGGCTGTTGGCATGTGGCCTGGGCTGCTTGAACCCCCCCCCCCCCCCCTTCCCCTCCCCCTACCACCACCACCACCCCTCCCACCCCTGCTGTAGCTCATCCATAAGCCTGCTGCCTGCTGCCTGCACACTGACTGATGATGATGATGATGGTCCACTTCTGAATGGTGGTCATTGCACTGGGGCATCTCGCACATACACAAAGATGTAAACTGAAACCGCACGCAAAGATCAGCTCTTGACCTTTCATTACCGCTACGTGACGTGATGCTCTAATGAACAGTGTTACTCATCAGGATGGCCTGTTTAATTTTCAGCGTCTAACACCGGAGCCATTTAACTGACACCCAGCATGACCCCGTGACCTCCTCTTAACCACTGCAGCTGTTACCTGGCCCAGCTCTGTTTACCTCTCTGCTTTAATATGAGTCTGCATATCTTACCCTTTACAGAATAACACTTTTAACCTTTAATATCACAATTAGAAACAAACATGGCTGCACCCGAACTCTGTTACAGTTTTGCCTCTTTTTTAGTTTGTATCTGGCTGATGACCGTGCTCGCTGCAACTTTCCTCCGCATGGCTCTGGTGTTAACAGCGAGCCAAGCATGTGTATGAGTGTTCAGTGCAGTGTGCCAACCTGCATGGGAAACTGGATGCACAGGATTTATCTTTACCACTTTGTCTAACCTCTCCTGCCTGCTCTGTTGTTTTTATATGAAGAGACGAAAATATTTTTTTGAAGAATGTCAATCACGTCACAGGCTGAGATATTTATGAGATGTTCAGTTGTTTGTGATCTACTCCATTAACTATGCTTTGCAGCAACTATTCTTTCAGGGTACATGGAAACTATACCATCATTTTGTAAAATAAATAAGAAAATGCTACAATGACAAAACACGTCAATTTACATGTTGACACGTTCAGACCAATCATCCGTGAACACAAGACGCATAACATAACACAGCTTTATTCTACAATATTCTTCAATTTTCTTGACCTTAAAGCAGTGTACAGTATGACTTTCATCATAGTTTTTTTTTCCCTCCAAAATTTATAAAACCCAAATATCATCCTACTTATCACTAATCCATTAGTCTCTCCATGCGTACACACCTGAATAACTTCCCTCTTGCTGAACAGCTTTGAAGATGACTCCATTATGAACACAGTCCACTTCTTTACATAACAAACCAAAAAGTGACTCGGGCCTTTTTGGAAATTTAGTCACAGTGCATTGTGGGAATGGAAATTTTGACATAATTTTTTTGTCTCTTTGTGAGTGCTGAACCCAAATGTCACCTTTACCTCCATCCACCGACTAGACTCATTCTTTAAAATAACCCTTTATGATTTTACATTATTTTCTTGCCGAATCTGTGAGAAAGTGCTTTTGTTTGGTCGCTGTGTGGAATTCCCAAAACCACTTTACACTTAGTAATAAAACTTCTTATGTAAACAAGCAGATTGTATTTATAATAGAGACATCTTCTGTGGTTCTCCCCAAAATGTCTTCTTTCGCACTGGGTTTTGGATTTTTTTTTGTTGCCGAGAAGGAAGGTCTCAGGACAGAGGATGGATGGGACTTCATCTATTTCTGTGATTGATAGTTCTGTCCAATCAACCCTGTAAAGCTCTGTGAGATGATGTTTGTGTGATTTGGGGCTCTGTAAATAAAATAGAATTGGATTGAATTGAATCTTCGAAGTTGTACACAGTGATGCATGCATAAGTGTGGAAAGACTGATGGATTAGTGATAACTAGGCTACTACTTTTTTTTATTTTTCAGAAATATGAAAAGAAAAAATGTGATGAAAGTCATAGCCTGATTTAAACACATCCATCTTTGTATTAAAGTGATGTGTCTCTGTGGGGACCAATGACTTTTATTGTGTAGAGTACAGTAAAATACTATCATATGCTATAAAAATGTTAAAAACTTGGTTATGAATATGAAGAAATGACCCTTCCCCATTCCCCAAAAGGGTCTCTGTCCTGATTAATGAACAGAATGGGGAGATATCGTCCTCTTTGGAGATGCACTTTCAAAAATTTTCGGAGACTTTAAAATGGATGCTGCATGTTAGACATGTTTTGTGTCATCGCATGATCCCAGAACCTCTGTCAAAATGATTCAGATCTTGAGTTTTTAGTTTATATGTGAAGCTGAAGATTAAAACATGTGTCTGTTGTCCTGCCTTCTTCACTGCCCCCCTTCCTGCTTTGTAAATGGAAGGTAAGGGAGGCTCACCAGTTGAATTAATTACTTCATTTACACTATTGTGTTAATTTGTGATGTGTATTTTTTTAGTTACATGTTCAGTATAATGGGGTGAATTTGTTTATTTGAAACTCAAAGATCATAATAAATATTTGTGAGATTATTTTTAACAAACAGGAAGAACCACTTTTTCTTAGCCTTATCAGTGAAATATTCTTTTAACATGTTTCATTGTAACTGTATTTAACTGTTTTCACGTGTAAACATCATTAACTTTTTCTTACTTTTCTTGTTTATGATTTCATCTTGTTAAGAAACACCAACAGATGAAAAAATAGTATGTGTGCTGATTGGCTGTTAATAGAGATGGCTTCACTTTGTTCTGCTCTACATTCTTAATTGTTTTGCACTTATTGGTAACACTTGAGTGTATTAACATGTCAATAATATATTTGACACTGATGTGTGATATGTGCACTTGAGAAGATGAAATTAGATTTCTCTCTTTTTGACTTGAGAATTTGTGATGTAAAATCTGATGAAGGGATTGACTATTTTTTTTCTCACTTTTTTTCAGCCTGCAAAACCTTACTAAACAAAAAGTCTGACGGTGTGAAGGTAAGATTTTAAGTTGTTTTTTTTAACATTTACTTTTTGAAAATTTCTGTCTTTCTTCCTTCTTCCTCTGTCTTTCGCCCCCTCTTTTATAGTCTTGTCACCCTAACTACTCTACTAATTTTCTTTGTAAATTATCAATTAAAATTCATCTGAGTTTTAAAGTGAGATTGATAAATATTTTGGGCTCAGGGTGTCCATAATAATAGCTATAATAATAATAATAATAATAATAATAATAATAATAAGTGGCCACTTGGTGAGTTGGCATTTAATAAAGTACATCTAATTCATCTCAGTGTAAATAACAAATGCTAATAATGTGTTTTAACGCTTTAGATTTTCTGACACATGTTTATGGTTTCCCAGCAGTTGGAAAGTGCATTTTATTTTGGCGGTCAGCGTCAGTGCATGCAGTGAAGAGTCATGATTGAAAAAGGCCAGACAGTGACTTTAAAAACAACCGAATGAATGACCACGACACAGGACTATCCAAAAAAACACAGCACAGAAATTAAAAACACGTATACAGTTAAATCATCTCATCTTTGTTCTTGCCAAATCGTGTGCAGTTGTTTTTTTTTTCTTCCTTCAGGGTTTCAAGCACTGCAGATGCTGGAACCTTCCTGACATTGTGGAGATTCGTATTATTAATTATTTTATGTTGATAGTGACTATTCTTACATGCATTTAGAATGCAAAAATGGCAACAGATCTAGCAGTTAAACCTGACAAACAGATAATGCAGCCTGTTAAAATATTCCAAACATCTGGTTTAGTGAAGCTGGAGACGCTCGTCCCTCATATTATCAGCTTGGTATTAACCCTTATGCATCACTATGGACATTTTTGTCTATTTGGATAAATATTTTCTCTTCATCTAGCCATATGGCACAAGTTATTATATCTTCTGACAAAGTTTCGAGTTCTAAAATAAATGTTTCTAATAGATAATTAGAGCACTGAAGAAAATGCACTACACTCTTCAGTCATTCAAGACAAAAGTGTCCACTTCCAAGACTGCTGTAAAAACCTTTACATTTTTTCCACTTTGTTTTGCAAAAATACCTTTAACAACTTTAACCTGCTCAAAACTACTAGTTAATTTCTATATAAAAAATGTAATGCACAAATGGAAAAGTGATAAATTTTCGGTGTATTTTTAATGATTAACAGTGACTACAAGCAATCAAACTTGCATTTAAAGATGTAAAATCCCAATAATTATTGAATGTGTAGTAGTTTTGACTTGCACTGAAGTGGTTTAAGAGGTTTCTGCAGAAACATTGTTTTAATCTGTGCAGTTTTTACAGCAGTATTTTGGAAGTTGACGTTGTTTTTTGTCCCGAATGACTCCAGTGAGTCGTAAATTTTACTGACGCCTGAGGGTTAAAGGCATATAGTTTCCTTAAAATACTTCTCCCCCATAGTAATTGTAATTACTTACATGTTTTACCAGACAGATGTAGTTAAGGTGTAGTGTTGTGGTGTATTATGTTGCATGCAACATCATTAAATTACAGAATAAATGTCATTGCAATCTGTTACAGTTTCTGATGAAGCTATGGAATGGGATTATGATTACTGGCTGTTCCAAAGAGTTTATTTCTGAATACATCCTTTTCAGTAAAAAGCTTATGTACTGTATAGAATGACCACGTCAAGGACACAGCATTGGAAAAAGAAAAAAGACCCTCCCCCCACCCCCACCGTGTTGGAAACTCAACAATATTTCCTTCCTCATAAACAGGCTCCAACATGACTGCAGTGTTAACCTAGTCATATGGTCTTAGAGCTTTTCAGATTTATTGCACATTTTGAGGCATTTGTTCAAAAAATAATCAATATATAATTTTACTTAATCATATTAGTTATCTTCCTTTACACAGACTTAACAATCTGTAAACTATTTCATTTTAAAAGTAACCTTCACACTGGGTAGAGATTATAATATCATAAATCTGAATACTGTTGTTATGAGGAGCGTCCACATTGTCCGCTGATGAAATGTAGCCTGAGACATTTCTTATGTTTCATCCTCCTGTTTTCTTGTCACTGTCTTTTACGACACATCTTCTAAGTTCATACAGGTAAATGTGCTTGGAACCCGTGCAACGCTGCTCGCACTTTTAATCACAGTTTTGATCAGTTCCTTGTTTTCCGATGATTATTTTTTTTCCTCCTCCTCCTCCTTTCCGTTGCTGTCTGTCAGAAAAGGAAGTCCAGCTCGAGTGTTTGTTTGATGGTGAGATCGGCTCTGTCGTTTCCTTTCAGTCTCTTTCCCCTCCGGTCTTTTGCCTCCTTCTCTTTTATTTCATGATTTTTTTAATTTATTTTTTTTGGCAGAGATGCTTGAAGCATCGTCTAAGATTGGTGTCACCTCGTTCAATTTCTGTTTGGACTTCCCCAACTTCATCCAACACCCCAGCATCCCCTGCTGCCCCAAGCATCAACCTAACCATTAAACTCCAGATAAAACTCTTACATACTCATTCCCTTCCATTTATCTCCTCTAAGATCTAATGACTAGTTTGCATGTAGATCACATTTAGCCACACACAGACCCCATCAGTCTCAGACATTTAATGAACTTATGTTAATCTTAATCGCTATAAACATTACCCCTTTTTTTAATTATTGCATTTTTTTTTTTACCCTCATTGGTCATTTTTATTTGAGTCTGTTGTCATAAAAACAAGTCTGTCTTGGTCACCTGCAGATTATAATTACTGTAAAAACTAGGGAGAGTAATAATAAAACATGTAACGTGTCTCAAATTACTTAAGTTACATTTCTTGTTGAGTCACATTTGCTCGGTGACAGTTTTATTGGCTGTTGTTAAATAAAAAATAGTTTTCATCAGTATTGGAAATATTGTTACTCGACCACTTACACTCTTTTAAAAGCCACAGTCGTCTTTATTTCAGAATAAGATGAGCTTCCTCGCAGCACTTTCCTCTTAACGTCTCATCCGATGTAATCCATTCCTCCTCACCGCTTTGCTTTCCTACATTCAAGACACTTTTCTTCCTCCTTCTTCAGATGCACAGAGGCTGAAGGGAGAGTCGAGGTCAAATTGTGTTTTTTGTTTGTAATGTATAGTCTTCCATCTATGCAGCAGATGTCAACAAACTTTAGAAAAAAATTAAGGTCATGTTGAAGGGGTGATATGGAGTTTCTGCCTTTATCTAAACCTTTTTGTATTATGCTGAAGCTGAACAAAATAACCATTTCAAAAGCAATTTGTTGAGATTTTCTTTGTCAGTGCATTACAGTAGTGTGCAAATAGGCCACCATTGTGTTTGTTGCTTCAGCCACGTTCATAGTGACAATTTATGCATGTGTCAGTTTCTGTATTAACATACACCTGACCTTAATAAGAAATATGTACACCATTAAAAACTAAAGTTTCAGGAAAACACAGCTTCTACAGATCAATATGTCACATATTTGGTGTGATATCCTTTCATAAAAGACCTATTTTGTTCTGATTTGCTGTGAGTTTTTAATATTGTGTACATATTTTCTTACATTTTCTTTTATCTGAAGAAAAGAGAGTGGGTAATAATTATATATGCACATGACAACCCTGCAAAAACAATATATTTGCACAGTGCTATATATGAAAAAACAACAAAGAACCATGATAAATAACAATGCATGAGCTTCTCATATTGTATACCTTATTCATCATTCACTGGTTTCTGCATTAATGAAATAATATTATGCAACTGGGAATGGAAAAATGGAAATTTATGATAAAAAAAACAGCTTTGTAACCACGCTTTGCTTCAAAATATATTTGACATGTTTTCATTTCCAATCATCATGTAGTTGTTATTGGAACGTATTTCTTTGTGGTTTGAGGTTTTGGGCTGAGGACCCTGTGACTTAAAATTCACTTTTGTTTGGTATATGGATTTCACATTAAACTCTAAAGTAGATTTGCAGCTCACATGGACCCTTCGGCTTCATAGAATAAAAAACATACAATACACACAATCTTAGGGGGAAAAAGCTCTAATCAAGGCCTTTGACTGCATGCACAGACAAGGACTGTTAGGAAAAAGAGAATAACCACATTATGGCTATGTTTTTGACAGATTTATTTAGTTCTCTTTTAGGTACAAGTGTGATCGTTTTCTTTTTCTCCAGCTGTTTATTATCATTTTTAAATGCTGGGGAAACTCATAAAAATAGTCTGTTCACCTGTTGCTTGTTTTAAAATGCATGTGCTAATTGACTAACTGTGCTGTACTTTCATTTTGTATTCAGTGAAATGTCTGCAGGCATTTAGTAGCTTATTGCCACATGCACTTTGTGGAAAATTTGTGGAAAAGTTGCTAGTAATAAAAAAAAAATTTTAAATCACATAATCCAGTAAAACCATTTAGAAATATATAGCATCTATAGTCACATTTTATGGCTTTTACCTTCTTGCAAATGCTTGACATTAGAAACAAAAGATGATTTATTGATCAAAGTATGGTCTACAAAGGACTAGCATTCAGAAGATGCAAACATTGATTTAACGTTAATCGTTGGACTCCCAACATGTAGATTTCAAACCTCCTCTTTACATTACGTACCTAATTTTGTGGCCCTGTAATAAAACCTTCTGCTTTTCACATAGGATTCCCTTTGGTAGGTTGATGATTTAGTGCCAGTGGAGCAGCAGGAGTCATTTTGTGCTGTGTTTCTTTGCCCCAGTCGCAGGGAAACAACAGTAAAAACAGTGTAGTAAGCAGCAGCAGCACCAAAGACAGCAGCATGTCATCTTCAGCACCAATGGTACCTCATCTTTATTTGGTTTCTGTCACGTTGCTTTCTATGGCTTCATCTCATCTTTCCCAACTTTTTGATGTTTAGTTCTGTCTCCCATGTAACTTTTCATCACATCCTGTTTTAGTGAATCCCCTCCTCCTGTTCTCTCTCCACTCTCTCATCCTCCATCCTCTGCCTCTCTGCTTCTGTTCTCAACACAAACTGTGATGCTGGCAATGGTTTTCACAACTTATAAACTAAAGTGAATGACTGGTTTGGGCTTCAGACTGTCCCTCCTGACTCGTGTTTTACCCAGAACCCCTGTCTCCACACTTGTATGTATGTGTGTGTGTACATGTCATGGTCAAAAGTTTACATACACTACTAAAGAACATAATGTCATGACTGTTTTGAGTTTCCCATAATTCCTACAAATCTTATTTTTCTGTGAAATAGTGATTGAATCACACACTTTTGCCACAAGAAACCTTCATGTACTTTGGTTATTTTATTAACTTATTATGGATCTACTACAAATGTGACCAAATCTACTGGGTCAAAAATATACATACAGCAATAAGAATGATTAAGTTTGCTGGAATGCATCAATTCTGTCAAGAGGAGTGTTCAAAGATTCAATCAGAAGCTTCTGGATGGTTACTGAAAGCACATTATTGCAGTGGAAATGGGCAAGGAACATGGAACCAAATCTTAGCTTTGCTGTATGTATATTTTTGACAGAATAGATTTGGTCACATTTTCAATAGATCCATAATAAATTCATAAAAGAACCAAACTTCATAAATGATCACAGAAAAATAGGAGGTGTAGGAATTATTGGAAACTCAAGACAGTCGTGACATATGTTCTTTACAAGTGTATGTAAACTTTTGACCACACCTGTACACACACACACACATATATATATATATATATATATATATATATATATATATATATATATATATATATATATATATATATATATATATACACACACAGTGCACAACACTGACAGGTAGACAAATTACTTTCATTTTGTGGTACAACCAGACACTTCAATCAAGTCCTGCTCAGCCACATCACAGTGACTCCTTTGTGTGTTCAACAGTGTCACCTGAGTTTGGTTGATGGCTTTCCTCTGAAGTAGGACAGGTTCGATGCAGTTTTGTGGAAAGCAGAGCTTGACAACACAAAGGCAGATGCAATACTGAATCAAAAGAATATTTTTACAAATTGCTCTTCAATATTACAAATTAAGTGAAAATGACAAGGTGTTCTGGGTAAAACTGGAGCTGGTATGGACTGATAATGGAGAGATGTATGTGGATGCAGCCCATCTGTTTTAATGCATAAGTAAATATTGAACAATATTGAAGAGCTCATTGAAAATACTTATCCAGTTTAGGAAATATGGCTTCACAAAAGGTGTCCTGATAGTTTTCTCAAGCAAACTATTGGTACAGTGAAGTTGTTGATGCCTGTCAGTTCCTCAATAGTTGTTGAAGAAAGTCTGACATATTTACACAAACTAAAACTGTACTTATTCTGATTTACATTCTTTGACCTTTTAAGTGTCAACTCTGCTGACATTCAGAGAAGAACTAATAATAAACACTGATGATTAAAGTCAGTAAAGGGGCTGCATTCTCTGACCATGTACTCAGTGTTATACTTACATATTGACGGGTGTCGAAGAAGCCGAGTGTGCAGTTACATACAGTATCTAAATCAGTGCACTGGGTGAAGAGGGAAGGTTTTCCAAACAGTTTTGCTCTCGGAGCTTCAACCTGCCTTTTGCTGAATGTTTCTGTCGTCAAGTCCAGAGTGAGGATGAGGAGGAACTTGATGACATGAACACACAAACATGTACAGTTATAGGTTCAATGTTCATGCTAAGCAGGATGGACAGACATCGTGACACCATGAAAGTAGTTTGCCAAAATTCAGTTCAATTTAGTTTTATTTGTAGAGGTTGTCTCATAGGGCTTTACAGAGTTTGTTTGATATAAATAAACAATTAGTAAAATAAACAGCAGATGAAAGAAACTGATAATGTCCTAAGCATCCCCTATTAGAAAAGTCTAGTGTCAAAGCCTCTATATGTAGATTCATATAAAAGTAATCCAGACTTTATATGTCATTAAAAGGATGCTTATGAACATTACATTTTACAATGTAGTCATGACATCAGGTTTTTATTATTGTGGATAAAATTAAGATTTTGGATTTAACTCCATTTAGTGATAGATATACAAAGTTGTGAAATATGAATTCATGAACCATACAGTCACGTTAAAGTATGTCAAAATTTACTTCCTGGTTTTGTGAATAGATTTTGTAATGGTGAACAGCTTCCATCTTGGCAACACAAAACAGCGTGTTAAACAGAGACAGAAAATCTTTCCAATTTAATAATATATGCATATTTCTGCACTTTTTTTACAGAGTACATTACAGGTCTTGGTGTCATTAAATCCAAAACATTAACATACTGACATTGGATCCCAAAGTTGTAGCCTTTATAAATTATAGAACAAACTGATATTGTGATTATGATTTGATCAATTGTGCAACTGAACTTAAAGTGATTAAATGTCTACTTATGACATTGTTAAGCATTTATTAGGCTGTTTTGTTAATTTATTATGCTTAATATACAATTAATTATGTTTTTATTAACATTTAATAGCACTTTTCCAGCTCTCAATTACAAGTGTTCCCTTAACTACACATAGTGGCTTTAAGTTACTATTAAGATGTTGTAAATAGTTAATATAATCATTCATTCTTATGGCTACCAATGCAAATTAGCCATTTGGCTACAATTGCGCACATTTATCAAAGTGTTCATTAATATACATTGTCCCTCTGTACCAAATAAATACAAAAAAATAAACCATTGGAGTAAATAAAGTCTAACTATGTAAGCCACAGCCGTTATTCTTACACTATATTTAAACAGTCACAAACCTCCTCCTCTTCAGTCTCGGCCTCTTTGGTGAACATGTGTCCAGCTGTGTCGGTGTACTCATGCATTTTGAAGACTCTAAAGTGGTTGATATCAGTGGTGTTTGCTTCTTCAGTGAGGGAATGGGGAACACAGTGTGCGCATTGTCGTCTGCAGTCATCTCTTTAATCATGCGGTTACTCCACAGCCTCTGTATCGTAGCTGCTTTGTTTTTGGTGTGTGCACATTCGTCTGTTTGTCTGTCTGTATGGAGTCATGGAATACGCTGGTATTCCCTGGCGTCTTCCCTGGTTTCCCGTACGCATCCCTTCCCTGCATGGTAAAGTGTCTCCTGCCTCCCCCCAGGAAGCCCAGACAACCGTTGTACACAACCCAGCTGATGGCGCCAAGGTAAGCCGCTCCTTTGCCCACCCTTAGCCACCAGCCACTACTAACACCAGGAGGTGACATGTGGAGGATTTTCTCTCAATACTAATATTAAGAAAATGCATATAAAAGAGATATTTATGTGCTGGATAGAGGGTTAAAGAGCTATTTTTTGACAGTGATCCCTTTAAATGGAACATTTTGGGGGCTTTAGCTGTTAATGATACAAATATTTGGCTATAGAAAATAAATGATTAACCCTAACAGACCTAAATAACCACCACAGACTAAATGCATCTACTGACATAAAATGTTTGTTAACTTGAGAACCACTAATCCTGTAAATACATTTAAGTAATTAAGGTAAAATGTAGTTTATCAGGTTGTCAGCAGCATCAGATTTGTCTTATTTGGACATTCACAAACTCCAAAGGCACCAATGAAATACTGTCATCTTGTATTTACCAATAAAACCTATGTAGACTAATAGGTTGACAGTAGTTAATGATTTAATTTGCTGAAAAAGTCACTTTTTCTTAAGTTTTCTTGACAGGATAATTCAATTAAATATAAGAAAGTGCTTTATTTTCACCCAAAAAATGCAACGAAAGCTGAGGGCTATGTTAAAATAAATACTCATTAATTCAGAAGAGCTAAATGTATCGTAAAATATATTTTTAAATCTCGTCTCATCATCTGAACCCACTTTATCCTCACGAAAATTGTGGGGGTCACTGGGGGCCTAATGCAGCTACAGTGGGTGAAGGTGGGGTACACCCTGTATGAGTCTCCAGTTCATCTCAGGGCTGAACATATATAGACAAACAATCACTCTCACATTCACACCTATGGACAATTTAGATTAATAAATTAACCTATCAGTGCATGTGTTTGGATGGTGGGAGGAAACTGGAGAAAACCCACACAGACACGAGGAGAACATGCAAACTTCACACAGAAAGGTCTGGTTTGGGAATCGAACCAGGGACCTTCTGTCTGTGAGGCATGAGTGCTAACCACTGCACCACTGTCCTGCCCACATTCATAAGTCACACCACAAATAGTTTTAGGTCTTTAAAGGATACCTAATTCATACAAGAAACTGGCTTTTTTGATTGATTTGTTTTACATGGGTCTTTCAGTTGTATCACATGATCTTCAACAGCTGATCCTAAGAGTTATGAAAGTTCACTGTCACCAAGGGATAACCTTTGACCTCCTTAAAACCCGAATAACTGCTCATATTTCATCCAAAATCAAGGCGCACCATAGTTTCCTGTATGAAAAGAGAAAATCTTACACCTCTGCATATAACACTAGCACATTACTTTACTAAAACACAGACACAACTGCAGCCCTGCTCTTGACACCACCTTAGTTTACACGCTTGCCAAAGATTAGATGTCGAGATGCTGTGTAACATCCTCTTCACTTCTGCACTTTTCTAGTCGGGCACTAACATGGCTTCACTTCTTTAAGTAACTCAACTTCACACTCAAACACATACATGTGGCTCCCAGTGCTTCCCTCGCTGCTGTCCTGGCTGGTTTGTGCTTCTGGGAGGGCGTCATCCACCCTTCCATCTGTTTGTCAGATCGTCTTCATGTCCGTCCTGTCGGGGAACAATCTCTGAAGACTTCTATGTCCACCTCACCTCACTTTCACCTTTACTCCTGTGTTTGTGTTGTTGTCTGTGTTTGTATGAACTCTGTTTGCAGGGCTCCACAGAGAGCTGTAACAACACAGAAGAGGAGGAGATGAAAGGTAGGAAAGGTACTTGTCAAACTTTCACCTACTCTGCATGCTTCTTAACATTCACTTGTTACTTCGAGATGATTTTTGATTCTAAGTTATGCATGCGTTCTGGGTAGAGGTTGCGTTTAGCTGGAAGTTGGACATATAGTTTGGACAAAAAGTCACTGTGACGACCATGTGCTATTCATAGAATAGAATAGAATAGAATGAATTGAATGATGGTAAAGGTTGTGCTTTTACTGTGGTGTCCTGAACTAAACAAACAACAGCTCCGAAACTGAAGGGAAAAGGACTTTAATGAATGAGTATTTGGTGTAGGTTGTATTCTACTCTGTACAATAGATTGGAAATGATTTATTTATTTCTTCATTTATTTAGGAAATGCTTCGTTCATTAAATGTACACTGTACAGTAACGGCTCAGTTGTTGGAGCAGGTCGTCGAATAGCCAGAAGGGTTGGTGGTTTGAACCCTGCTCTGTCCTCGTCAGTTGTGTCCTTGGGCAAGAGACTTGACCCTCCTTGCCTCCAGTGCCACTCACACTGGTGTATGAATGGTGCTACGCTTGGCTGCTACGCTTCTGTCAGGCAACTGTGGCTATATATGTAGTTTACCACCACCAGAGTGAGAATGTGAGAGTGAATTAATAATGGGTCACTAATATAAAGCACTTTGGATGGCCAAAAAAGCACTATATACATTTAATCCATTATTATTAGTAGTAGTAGCAGTCGTATTATAACAGAAAAACGCTCTTATGAGATTGTTAGTCTGTAATGCTTACATTTTACTTGTATGCAAGAAAGGAATCACTAATTTAATTTTATGATTTAAGCATTTATGAAATTGATCCAAAACAAATATTTGATGCAATATTAATATATAAAACATTTTTACAAATGTACACACATTTAGTGCTTTTTACACACCTATTAACAGTTATTTTAAGAGGAAGCTATAAGAACCAGAACTAAAACTAGACATAAAATCATTTTAGTCATGTAAAAAAAAAAAATGAAACAGAAAAACAAAAGGTAACCTGACAGTTAAACTGCACTGTATTATTGCAAAACTAGAGAACTAGTTATAGTTTGGATGTTTGTCCACTTTTTTCATATATGATCAGCCTAATGTATGAGTTGATGTGAAGTCTGTCTCACAGGATGTTAAGCGTTGCCAATTTGACAGCTGTCGACTGCTCACCTGGGTTGGACATCCGTCCACATCTGAGTCCCAGCTGGGACGAGCTGTAGTTGTTCTGTTTTTAAGGAAATATATTTTTTCTGGTGTGATTTGTTCAGGGGTGGTCAAAGTACTCACATTCTGTACTTAAGTAGAAGTACAGCTACTGGTGTGAAAAAAGTAAAGTACTGATTCAACTCCTTTACTGAAGTAAAAGTAAAAAAAAGTACAACTTCTCAATTGTAATAAAGTAAATCCCCTATGGATGAAATAATCTTTATTTAATCAGGAAAAATTTCAAAAACATCCAGAAAATAAAGTGTTTAAAAGTGAGTTTATTTATTGGTTCATGGTACTCAGTTTAGTGGGTCTGGACAGAACATTTAGGAAAAATTCACGAGTGGGATAATTAAAAAATAGGAGATTTAAAATAGGAGATTAAAAAAAACATAATTATGAGATTTAAAACATCCAAATTGTGAGATGAAAAGTCAAAGTTATGAGATAACGTCAAAATGATCAGATTAAAAATGTCAAAATTTTGAGTAAAAGTTCAGAATTATGAGATAACAACTAAAAATTATGAAGAAAAAAGTCAGAATTGTGAGAAAAAAATAAGTCAATTATGAGATAATAAATGGATAATTATGAGATAAAAAGTCAGAATTATGACATATTAAGTTACATTTCCTGATTTCTGACTTATTTTTTATACTGTCACATTTGTGTAGTTTGAAAAAGTAATGAGTCTAGAGTCTGAGAATGTAAAGAGTATAAAGTACAGATATTTATACAAAAATGTAGGGAATAAAAGTAAAAAGTTGTTAGAAAAATAAATACAGATACCTAAAAAATCTACTTAAGTGCAGTAAAGGAAGTACTTGTACATTTTGACACATGAATGTTTCAGGGCTATTTATAGTAAATCTCATCCTTGATAATCATTCCTTAAAAACTGAAACTACTTTCCATTAGTTATTTAATGGTTACAATTAATTAAAACTTTTAGAACTTTAACATAAACACATTTTTGCAGTTATGATTTTCTTTTCTATTACGTCTGCCAATGAGGTTATGATTTTGCCAGTGTTTATCTGTCTGTTTGTCTGTCTTTTAGCAAGATAACTCAAAAGTTATGGATGGATTTATATGAAAATTTTCAGGAAATGTTGATACTGGCACAAAGAACAAATTATTCAATTTTTGTGGGACTGCATTTATGGGGAGGGGGGTGATCTGTCTTGGTGGAGGTCTGCATTTTTACAGTGTTATTCTAGTTCTATTTATGAGATTAGGTATTTGTTTATTACCATTTGAAACTGGTGTGACTTAAGGCTATGGACAGTGTATCATCTCCATTCATTTTGTAAAGAATGACAATGAGCTACAAAGATAGTATTACATAATTAGCTTACTGGCTAAAATCAAAAGCCTTTTCACAAAATAAAAACCCGAACAGCAAACATTTGTTACTAGCTAATTAGAGGTGAACTAAAACTGAAACGTTAAAAACTATTTAATAATAAAAAAAAAAAAGGCTCAATTATTGCGTATTGCTGCAATTTTAGTGTAATTCTAATTTCTTTAAACAGTCACATCATCGGCCAGTCTTGCATGAGATCTGGAACGCTTCCATATATACAGATCCCAGTCACACGACTCTTAAGCTTTTAATACATCATCTTCAACCTGGAGCTGCTGAACCTCGAGGTGACTGAACTGGAAAAGAGGAACCCGCAGCTTTCACCAAACTGTTAATCCTGTTACTTAATGCAGCTTTCTGATGCTTTACCAGCACCTGATCTAAGTATGGATCGTCACTGACATGCAATCCAGGTCCTGCTACAGTCGTTCTGCTGTTGTGTCTGTCTAACTTTATACGGTGCTTCAGCAAAGTAAAGAAACAAGGACCAGGATGGCATTTAATTTCATTTTAAGCAGTTCATTTTCCTGATTTGATGCCGTTTTAATGCACAGATGTCAAAGGTCACTCACTTTGAGCATATGGATGCAGTTATTTTTGGGAGTTTGGTTGCGCTGCTGCTCTTTTGACTTTATCTTCCCCTGTGTGTATTGGGTTTCCACTGCACATTAGCTTGTTTACTTACACCTCATTATGTGTGTCATTTTAAAGGTGCCCTGTGGAGTTTCCTTGTAAAGAAACAGAAGCTTTTGTTTATATTCAGTTTTCCTAAACATATGTATATTTTAATCCATTATAAGATGCTTGCCAAGTGGAGCTGTAAATGTTTTAGATTGTGTTTTTCTTTCTGTCATTATCATCTTAACAGCCTTTATTTGCCCATTACAGCACTTCCTCATTGGTAGTGATCAGTTTCCACAGGATGCCTTTAAAATCAGCCTGACTGCTGTGTTTGGTGATTTATTAGTGGAGAAAATCTATCCCATGCCCATTTTCATAATAGATGAATTGTTAGAATTGTTGCTGTATATATTTTTGGACACAACCAATTGTGGAAATGATGGAAAGACATTCTTATATCCACTGTCTCGGGATTATTTTTGACTAAATGTCCATGTAAGGAGTCTTGATAGTTTGCAGCCCGCAGCAGCATTTTCTTAAGCTTCTGTGTTTGTGCATTTGTGTGCGTTGTGGTGTGTTGTGTGGCAGCGGCTGTGTGTGAGGCTGTCAGTGCAGACAGTGCAGTGTTGAGTCAGTGCAGTGCCGTTGATGAACAGGTCCAGGCCTCGACCCCTCAAAGCCCACCAGCTCCCACTCGTAAGTCCACAGCAGTTTATGTGATCACACCCTCTCCCCTGTGTGTGTTTTTGCCTTTTTTTTTACACCCAAATGTTATTTATTAACAACTGCACCTGCTTGGAAATGGTAAATATCACAAACCAAGGCTGCATTTAGTCTGAAAAAGGCTAAAACATGAGTAAGACTAAAATATATTTCTACTCTGAGCTTTTCATTTATTTTTTTTTTCTTTTCCTCACGTTTATACTTTCCTCCCCCTGTCGTCCTCTGCTGCCATCTAGTGGGTGTTAGTTCTGACTGCAGGATTTAAAACAGGACATTTTTTTACAGTGTACAGTAGTAGCTCTCCATATTTTGCAGTGTACTGTACTTATTTATAATTTTATCTTTTTGATTTCCATTTTATGCCACTTTTACTCCATTATATCTGTTATTTACTGCTCATTGCATTTGTCTCAACTTCAGTTACTTTTTAGATGAAAATGCTATAAATTTTGTTTATTTTGTCTTATTTCACCAGTGTAATCATTAATGTATGTACAAAAATGAAACATTAGATGAATAAGTCCCATGAATTAAAAGTGATGGCTCCATCATTTTCAACATTGACATATCTGCGCTTTTTCTCATTGGTGAAGTCTGCAACATTTTCCTTAAAATTACTGTTAGATTTATTGAATAATAATCCTTATCACATCTGAGTAGTTGTCAGTATGTGAATGTATGTGTATTTATCTGCAGACATCCTTTTGTCAAAAGTTCATATTTTCCTCTAATTTTGCTGTGTTGTGACAGTTTGGTTGAAAGTGATCAAAATTAGGGAGCATGTATGAGCAAAACATAACATATCAAAAACTCTCCATCTGCTTTGAAAGGTCTCGGTGTGTTTTTTTTGTTTGTTTGTTGTTGTTTTTTGTTTTTTTTGCAATACAACCCCTGTAACAGAATTACAAAATATTTAGTTTTTCTGTTTCATTCTTTTTTTTTTCATCTGTTACTCACTTTACCACAGCTCTTGACTCATTGTTCCCTTAATGAGCAGTTTCACAAAAGAAATGTGAATATTCTGCCTTTATATAAATAGTTTTTTCAATCACTGATTTTCTCAGGATACACAATAGATGTCGAAAAACAAGATTTGTGTGGCAAAATTAGTACCATTTTTACTGTATATTAACACATAATATTCTGTCCTACAAAGCAAAAAGGCAGTAACTGCATTTTTTTGTGAAATTAAGCATTTTTGCAACATTCAAATCATTCTTTGTCATGTAATAATATATCTCATCTCAATTGTCAGTAGTTTTGGAGAAAATTGGTGAGTGTTTGTTCAGTAACTGCAAAAAGTACTAGTAAAACAAAACAAAAAGGCAGTAAAGACCATTACTGTGTTCTTACCAATGTCCATTTAGAACCCTGCACCAATAATTGATAGTGAATCACTGTATTAGACTGAAACAGATTATGGAATTGTCGTATTTTCTGCACTATTAATTGCACTGTCAATGAATGGTTTTTATGGTTTTTCATATATAAGACACATTAAGTAAAGTCAAAATCATGAGATAAAAAGATAAATTGATGAGATTAAAAAGTCTAAATTATGAGATAAAAAGTCTAAATTCTAAGATAAAAAGTCTAAATTATAAGATAACAAGTTAAAATTATGAGATAAAAAGCCAAAATTTCAGTAAAAAGTCAACATTCCCAGTAACTAAGCACAACCAGAATTACTCCATATATAAGGCACATTGTGGTTTTTGTAGAACTAGTTAATATGCAGTAACATTACTGTCTCATGTCCAATAATCTACCTACAACTACTGGAGCTGAACAACAACAGAACTGTAATGTAATTTCTCTCAGTTTGGTGTTGGTGCAGTTACTGCCTTTTTACTTTGTAGGACAGTATATTAAAAGTAACCTTCTCAAATTTACTGTAAGTACTTTATTGAATTAACTTTACCTGTGTGCAGCTGGTCCTGTGCAGGAGGCGGCTGTTTCTAGTCCCGCTGTCCCTGTATCTCAGACCAGTCCAGTTCACACCAATCCAGGTCAGACCAGTCCAGTTCAGAGCTGCTGTCCTGATCCACTACCCCCTCAGCGTAGGTGTCTGCGACGGTGTGCTGAGCTTCAGTACAGCTGTGTTCATACCGGCTCATATTACATTTATTTTGGATGTCAGGTCCAACAAAATGTGTTGACTTTATGAACACAGCGTTACAGAAGATTTAAAGGCAGGCTTTAGTCGGCGGCACAAAGCCTGGTGTGTTCATGCTTCCTTTTGTGACTGATTTCAGAGCGATGCATGCAGTTTTAGTAAAGCAGATTTCTTGCCTTTAATGCCTCAGTAGTCTTCATTTTTGGTGGGTACTGTAGCTGAATTCTTATCTGTGCGTTAGTGTGTCTGCAGTGAAACATCTTGTGTGGACTTGACTGGAAGCTTGTGTATGGGTTTAACTTGAAGACATTTTAGGTTTGCGTGGCATGTGGAATTGGACACTTGCTGTGCATTAGTTGAAGATGGTGTGGTGTGTTCACACGTAGATGAACTTGGATCAGGAGGAGCAGTGGGTTTTGCATGTTCAGCCTGTAACTTCAAGTGTGTCTTACTCTTACCTTTTTTTCATCCAACGTCTCGCTTTTCTGTGTTTCAGCTCGTAAACAGGAGATCATAAAGATGACCGAGCAGCTGATCGAAGCCATCAACAACGGAGATTTTGAGGCTTACACGTATGTTTGCACATTTTCCCTCACAATTTTATACATGACAGTGACCTAATCCTTGAATTAAAGACTCTAACATAAAAAACTGGCAATGGGTTTTTTTTCATGACAGGAGAATCTGTGACCCTGGCCTGACTTCTTTTGAGCCTGAAGCTCTGGGAAACCTGGTGGAGGGCATGGATTTCCATAAGTTCTACTTTGAGAACTGTGAGTCATTCCCTGTTTTTTTTTTTTTTTAGAGTTGTGACAATGGCTTGCATGAATTTTTTTGACACAAACACAGTAGAAAGCCTTAAAGGTAAATAAAAATGTAAACCTAGAAATCAGTCTCCCAAACAAACAAATAACCTGATGATACAAAGAAAAGGGAATGAAGATGTACAGGGCATCTTAAATGATGCAACATGCATGATGATGTAGATGTATACGTCCCAGGAAATTCAGATCTGTCTTTCTTCTGTTGTTTCAAAATGTGAACTCCTCTCCATTTTGCAGTTTGCACAATCTGTACAACACATTATTCTATTTCCACTTTCACTTTAATACTGTGTCTGATTCTTTTTGGTCTGTGTACCTGCTTGTACTAAATGAATCTGCACTACAGTAATTTTGATCTTATCCTTTATATGTTTGGATTATCACTTACCGTGTACAACTAGATATTATATTTATTCACTTCCAATGTCAAATTAAAGTTGTTTAGTGTTCCTTTATTTATAGTTTTAAAAATGTCTATGCTGTTTCTTTGGCTGCTTCTCTTGGTCAAAGTGAAGGGACCCGAGCGGCTACTGATCAGTGGCTATGTAGTGTTCAATACCAATATGATATTTTCAGTCCCTGCCCATTGAAATGGACATTTGAATTGTCTTCTTTTACTTGTCTGATAAATACTTGTAACTATCAGGAAATGTCAAATATTGTAAATAACATATCACAGTGAAAGTGCAAATAGTCTTTGTCTATTTTGATGCCACATTCTATGACCAAAACATTCTATTTATTTGTAGGATATAGCTGAGATCAAAACCATCTTAACCAAGGACATTGTTCTATTTCTCATTATTTTGCTTTCTGAGATACCCTGTTTACTTCATGTTCCTCTTCCTCCCTAAAGTAGTCTGTTTATAGAAAACTGACAGGGATGGTAAAGATGATGATTTTGCTCATATTCTCGCCAGCATGTCCATGTGTCCAGAAGGGTTACATTTGGGAGAGTCCCATGTGGGTTTGTCTGTGGTTTCCATGGTGACCCCACATGAGTTTATCCATATCAGAATCAGAAATCTGAATATTTCACACTGTTTATCCCACAATATTTATCCTTCATGTCAATTGCGCTACCTTTTGTGCTATTTGCACTACTTAAATTATATGTCTTACAAATATCTTAGTTTGCAATACTTTTTTATTTTAATGTTTTTACTGATATTTGTTGTCTGTCTGCAAATTATTGCACTGAATATAAGAGCTCTACCTCAATTCCATTATAATGTACTTGATACAATGACAATGAAGAGATTCTGATTCCGATACTCATGTGGGGTCACCATGGAAACTGCAGACCAACCCACATGGGACCCTTATATCAAGGCCATATGTAACGCTTCTGGGACACACATGGACATACTGGCCGGGATCTTTTCTAGATACTCCAAAAGATGACACTCCTCCAGTGAAAGTAAATGTAACACCTCTGTTCCTCTGCAGTGCTGAGTAAAAACAGTAAACCCGTCCACACCACCATCCTCAACCCGCACGTCCATCTGATCGGTGAGGATGCCGCCTGCATCGCCTACATCCGCCTGACGCAGTACATGGACAGCCAGGGCCGGCCTCGCTCTTGCCAATCAGAGGAGACGCGTGTGTGGCATCGCAGAGATGCCAAATGGCTCAACGTGCACTTCCACTGCTCAGGAGCACCAGCGGCACCGCTGCAGTGAACAGAGAACACAGGCCCAGGTACGTAAAATAAGACCGGACTGAAGGGAGCAGTAAACGATGTGAAGCCACTGTTAAGGGTCACAGTAAAAGCTCTCATCTCAGGACATCAGAGGGTGTTTACTGTCATATAATCCATGCCTTTTATCCTGGAGTCCCTAAAGTTTTACTGTCACACAACACCTCAGTCTCAACTGCATCTGTCACATAGTCCCAGTAAGAAGTGAATGTAGAAAGAATAGAATAGAATACTTTAAGAACAACCACAGCTGAAACAAAGTGCTACAGATCAGTCATAAAAAAATAACATTGAATTTTAGCTTAGGAGGATTTACATTTATAGTCTTTTTGTTGATTCAACAGGGCACAAAAATTTAGTTTTTTTTTTTTTTTGTGGATCAGAAAAAAATTCAAACACGTATAACAACTCAGATATTGTCCTGTGTTCATATCGTTATCTGCTTGACTGGATGTGTGACATGTCTTGACCATCTTATGAACAACCAAACTAGTTCTTCAAGCCAATATAAACCAACTGATATTTTCATTGGGAATGATTGTGTTGAGAAATGTCTTACAGCACAGAATGACCTGAGGATACGCTCCATATTGTATATTCAGGCTGATTAGGGTTTGACATGAAGTTGTTTGCTGTATTGTGTTTAATCGGCAAAGAAATTAATGTTAGTCAACTCACTTCCTCCTGTTCCAACCAGACAACTTACAATGAAATTAGGAACCAATTATCACTAATTTTATAACCCCCGGTGAGAAAGGATATATGGAATGGTGAGAATCAAGGATCCTAGATTCTAGGAGCCATGGATTTCTGCCAGTGTGGCTGTGAAATGGGCATTAAATTCTGTTCTATGTAGTTGTCTTCCACTCAATTTCACCTAAATGTATTCATATAGTAAACTGAATGCTGTTTTTGAACCATTTTAATAACAGGCCATTGTTGTTGACTTGAATTGTAAATGAAAATATGAAAATGAAAACCAGGATATTGGAGGCCTGTCCCATTAAATGGCACAAGAAGTGGATATGTATTGATATTTGAACGTGTTTTGGACAATATTTGGGCAAAATATTTTTGAGTTGGATGATTTTGTTGGACTATGACAACATTTGTTGGATTCTTCTGTGGATAGTAATAAGCCATAAAAGGTCAAATAGGCAGTTTACTGTCGTTTGTGTAACCACTGTCTGCTTTGTGTTGTGTTTTGGTTGATGAAGGCCGATACTCTTAATATTTTATAATATATTTTATTGTCTCTGTAAAACAGCGAAGAAACACACGCTTCGGTCACGGGCACAGCTTCATGTAAAATGCGGTAGCACACGTTAGCCTAGCATCTGAGCTATGCTGCTAGCTTTGGTGAAACAATAAAACACAACAAATTAAATTCATTCAACCCCGTGCTACGTACCCAGCACCCACCTGAGTTTAACATCACCTCAGTTGCATTATTACATTACTTTATATTATTTTTAGTTTAGTGCTGTGCGCTGAACAACCGACCATGGAGTTAATCATCTTCTACTGGCTCCGCAGCAACATTGCAGCCTGCGTTTATAGCCTAATGAGAGCCGCACTGACCAATGGGTGTCCCTGATACATAGTTTGCTGCATGTAACGGCAAATCTGATTGGCTATACGGTGTTAAGCGGAATCAACTCTGTTAGATTTGAACAAATGAGTCATTGTACCTGCTGTGATACTTTATCTGTAAGTGGCTTATATCAGCAGACAAGTAAGAATCTGTCAACGAAGCTTAAAGGGTTAAAAAAGGTCTTAAAATATCTTCAATTTAATTTGTAGAAAACTATAGGAACCCTGTACATATATTTTATTGTCACACTAACTGGTGCCTCCTTGTTTTCTCAGCTTTGCCTGAACTCTAAAGCTGTTTGGAGCATTTATTCTCCGTGGTTGGATCGGTGCCTGGATCCTGGCTGGGATGAGGCTGCTTGGAAAGTTGTACAAACACAAAACGGGGGTAAATATATATTGCAATTAAAAAAAATAAAAAAAAACTGGGGGGAAACATGAAAACAAATTTTTAAAAAAAACCAAGCAAACAGTATATTTCAAAAGCTTGATTGAATGATCGACCACACCGACCAACACCAAACCAGTCCAACCCTAGCTAGATGACATCAAGGCTGAGGATGATGATGATGATGATGATGATGAAGTCGGCCCGTGGCTTCCTGCAGATGGTGCATGCTTCTGATGGTGACACAGGGGTGATGCTGTCCTGGTCCTTTTCTCCCACGGCCTTTATGTCCCTATCTTTGTTTCGTCTTGGCTCTTCTGGAATAGTATTAATCACAGAAAAAAAAAAAAAAAAATCACAAGAAAAAAAAGAGGTTTTAAAGGAGTTACACCTCACACATACACTGTAGTGAGCAGGACTGGGGCACTGACTGAAATATCGGAAACAAAATGTGAGGTTTTTTTTAAAGTTCTTTTTGGTTTTCACATAGCATATATCACTGTAATGTTTATATTTACAGTGATCAGGCGGGGTTTATGGGAAGAGGTGATAGAGGAGCGACTCAACACTTCAACACAAATGATTTAACAAGGATTTTAGGTATAATATGTTATGGAAGGGACCTTTTTTTAGTTAATGTTTTGTATGTTTTCTCAAAAGGGTAATTTTTTTTAACGGAACGGGCTTTTATTTAAGGTTTCTAAATATTTATAGAGGATAAAAAGGGGAAGCAGAACCTCAGAATAGGGATTCTGTGGACCATGTGAGCGTGGGAGTGGAGGCTTCCATTTCCCACTTTAAGGTCCCTTAATGTAAATACAGACACATGCACATATATGCATGCACATAAACACTCAGGCCTTCATTTGTCTACCCTGCAGTGTTCTAAATCAAACACTATGAGCTCCAATCTTTCCTGTTTACAACAGATTTTTACTTTTTCTGTTGTTTTGGTCGTATGTGTTTTGTGTATTTTCGATAGGAAGCATGTTTTCTTTCAATCTAATGGCCTGTACTGTTTGCACAGACACTTAAGACTCGATGCTGTTGTGTTCGCTCTTCTGGAGGAGGAGGAAGACATAGGAGGAGGAGGAGCATGACCTGCAACTTCAGGTCATGCTCATCACAACCCCTTACCTCTGCTTCCTTCTCATCCTCCCATTTCATCATTGTCCCTAAACTCTGCCTCAGTAATCTCACATCTGCAGCCCCATTCCTGTTGTAGTAGTACCTCGTTGAGTCTTGATGATGACGATGATGATGATGATGTCACCTGTAATGCCTGTCTCTTGTTCTGATTGTGTTCTTAAAACGTGTTTATTGTCAGTCTCGGCTTGCTGTACTTCTGTGTGAAGTCCTGGCACTATAAAAAGCATGTTGAAAAGGGAATGCAGCCGAAGAGAGGGGGGACAGACTGACTGCCAGCCAGCCAGGGATGGGACAAATAAAATAAATAAATAATAATTTAAAAAAAAAAGGCATGATGGGAACTTGATGGCTTTGGGACCTTTTTGCTGATGGCAATCAAATAGATCCGGTCCCCTTTTTCACAGTTTCCGTTGTATATGTTGTAGCTATTAGTGTTTGATGTTAAATTTTTATGATTAATATTAGCCAGACAAAAAATAGAGTAGAATACTCTACTCTATACACACACACACAATATATATATATATATATATATATATATATATATACACACACAAAATGTTAAAAACACACGCTTTGTTCCTGCGACGACTTCCAATATAATTCACCCCGTCATATAAGCACATGTGATCAAACATTCTCCCTTTAAAGAGGACAAAAACATATCTGTATCAGTGGTTAAACTTTGCAACACTGTTTTTTCACTGTGTCGTACAAACTTTTGTGTGTGTGATGTCGTACCAGCGGGGGATGAGGCTTTGCTGTCTGTCTGTCTCTGTGCTGCTCTGCTCCATTGTAAAACTCATGCACTACGTAAGGCTGTTACTGGTGGTCACCCAAAAAAAATAAAAAAAATAAATCAGAAAAAAATGCTGATAATGTGGGCCATCACATATCATGACTGTGACTGTGGAAGTTTACTGACATGGTTCAGCAGTTCCAAAAAAAAAAAAAGAAAAAGTGAAATCATGTTGTAAATCATATGTGAGGCCTGTCCTACTGTTTCAACCGCCTGTGCTTTCGAGTGCTGTGACATATCCGACACACCATGAAAACTGTGTCCCCACACTTTTTGCACCACAACGACGACGATGAAACTATGTGATGTTTTTTTATGGCTCTAAGTAGTATCTTCTTCTTCTTCTCTTTGTGCTGCGGGCGTCGGCCCAGCTGTCTGTTGATGCCAACCGTTGGACTATATGCTTTTCTTTCATTGCGTGTGTCCACAGAGTCATGGGAATGTTTGAGAGAGAACACTGAAGTTTAATTTAACTATAGAGGAGGCCAATGAACAGAACTGGGGAAACAGATTTTTTTGCCAAAGTATTTGGACATATGAGACAATGGAATAAATATTTTAATTATCTACAGTAAAGCTTTATATATTTTTCATACTAGATTCTTGAGCTCAGCATCAGCAGATAGAGAAAAGTTGTCATTCATGAACTCTTATTGGCTACAGAAGCAACAACCTGATCTGACATCTGCTATGCTAAGTCCAAAATTCTACACTTAATGTGATTATGTTGTGTTTTTTCAGCAGTTGGTGCAATGGACACTCCACCATTTAATTTAAAATACAGTATGTAGAAAAATCATTGCACTTCAAAAACTTTTCATTTACTTGACTTTTTCTTGTCTTAATAGTTCAAGATGTCAGTTTATCCTCATTGTGTCTTTGCACTTCTTCATATATATCTATTGTGACATTACAGGGTATTTAGGCGCAAGTGACGCTGTTGTATATAGGATACGTGACCAAATAAAACCATAACTTTACACAGTCATGTTTTTAGTGTCACCACTGCACCAACCTGCTGTCATTTGTATGTGCAGCAGACTGAACGACACAACTCAAATACTTTGGCAAATATGTACTTTAGATTATGACAGAAAAAAAAAAATATTATTGAAAAGTTTAACAACAGTATGTCAGTAAAGGATAAATAAAACCACAAACTTTAACAGCATCATTATATATGCAGTTTTACAAATGGAAATGGAAATATGCATGTCTACTTTCTGGTAATTTTTCACTGTTTACTTGATGAAAAATGGAATCTATGTTACTTGCATCCTCAAGGTTATTAAATGACTGAGATATCAAAATCAAGTGATGCATCTCACATTAAAATGCATAAAAGATTAGCAAAAGCCTTAGCTTGTATGTACCCCTTTGTAAGTCAATTTATTGCATTGTAACCCTCTACCAAGGGGTTACATGTGTCTATACTCTGAGTTTCAATTGGATGCTGGATTTTTTGCATGACCATACAGTTAATAAAAGTCATATATTTAAAACTATAAAGTGTTTGTTTGGATGGTTGTTCTTCATAGCTTTGTTATTATTGAAAATGAGAGTATTTAATAAAAAAACATTGTAATATCAGTGTCTGTTTTTTTTCTCTATACAGGGATGTTTAAGTCATGCCACTTTCAGCACCAAACAGGCAATAAATGAATGAATAAATTAATATTTTAAAAAAGCATTTTTCATCCATTTTACATGTACTTTCCTGTTTGATGCAGTTTTCACAGTCACCACTGGAGGGCGGAAAACACTACAGTAAATCAGTTCTTCCTCTTCTTCTTCTTCTTATTTAGACCATCTATTGGACCCTGAAGCCTTATTTATACTTTCTCAAAGACCCTGAAGCCTTATTTAAACACTTTCTATGCCCCTTAATCCTTTTAGACCCTCTACAGGGCCCTAAAACCTTATTTAGACCCTCTCTAGGTAGCTGCTTATATTGCCTATATGCAGAGCTAACCCTGATTTCAATAAAGCCTTATGTAGACCCTGTCAAGGCCCCTGAAACGTTATTTAGACCATATATTGGACCCTGAAGCCTTATTTATACACTCTCAAATACCCTCAAACCTTATTTAGACCCCCCATAAACCCTCATTTATACCCCCTCTGGGCTCCTGAAACCTTATTTAAACCCTTTCTAGGCGGCTGCCTATATTGCCTATATGCAGAGATGACCCTGATTTCAAAGGAGCCTTATGTAGACCCTCTCAAGATCCCTGAAACCTTATTTAGACCATATATTGGACCCTGAAGTCTTATTTATACTCTGTCAAAGACCCTCAAAACTTATTTAGACCCCCTCTAGGCCCCCAAAGGCTTATTTATACCCCATCTGAGCTCCTGAAACCTTATTTAAACCCTTTCTAGCCCCCTGCATGCTTTTAGACCCCCTAAAGGCCCCTAAAACCTTATTTAGACCCTCTCTAGGCGCCTGCCTATATTGCCTATATGCAGAGCTGACCCTGATTTCAATGGAGCCTTATGTAGACCCTGTCAAGATCCCTGAAACCTTATTTAGACCATATATAGTAGCCTGAAGTCTTATTTATACTCTCTCAAAGACCCTCAAAACTTGTTTAGACCCCGTCTAGGACCCCAAAGCCTTACTTATCCCCCCTCTAGGCTCCTGAAACCTTATTTAAACCCTTTCTATGCCCCTTAATCCTTTTAGACCCTCTACAGGGCCCTAAAACCTTGTTTAGACCCTCTCTAGGTGGCTGCCTATATTGACTATATGCAGAGCTGACCCTGATTTCAATGAAGCCTTATGTAGACCCTTTCAAGGCCGTTAAAAAGCCTCATTTTGACCATCTATTGGACCCTGAAGCCTTATTTATACCCCCTCTGGGCTCCTGAAACCTTATTTAAACCCTTTCCAGCCCCCTGCATTCTTTTAGACCCTCTAAAGGCCCCTAAAACCTTATTTAAACCCTCTCTAGGCAGCTGCCTATATTGCCTATATGCAGAGCTGACCCCGATTTCAATGAAGCCTTATTTAGACCATCTATTTGACCCTAAAGCCTTATTTATACCCTCTATTGGACGCTGAAGCCCTATTGATAGACTCTCAAAGACCCTCATAACTTATTTATACCCCCTCTAGGCCCCCCAAAGCCTTATTTATACCTACTCTAGGCTCCTGAAACCTTATTTAAACCCCTTCTAGCCTTCTGCATTCTCTTAGACCCTCTAAAGGCCCCTAAAACCTTATTTTGACCCTCTCTAGGCGCCTGCCTATATTGCCTATATGCAGAGCTGACCTTGATTTCAATGGAGCCTTATATAGACCCTGTCAAAGCCCCTGAAACCTTATTTAGACCATATGTTGGGCCCTGAAGTCTTATTTATACTCTCAAAAACCCTCAAAACTTATTTAGACCCCCTCTAGGCTCCCAAAGCCTTATTTATACCCCCTCTGGACTCCTGAAACCTTATTCTAACCCTTTCTAGCCTTCTGCATGCTTTTAGACCCTCTAAAGACCCCTAAAACCTTATTTAAACCCTCTCTAGGCGGCTGCCTATATTGCCTATATGCAGAGCTGGCCCTGATTTCAATGGAGCCTTATATAGACCCTGTCAAGATCCCTGAAACCTTATTTAGGCCATATATTGGACCCTGAAGTCTTATTTATACTCTCTCAAAGACCCTCAAAACTTATTTAGACCCCTTCTAGGCCCCAAAAGGCTTATTTATACCCCCTCTGGGCTCCTGAAACCTTATTTCAACCCTTTCTAGCCTTCTGCATGTTTTTAGACCCTCTAAAGGTCCCTAAAACCTTATTTACACCCTCTCTAGGCGCCTGCCTATATTGCCTATATGCAGAGCTGACCCTGATTTCAATGGAGCCTTATGTAGACCCTGTCAAGATCCCTGAAACCTTATTTAGACCATATATTGGACCCTGAAGTCTCATTTATACTCTCTCAAAGACCCTCAAAAGTTATTTAGACCCCCTCTAGGCCCCCAAAGCCTTATTTATACCCCCCTCTGGACTCCTGAAACCTTATTTAAACCCTTTCTAAACTTCTGTGTGCTTTTAGACCCTCTAAAGACCCCTAAAACCTTATTTAAAACCCTCTCTAGGCAGCTGCCTATATTGCCTATATGCAGAGCTGGCCCTGATTTCAATGGAGCCTTATGTAGACCCTGTCAAGATCCCTGAAACCTTATTTAGACCATATATTGGACCCTGAAGTCTTATTTATACTCTCTCAAAGACCCTCAAAACTTATTTATACCCTCTCTAGGCCCCCAAAGCCTTATTTATACCCCCTCATGGCTCCTGAAACGTTATTTCAACCCTTTCTAGCCTTCTGCATGTTTTTAGACCCTCTAAATGCCCCTAAAGCCTTATTTAGACCCTCTCTAGGCGGCTGCCTATATTGCCTATATGCAGAGCTGGCCCTGATTTCAATGGAGCCTTGTGTAGACCCTGTGAAGATCCCTCAAACCTTATTAGACCATATATTGGACCCTGAAGTCTTATTATTCTCTCAAAGACCCTCAAAACTTATTTAGACCCCCTCTAGGCCCCAAAAGGCTTATTTATACACCCTCTGGGCTCCTGAAACCTTATTTAAACCCTTTCTAGCCCCCTGCATGCTTTTAGACCCTCTAAAGTCTCCTAAACCTTATTTAAACCCTCTCTAGGTGGCTGCCTATATTGCCTATATGCAGAGCTGACCCTGATTTCAATGGAGCCTTATATAGACCCTGTCAAAGCCCCTGAAACCTTATTTAGACCATATGTTGGGCCCTGAAGTCTTATTTATACTCTCAAAAACCCTCAAAACTTATTTAGAACCCCTCTAGGCTCCCAAAGCATTATTTATACCCCCTCTGGGCTCCTGAAACCTTATTTAAACCCTTTCTAGCTCCCTGCATGCTTTTAGACCCTCTAAAGGCCCCTAAAACCTTATTTAAAACCCTCTCTAGGCGGCTGCCTATATTGCCTATATGCAGAGCTCACCCTGATTTCAATGGAGCCTTATATAGACCCTGTAAAGATCCCTGAAACCTTATTTAGACCATATATTGGACCCTGAAGTCTTATTTATACTCTCTCAAAGACCCTCAAAACTTATTTAGACCCCCTCTAGGCCCCAAAAGGCTTATTTATACCCCCCCTGGGCTCCTGAAACCTTATTTAAACCCTTCTAGCTTTCTGCATGCTTTTAGACTCTCTAAATGCCCCTAAAGCCTTATTTAAACCCTCTCTAGGCGGCTGCCTATATTGCCTATATGCAGAGCTGGCCCTGATTTCAATGGAGCCTTATGTAGACCCTGTCAAGATCCCTGAAACCTTATTTAGACCATATATTGGACCCTGAAGTCTTATTTATACTCTCTCAAAGACCCTCAAAACTTATTTAGACCCCTTCTAGGCCCCAAAAGGCTTATTTATACCCCCCCTCTGGGCTCCTGAAACCTTATTAAAACCCTTTCTAGCTTTCTGCATGCTTTTAGACTCTCTAAATGCCCCTAAAGCCTTATTTAGACCCTCTCTAGGCGGCTGCCTATATTGCCTATTTGCAGAGCTGGCCCTGATTTCAATGGAGCCTTATATAGACCCTGTCAAGATCCCTGAAACCTTATTTAGACCATATATTGGACCGTGAAGTCTTATTTATACTCTCTCAAAGACCCTCAAAACTTATTTAGACCCCCTCTAGGCCCCCAAAAGGCTTATTTATACACCCTCTGGGCTCCTGAAACCTTATTTAAACCCTTTCTAGCCCCCTGCATGCTTTTAGACCCTCTAAAGGCCTCCTAACACCTTATTTAAACCCTCTCTAGGCGGCTGCCTATATTGCCTATATGCAGAGCTGGC